>CANSGD010000248.1:600000-807367 GCA_947645195.1 Patellifolia procumbens | reverse complement strand
CCGTCGTTTGGGTCTTTGGTGTTTGGAAAAGACCTTACGCGAGACCCAATCTCTAAGTTGAGACGTTCTTATCCTGACGTTTTGGATTATAACTTCTCTCTATTCTTTTGCTAATAGGCAGCCATTGGTACTTTGGCTCCGTCGCGTACTTAAATCGACGGTGTCTAGATCGATATTGCTGAGAGCCTGGTCATTGCAATCAGACGTCATTAAACCATTTTGTTGATGGCCTCGCAACCGTATACTAAACAAAGGAGTCTGTCCAGTGGCATTCTTGGTCGTCGTCCCTATCGACCATAGGATGAGGGGGGTTGTTCAGCTGCTTTCCTTTTGCTTTTTCCAGTCGTTTCTTCGGGTTGTTGATGACAATTTTGTTACTTGATTCTGCTTGTCGTTTGATTGGGGGTACCTAGGAGTTGACTTGTAAAGCTTGATGTTCCATTGGTCGCAGAACCTTTGCGTCTTCTTACTTATAAACTGGGACCCGTTGTCGCATATGATTTCGCTTGGGATTCCAAACCTGCATAAAATGTTACGTTTGATAAAAGAGAGTGCCTCCCTATCTTTGACGGTTTTGAATGGATCTGCTTCGACCCATTTGGAGAAGTAATCAGTCGTGGCCAGCATGAAGACTCGTTACTTTTGGTGCTTGAGGTAGCTTACCTACTATGTCTTTTGGCTGCAGAATACGTCGAAACCACAAGCATCAGATCCACCAGTTATTACATTAATAGTTTAGATAGGAACAGTAGGAGGAGGAGGTTTGAGTTTAGAAGAATTGTGTTCTCTCGAGATGGCGCTTTTGGCTTTGTCTGGCATACGTCTTTGAGATTTCCGGCACGTAACGGGTAGGCTACTTCACTCCTCAGGCGACGCGTTCGTCAGTCAAGTGGCCGATGTCTTGATGGTAATCGCCCCATTTTGTTGGATCCTTCTTGTCTCCTGGCTTGTTGGACTTTCTGGGCCCCCTAACGGCTTACTCCCATATTCATCGGGTGCTTGACTAGGCCCGAGGTGTCGACGCAGAAGTTGTATTCCTGGATCTTTGGCGGTAGGTATGGGCTCTCGCTTCCAGTTGTCGCTTTCTCCGTCGACTCAGGGGCTTGCGCCTCGTCGTTGTGCTCGTCCATAGGGCTTGTACCTGTTGTCTCGCCTTTTGCTGAAGCCGACTTTCCGGCCGGATCTGTCGTAACCTGAGAATTCCTTCCTCGAGTCGAGGTTTTCTTCTTACCTGATTTGAGCTAAAGTTTTTTTCCTGCGCATCTTCAAAAGTAGAACAAGGATATTTTATTGGGTCTCTCTATAAATGTCGCTGTCACCCAATAGTCCTTGCCGGAATGCTTCTATGGCTGTGGCTATGTCATATCGTGGAATGGACACCTTCTCCTATTGAACCTGTTCAGGTACTCCCTGAGTGTCTCGTTTTAGCTTCTGGACGACCCGATACTGGTCGCTGGTCTGCTTCTCTAGGCTGCGACTGCTGGCGAACTGTTGATTGAACATGTTGACGAGCTCAGCAAAACTGGAAATGCTCCCCGTTAGGAAGGGTGATCAGCCATTGTAGGGTAGGGCCTGATAGAGTGGATCCGAAGCCTTTGCACAGGCAAGCTTCTCTTATTTCTCGTGGGACGGGAATGGTCATCATTCTTTTGTTTGTCTTGAGCGATGTGTTCGTCTAGATCCTTCGTCCCATCATAAAGCTTCATGTTAGGAGTGGAAACCTTTTGGGAATATCCACGACATCGATGCATTCTGAGTATGGTGAGTCTGCGTAACTGTTGGGCAAGCCCTCTTTCATTGGAGTTGGGACGCCTGGTATTTTGTTGATGAGGGACTGCAGCATCTGGACCTTCTACTCTAGATGATGATACGCCTCCGGCACGGGGACGTCGTCTGAGAAAGGCTGACTGGGACGCTTTAATTGGGTGTCCTGAAAGTGACGGAGCGTCCTGGTGTATTGTTGACTAGCATGTCCCTGTTGGAATTAGGCCTCGTCGGGGCCGGAGGAGGAGTCGTTGTGGGACGGAGTAAGGGCGACGACCTGACTGGGGTGGTTGTCACCACGTCCTATGTCTCGAAGACGGCGAAAGGGGTCATGAGGGCGTCAGATCCACCACTTGTTCCAGTATGGGTGATCCGGCCGACAGCAGGCGTCCATGGTCGTCGGGAACGATCGTAATCAGATGGTGAGGCTGGGGAGACGGTGCGCGTTCTTCCAGGCTGAGGCGACGAGACACTTTGCTGGTGTCACGCTGATAGACAGATTTGGAGTTCGAGGCGATTGACGCCACAGATTGGATTTGGGAGCGCAGGGCGTCGTTCTCGCGTTGTAGGATCGACATCTTTTCTCTCAGGGGAGTCCATTTCAGAGACACGGGCTTTCCACGCGTCCATCTCGGTCAGTCGTACGGCCATCATATTGAACCTTTGATTGATTTCAGCGAGACTAGTAGCTTTATGTGATTTGTTTGAGCCTATTTCAGAATCGTAGGCCCCACGGTGGGCGCCAAATTGTTGGGACGAATTTAATATGGACGGGAAATTCGTCGGAGAGAGTTTGTAAGGCCGACAATTCAATAACCTCAATTCGAATAATATGAAAACAGTAAGCAAGAGAGTATAGTTGATAATATAAAGCAATGAGTAAGCAATAGTAAATATGTCGTCTCCTTTACAATGAGCTAAGTAGAGTATTTATACTAATTACATACATACATCGTAGCCGTCAATTAACCTAGCAAGACTCCTAAATGGATAGAAATCCGCCTAACCACCTCCTAGAAATCAGGCGTCCAACCATATCTGCTTTGGACTTGGTCTTCCTTGTTCACACGTCCTGGACCACGTGCTATCTGCGTGCTTCTGAGTCCGTTATTAAAATGGAAATGGCCATCCCCTTATCACGTGAGGGCTGGATTTTAGCCCACAACAGTTATTTCTTTCTAGCTGTCTCTTATTTGGATTAATCAAGGTGGCAGGGATAATAACTAACTTAGTCATGGTCATGCTTGATTATGCTTAATTTATGTACTGAAATGTGTTTTGTAACTTAATTAGCTGCTTGGTTTTAAGGGAATTGTTGCAGGCCTAAAAGTTGTATTTGGCGTACATTGAAGAGCTTTCTGTTGTAAGTTGTAACTAAGAACAGGTTATATGCACCGCTAACGTTAAGATAAAAAGAATCTGAATTGGAGAAGTGATATAATCTGTCCAGATGTGGACATGTTGTAGGACTACTCTTATTCTCTTTTAATGAACTCAAAAGAAGCAGTTGTGTGCTTAAGATGTGATTTAACATACATACTTTGGAAAGAGTATTTAACATACATGCTTAAGAAGTGATATAATAGGTTTTTTTGGGGGGGAATTCACGTTGAGCTTTACAAAAGAACTGTTGAGAAAAGAAATTTTTTTTGACATTTCTGAACACGCTCCAATGTGTATTCTGATAAACTTGTGTGAATGGGTTTGTTGTTTTAAAGCCTCGGAAATTAAGTGAATGGGCTTAAGGATATAGATAGATGATGTGAAGAAGAAAAACTCTAGCGGCTGTGGGAATTCAAGAATGGATTGGAGTATATCTTGTGAGTCTACTTTACAAAGCTCTATAAGACATGTTAGACTGATCTGACAATGTGGAATCCGACAGTTGCTCAAGATGTAAAACTCTGTAATTCTGATTAAAATGAGGAAAGTAATGCATTGCTCAATCTTTTGCTTATGAATTCTGAGGGTGTGATTCTATTATAATAACCTGGAGGTAACTCACTATCTATTTAAGCTCTCTAACATATAACGGCATTGTTATACTTTGTGTTTGGTAATGCCTTTAAATGTTAAATGAAAATTTGGTGTTAACAATGATATAGGTAAGGATTGCATTATATGACATACTTCAAGCTTGAGTTTGGTCTTATGGACAGACACCACGCATTGAAAATCATTCCATGAGGCCCAAAATGATCAACTGCATAGAGGCGAGGCAATGGACTTACCTAGTTACCTTGATCCTTGAGTTTTTTTTTTTCTACTCCCCTGTTGAGTCAGTTATTCGCTTACTCAGTCCACTAGAATCTGTTAATGGAGTTAAGCTGATGTTTGGCATAGTTCTTATCTCTGCGTTACTATGGTATTTGATCTGTTCTTATTCTTGTCAGTTGAGTTATAATCTATCTCAATCATTGATTCTTGCATTGTGGTTTACACAGCTTTCTTACGATATTCTTATAGAGTCAAGTAGTTATAAGTCAGATATGCAATGGCAGAGGTAAATTTTCATGAGCTCGATAAAACAAGTGAAAAACCTGATTCATATGTACTGAAATATAGGTGTGTTTACCTTATACTTTCACTTGGTAACTGAATGGTGCAGGCACTATTTTGAACCTAAGTAATATGTTGGGAAGTTATGCATACGAGAAGAAAGTTTCTGCTGTACCACATCACTTGCTATGCATTCACCATGCTGATTTTCTTTCTTATTACACAAGTTTCTGGCTTTTGTGAGCAAAATTTATGACCTGTTTTTGTGCTTCATGTAATATGAAACATCATTTGGGATAAAGTAAAACAACTTTATAATTTTGATGGGAGCCTGATCTAGATTTGTTGTGTTCAAAGTATGCTAATGTTCATTATCAATTCATAGTACATGATTGAACTTACCTGATTAAGATAATGGTGCATGTTTTATTAGTAAACTACTAGTATTATATGCATGCGATGCGTGCGAAAGCATATAAAATGAAAAGTAGAAAGAAAAATTCAATAATTTATTTAAGATGTATTTTTCTAAATAAAAAAGTTAGTTATAGAGAGAGATTTGTTCCATTTAATTAGGAATTAAAAAAAAGAATAATAATATGGATTTTTGGTGTCCCCCACCTCTTCACTTATAGAATAGAGATATTGGGCATTTGGTAATCTGATGACATTTATATTTTTAAGCATTATTATTAGGCTTAGACTTTTTGGGTATGTCTTCTGCAAACCCTCACGAGACCATACTCGCTCCCAATTCAAATAAGGATGTGTGTTTTGCCGGTTAAGGTCTAGAATTCAAGTAGGGATAATGTAGTGAATGAGTGTGGGGGGAGGTTATTAATTCTGCTTATCGCTTGCTACGAGCTTTTATGCTTAAAAAGAACGATGATGAATTTTTTTCAAATTTTGGGGAAATTTGACTACTCTTTGCCCTTTAGTATGCTTACATTGCTGTTGGTGAATTGATTATGGAGATTGGACATGATGACAGAGATGTGATGATGGAGACATTGAGTTTATTCTATGATAAAAATAGGATGAAATGTGATATATAAAATTTGGATATGCCATGAGGAAATGCTGCCGAAATTGATGCGGGTATACTTACTCTTGTGATCATATTGTTAACTTGGACTAAGATTTTTTGCATTAGTAGCTAGGATCTTTCATGTCGAATTTTAGGAAAATAAATGATGTGTCGTTAAACCACCTTTCAATTTTCTTAAGTAATATAACTAATTGATAAGTAACTTTTGTAAGCACTCCTATCTAACTGATTTTTAGAAAAGAAAAAAGGTTTTCAAAAGAAAATATTTTGGGGATGTTTACGTCATTAATTTAGTTTGGTCTGATATGAAAAATTCGTAATACAGTCAGATAAATGATCTAATGGTTATAGTTAATTAGTGGAGTTAATCCCTCGTGAGTTATTGTGACTAAATAGATAGACCAAAAAGATGGTGAGATTCTGAGCCTAATAGACTGACACATCCATATCAGTCTCATTTTTTTTCATGTGTGATGTTCTTCCATGGTGAAATTTCTCTAGAACTTGCATTGATATTGTTTGAAACTACATTGACTCATGCATTGATATTAAAATGATAAAGGCGTTCTTTTTATTAAACTACATAGTCAAATAGCCACCATACAAAATTAATATCCTTTCTAACCCCTCTGAGCCTTAAAGACTTATCATTTTGTTAATACCTTCATTACAAACCATAAACCTTAAAATTTATTTTCCTTACCATTAGCTTTTGAGCTAGTGGAGAACTGGTTTTTGGCATCTGTTAATGAAGCTAAGAACAAGTTTGGGGGCATTATTATCTAAAGGCGTGAATGTGGTAATGATAATGCTTATTTGCGGTGTGTTATATGTGAAGCTTATTTTGAGTTGTATTATGAAAAATTATGAAAAATGTTGTGAAAAAAAATGATGAAAAAAGAAGAAAATAAAAAAGAATGAAAAGACATTACTCAAGTGTGATTTTGTATTATACTTATGATAGCATACTAAGCATAGCCATGTGAGGCGATTGTACATCAAAGTTAGTATATGAGAAATTGTTACTGAGCTGAGTTGGATGGACATGCACTTAAAGTACTTTGTGAGAGTTATTTTTGCTCCCTCTGATCCAGAACGGGAGGAGTTTCCATACTTTTTGCTCTACTTCGTTCAAAGCTATTTAGTCCACATACCTAAAATATTTCCTACCTTCTTCACCTACAACCTCATTACAACCCGTATAAAGACCTTTTAATTATGTCATACATGTTGTGCTTTTAGTAGTGGAAAATTGAGAAGAGATGCAAGCTTATGGTAGAATTTTACCTACAGAATTGCACTTTGAATGAAACACAAACCCATAAACACATGAGCGACGAGTATATGTTTTCCTTGTGAGGTCTATCTATAGAAATCACTTTGCTATGAGTGTGAAAACTTTCCAATTTTCTATAAACAGCCTCATTATCTGCTGGGGCAGTGGAGAGATGGGCCCTAATAGGAGAAGTGGGCCAAATGTGATTGTTGTTGAGAAAATGATGAAGAAGATGATTAAAATGGAGTTTAGGAGAGAGATTAAGAGTAGAGATTGAGATAGGAGTTGCAGTTTGTGGAAGTAAAAACGTAATAATATCATGTTTTTTAAGTTTTGACTTTTTGGAGAATGATAAGATTAGATCTGTTGGTGCTTGAGCGCCTTAATCCTTTGCGGCTTTGCCTATCCAAAATAGAAATTGGTTCATGCCATCATGGTTTTGATGATTGATGATGGCTATGTTTGGTAAAACTAGCTGAATAGGTGCTGAAACTGATAAGTTAATTGAGACTGATAAGGTATTGAAATTGATATGGTACCTGATTACATTATTGTTTGGTAAAACTAATTATTTAAGTTTCTAAAATAGTTATTATTATATATTTTACCATAATTTGTATACGTAATTATCTGATAAAAATATCGTCATTAAGATTCTAGCTTGCATTATATACTACCTCCGTTTTTTTAATATGCATGTTTGCTTTTGCGCGCGGACCAAGGAAAAAGTGCAAAAGTAAGAGAGAAGGTTAGTAAAAGTAGGAAAAAGTAAAAAAGGTAGAGAGAAGGAAAGAAAAAGTAGGAGAGAAGTGTAATAATTAGGTGGACCAACCTTCCATTTATGGGAAAAGGTAGAAAAGTACCAATTTAAAAAAAACACCCCAAAAGGAAAAATGTGCATATTAAAAAAACGGAGGGAGTAATAAACTAGCTTCTAACCCGGGCAATGCCCGGGAGATGTCTTATTATTTTATATGCATTATTTTCAACTAAATTGAATTACTTAAAATAGATTAAACTCAATCGAACTTAATATGTATGGTAATTTAAATTCAAGCATGCTAATACATTTATTTTACCTCAACTTGATTGAATTTCAATTAGTTTGGATGATTTTTGGTATTTTATTAATTCGAGCCGACTTTAATATATTTCTATCTAATAATTTTTTATTGCATCTAATTGAATTAGATGATTTTTTTTACATGTCCAACTCGAGTGGACTTTAGTGTTAAGCAACATTGTTTTCTTAGTTATCTCTATTAGTTTAAAAGTGGTAAAACTCAATTGACCTCGTATGTTACTTAGGCTCCATTCTTTTCAACTTATTTTCAGTCCTTATAAGTTTGGATAAGTTCAGATAAGGTCGAATAAGGTCTAATAAGTTCAGATAAATTGAAAAGAACGGACCCTTAGTATTAGATTTACATAAGCGTCATTGGATCTAAATTAAAGTAGTCACTTCAATTCAAATCGTTCCAGTCCAATTCAATTAGTTCAGTTCAACCCATTTATGCCAAATAAAACATGCCTTGAATAGGTAATATATAAGGATTTTTGCCATTTCGGAAAAAACGTATCATAAGTTGATCTTGATTCAAAGTATTTTTCGAGACGAAATTAACGGTGCATAAATTATAATTTTATGAGATTTGAAATGAAAGTTATGATTAGTTTTATAATTTCATATTCATAGTATTTTTAGATAAGGAATGTAATCTTTTATATAGATTTAATTTTCTTTTATTATTGTTTATTATAAAATAAATTATTAATTTTATATACATAATAATGATGTGGAGCGATATGGTATCTCTTTTCGGTACGGCTTTATTATCGAGTATAGATAGTGTGAAAATAACTAGACCATTTTTTATGGTTATAATAATCTAAACAATATCACAAGTTTAAATTATACTATAAACATTACGAAATCAATGAACTACTATTTTTTATTTCACTTTCATTCATCTAACAAATACATTTTAGTCTTTATCTTCCCTATATGACTGTAATCAACGGTAATACAATTATATCAATTACAACAAAAACTTTGACACTCTTCACAACTCCATTTACACCCATTTATTAAGACCAAACTAATTAATTAAAAACCAATCAATTATTTCTAATATCTCCATCTGAACATACTTTTTTTTTACAGAGCGAAGCATAAAACATATAAACTAATTAGAAGACATTAAATTTGCGGCGCAGTATTTTTGCCACATCGTGCGCTTGTTGTACTCTCGAACGATTAACTTTTAGAACTCTGCAAACTTGTAGTTGTAGTGCTTTGTGTTTGAGTTCCTGGATGGTCCATTGAATATTGATGTCGAAAGTCTGATCTTGTAGTAGATGGATAAGAGCAGACGAATCTGTTAGGATGAGAATGTTGCATAGTTCATTTTGTAGCGCCCAGTTGATGGCAGCGAGGCAAGCTTATGCTTCGGCATGTGTGGAGCTTGTTGAAGTTCCAAAGGATCCACCAGATTGAAAGGGTGAGGTGTTACGAGTGGAAGGTTGGAGATACCAACTAAGGCCCGTAATGTAATTTTTGTGGTTCCAAGCCGCATCACATTGAATGACATATCGTGGTGGGGTATGTTTCAGAAGTCCAAGATCAATTTGCAGAAATCCAGGTGGTGAAGAAGATTGTGTTTTGGGAGGGTGAAGAAAACGTAAAGGGGGAGAGGTTGTGAAAATTTTCCTAGAAGGTGGTTAAAGTTTGAATACTATGGAGGACCATGTAGTGGTTAGGGGTCGAGGATATGAAGATTCTGTCATTACGGTGCAGCCAAAGGCACAAAAGTGTAGAGATAAAGGTGATGAAACTAGGGCTATAGATGCCCTCTTGAGTTTGTAGTGTAGAATACTTTCATAAATCCATGTTTGGAAGGAAGATTGAGGTTGGATTTGTGGGATAGGGTGAATGGTGGTTGAAGTCCAAATGGATTGGGCAAAGGGGGCAAGTTAAGAAAAAGATGTTGTGAAGTTTCAGGAAGTTGTGTACAAAGATCACAATTATGGTTAGAAATTAAATGACGCGTATGAAGATTGACTTCATGAGGTAACCGATCATGGAGGAGGCGCCAGAGAAAAACTTCCATTTGGGAAGAATACGTAGGTGCCACAGAGTCTTATATATTTTACTGTAGGTTGTTTGTGATTGGGTGGTGGGATTAAGAGTGTAGGAAGAGAGGGTGGCGTAAGCTGATTTTGTGGTGAATAGACCCGAACGATGGTGGCTCCAAACCATTGTGTCTTCGCAATCCATATGGGGAAGTTCCATAGTAGCAATGGAAAGAGAATGAGAACGGTCAAAATTGCTCAATAGTCTAGAAAATTGCCACTGGGCAGGGTTGGCTGAGATGTTGTCGTGAACTTTAGCCTTTGTTATTTGACGTAGAGTAATAGAAGCGCTTGCTATGGGAATGGTATTGTGTACCCATTGTTGGGAGAAAGCTGAAACTTTATGGCCGTTTCCGATTTTCCAGTGACATTCATTTAGTAATGTATTTTCAGCTTTGATGAGACTTAGCATGCCCAGGAGGTGTTGGGGGGATGCGGGTGAGGGGATGCGGGTGATTTGTTTTACCAGATGAAGGGCAAAGGGTCTTTTAGCCGTAAAAACACGAGAGACAAGGAGTTGGGGATTCTTAGACATACAACAAATTTGTTTCATGAGTTTACACTCATTTAGGATTGGTAAAGAACGAATACCCAAGCCTCTAGTCCTTTTGGAAGAGTGGTTATTGATTTTTAACCCAATATATACCTTTGTTACCATTGGCACTCCAAAGGAAGGAATGTAAAAGAGTCCAACATAGATAGGATACGCATTGGTAAGTGGAAGGTTGGCATAACATGTGTAATGATGGAGATAAGAACCGTGTTTATGAGGATGGTTTTGGTAGGGACAGAGAGGAGTAGATGAGTCCAGGATAGAATTTTTTTTGAGATTTTATCGAGAATAGGAGCGAATTGTTGAGCTTTGGGACCAGTAATATCGACTAGTACACAAGGTGCAAACCAATATTGGCCATTTTGGCATGGAAAGAATATGTTTGTAGTCAGAATGGGGGGAAGAGTAGTATTGGGGCTAAACTTAACAACTGATTTCGTGAGGTTTAAACGATGTCCCGAAACTTTAGAAAAGTTTGGGAGGATATGTGTGATAGAATGGCAGGATGTTGAAGTGGTTTTGAAGAATTAAATTACATCGTTTGCAAAGAAGTAAATGGTTGATGCTAGTAGTAGTGCGGCTGAGTTTAATGCCTTGAAAAAAGATTTATATCTTCGGAGATAGTGAGAAGACACGAGAATATCCATACATAAAATGAAAAGGTAGGAGGATAAAGGGTCGCCTTGACAAGAGCAACACTTAGGTTGGAAAGGGGGTGTGGCTGACCATTAAAAAGAATTCGATACGAGACAGTAGAAACGCAGTGGTAAATAAGGTTGATCCAGTTGGGAGAAGCCATGGGTATACAAAACCCACTAGAGTCGGGATTGACTCAATCAAGAGTTTTACTCCTGTCAATCTTTACTGCTGCATAGGTAGTGCTTCTAATTTTCTAGTTAATAAAATGAGTATTCGTGACTTAGAAAGGTACTATCATGAAGTTGGCGGCCCTGGGTGAACGCATGTTGATAAGTAGAAATGAGGGAGGGAAACATGGTTTCATCCTATTGAACCATAATTTGGCAATACATTTAGTATAAAGTGTTCTGCATCGCCATGGACGGAATTGCGTAATATTTTGTGGTTGGGAGGTTTTAAGAATCATGACCATGTGAGAATTATTCCAGGCTCTCGGATCTTTGTGCCAGAACTAGCTGGATTCCTTTAATAATGGTATGTCCTAGGGTCGACCAATGTAATTTAAAAATTCAGTTGTAAACCGATCCGAGACCCAGAGGTTTGTTTCTACCTAATGAAAACATAGCTTGTTGGATTTCTGTCCGGTTGAAAGGTTGTAGAAGAAGGTATTATGATGTTGAGGAAGCTGAGGAAGATGGAGTTGATTTAGAAGAAAGTGGTGTGAATGGTGTTATACTCTGAAGAAGGGAGCATGATTTGTCGAATGTGGTGTGTCATAAGGTTAGAAATGGTTGTTGGATCAGAGGTCCAATTACCGTGATTATCTTGGAGGGAGGTTATATTTTGTGTTGATTTTCAATTTCGCACTGTAAGTCTATTATAGTTTGGAAGGATCACCCACCGATGCTCAAAGGATTTTTAGATCGTTGTAGCCAATAAGTGAAAAGCATATGGAGACGCTGATTGGTAGAGTTCGCATGTTGTATATATGAACGAGCTTGAGAAAGTGTTTGAATTGAAATTAGCTTTTAATGGAGAGGTTCAATAATTGATTTCCAGTTGATGCCTAGGTAACGTTTATGAGTCAAACACCAAGATTGTAAAGCAGTTTTGAATAAGGGCCAGATTTTTAGTGATTTGGAAACAAATAGGAGATAAAACTTCAAATTTCCAAAGAGTTTGAATGATTAGTAAGGTGTTGGGATGAGATAAAACACCCAGTTTTCTATTGTTTGATGGGGGCGGTGAACCCTTTATATGATTGTTGGTTTGAAAAATGATAGCAGTGTGATCGGAAACTAGAATAGGTTGATTTATGATGTGGCTATTTGGGAAGTTGGAACCCCAATTATTAGTCATATATCCCCGATCTAGACGTTCTAGAATAAGACAATGGTTTAATTGTTTATTGGACCAAGTAAATCTCGGTCCGGAGAAAGGAATATCTAATAATTTGTTTGTAGACGCTAATCTATAAAAATCATGCCACCCCTTAATAGTAATGGTGACCCGCCTAACTTGTGATCGTGATATTCTAATTGGTTAAAGTCTCCGTTTAAAAGTAGTGTGGAGAATTTTTATGTATAAGGATGTACTTTAGCCCATGCAAGTGCCTATCCGATTTAGAACAGGAGCCCCGCGGCAAACCAAACTTTGCCAATTACTACCACAAGTGTCTCTGATATTACATAATACATAGTTGGAGGATAAGCTAGGCAAGTAACAACTAGAGAAGACCACCCTAAGACGAGCAAGAACCACCACTACTGCCTAGAGCATCGAAGCCCAATACAAAGGACCGGATTACAAGAATTAAAAAGCTTAGCTGAAACTCTAAAAACAGCTTTTGTTTCGACATAAAGAAAAACATGGGCGATGAGTTTTAATCAACCACGCCGAATAAGGTAGTGCAAGGGAAGACTCATCACCAACTCCCCGTGCATTAAAGAAAATCATCTTCATGGGAACATGGGTGGCTGTGAAGGGCCAGCCACCTCGCCAGTTTGGGGTGAAAGAACCTCGAAGTTCAAATTCAAATGGCATCGAGCATGTGTGGAGGAGCATTGTGGAGAGAGAGGGAGTTGTGCCGAAACTGGTTCCTTTAGTTTGAATTTTTTATGGTTGCCATGATCAAGAAGGTGATTCATGGCGCTTCATTGAGAGATTAGGTGAGACTTCCTCTCCCACTTCAACATCTAGGTCACGACCATTTCTACATCAGTGGTGGCTTTGGGATGTAGTTTCGCTAACATTTATTTCCAGCCCGCCACATGTTGAACCACTCCCTTTGCTTTCAGGCAATTCAAGCCGGATACGCCCTCGTTTGGCCGTCCCCGATAGTAAATAGCACCCATTAATGCCATACTTAAGTTGCATCTCTAAAGGTTCTACTACGGTAGTGACCAGGGTGGACGGAAACGCTTACGTGGCAAAACTTTAAATAGAGTAGTGAGTAAGACGTTGTAAAGGTAGTTTATATGCTGGAGATTGTGGGGGAGTTTGGGGGATCAAATTCTGGAGAATCTTAAGGAGGAGAAATAGGTGAGGTATGTATATAAAGGGGGAGGATGAAGAGTGATTAAAAGGAGCATGAGGGTGGATGCGAACTCGTCTAGTGGGGATGAGGAGGCATCGAAGTCTGAATCCAGTTCTAGATAAGAATGGGGTTGGTCTAATGATGCTTGTTGGTTGAATGAGTGGTGGATTGTTTGATTGATGAGTGTTTTGTTGGAGGTTATTGTATAAGGGGATTGGAATGTAGATTCCATGATGGTTGGGGTTGGTTTGTGAAGTAGAAATTGGTATTATCAGAAGAGGAATGGATGGTGTGTTTAGGATATCATCTAATAAATCTGACGGTGGGTTAGGTTGTGAAGGAGGTATTGGGATAGGTGGTGTTGTAGTATTTGTAGTTGGGTTAGGGTAAGTTGGGTTATTGTGAGTATTGGAATCGCGTTGAGCTGCAGCGAAAGGTTAAGAAGCCCATTGTGAAATACCAAGAGTATCAAAAATAGGTTGGGCATGGTGAGGGTGATGAGTTGGCCGGAGGTGCATTTGATCATTCGCCAAGTAAGAGGTTTGAAGTGTGGGTGAGGAGATGGATAGGTTCTAAATTGAGCATAGGGATCCGAGGAGAAGATAATCCTAACTGTGTACCTATTGATTGCGAAACACTATTATAGGGGGAGAAGAGAGTGTTTGAGTAGGTTTGTCATGTAGTAGGTGACTAGGAGTGTGCATGTAACTGAGAAGGGGTTTCAAACCCCTCTTCACCAGAAAAATATTCACAATCGGTCTCCGATGAGTCGAACTCAGGATTATTTTGAGGAATAGGTTGACCGGACGCATCGAAATGACGTCGAGTAGGTGGTTCATTAGAGTTCTTCGTGTAAAAGGAGATTAGCTTGAGTGTTTGGAAAACGGAAACGATTCAATAAGCCTTCTATAAGATTAGTATAAAATGGTAGACTAAGAGGGCCGCCGAAAACTCGCAAACCATTTTGTTTAGAGAGTTGCTCTCATTCAAAGTCTACGATTAGCTTCGAGAATGGACCAATGACACTAACCACGGTATAATGACCAACACAACTACATCGTTTACCAAAACGAAAAACTCCCTCATAACGAAAGTATACCCAAACGACTCGATCTTCGCCTAATTGGCAAGAAAGCAACCAGGAATGAGAGGTTGAGAGAGATCTATTAACATGCATGCACGAAACTCTGGTTCAGAGGGAAGTTCATCCCCTTGATGGTCAATAGTGTCAACATAACCGACATGAAAGTTTGCTGTGTAGCCCATTCTATAGAGAGATAGCCAAAAGGAAGTCCAACTATACAAACCCAAATACGAGCCATATTAAAGTTAATACTGGGGGACTATGAACCAATGTCCACGACGAAAGGTGATAATACGTCCGTCTATAATGGTTGTATGAAGTTGAAGCATTGCTTGACGTCTGCATGGTTAGAGCAAGTGAAAATGTAGTACGGACTAGTACGAAGCTACCGTGATAGCACCTCTTTGAGTCCATTGAGTGGTTATAATTCCTTGCACTAACTGAGGATGGGGGGGATGGGTCCAAAGAAAAACACCAATGACAGTGGAGCCCCAATTGATATCCCCCGCAAAATGAAGGTTGGTTCGAGGATCAATTAGGGCTCCCATAAGAAAGTTATTATTGTTAGGATTTATAGGGTTCATGTTCAGTAAAGGGAATATATGTTTAACGTGAAGAATAAATGAGTAGGTACCAGAAAAAAAGTGGGGAAAGAGATTTTGGAAAGGAGAGAAATGAGAGAGTGAGAATGTATGGAAATGGGAGAGTAAACTGAGAATCATAGGATAAAAACTGGAGTGTAAAGAGTAAAGCAGAAGTCGAAATAAATAGAAGAAGAAGTCGAAAACTCACCGGAAGTAGTTATTATCGGACACTTGTTAGATGGATTTGATGAAGTCATTGCATGCAAGCCAAGTGGAGTAGCTAAAAGTAGGTAGGTAAGGTGGTAGACGGATGGTAGTAAGCTAAAGGTAAGGATTGGGCAATGGAAGTTGACTGAAGCTTCCAAATCTTGGGAATTGATTGGATTTTGCAGGAACCAATTGGAGTGTTTGCATGCTACAGTGACAGAGGTTTGTGAGGCTCGAAATTGGTTTTGACAGCAAGCAACTGTTATAGAGTTTGAGGAAGATGTTGCGTGCGTGTAAAGGAGAGAAGAAGAAAGGGAATTGCAGCGTCGGATGTAGAGAAGGAGGTAGAAAAACTCGCCGTTGACGAGAGAAACTCTAGGGTTCTAGAGAGAAAGCTAGTTTTAAAGAACGGAGATGCACATCTGAACATACTTAAGTGGACTAATATTATCCATTTTCACCATTGCATTAGCAAAATCATCATTAGCAAAAGGCAAATAGCTTTTAGAAGTGAAAACCATATCAACGAAATCATGTTAATATATGCACCAAATTCTTATAAATGGTAAATGCAATTTTACACTTTATTATCATTAGCTTTTGTAATACTAATTACGTGAGTTATACATATATACTAGTTTTTAACCCGGACAATGCACGAGAGACTTATTATTTTAATCTAATCTGAATTACTTCAAAGGGTTAGACTTAATCAAACTTAGTGTAAATCATAACTTAAACTTGAGCATGATAGTACATCTATATTACCAAAACTTGATTAAATTTAATTTAGATTGAATTATTTTGGTATCTTATTAACTCGATCCGACTTCAATATATATCTTATCTAATAATTTTGGAATTGTAATTAGTAGGTGAACTCTTTTATAACTTTCGAAAAATTATTTTGTGATGTTATTTGAGAAAGTTAACTGAATAATATGTGTAATACTGAATCAAATAGGCTTATTAAATAATTATTTATCATCGTTAACTCAAGTCAGCATTATTTTTAAAAACATAATTCTTTTGTATTCATAATTGCTAATAGAATTTTATGTTGTTATTTATGCTATGCTTACTAATTAAGAATTTTAAATAAATAAGCCGTTCATCTACTAAGACTTAAATAAAGTCTTCAAAACTTACTTAATATTATTTTCTTAGCTAATTCGATTAAATTAAAGTGATAAAATGATTTTGGTCTCGCATGTTAGTTAATACTCCTCTGTTGCATTAATTACTACATATAAAGTTTTACACCTTTCAATGCACAATTTTAAATGCTTATAACTCTAATTATGCTCAAGTAAAAATTATAAAGTTGATTTTAATTAAATACGTTTGGAGACGAATCCAACAAGATCCCACATGACTATGTTTATCCTTGTACATAAATCATTATAGTTGATTAAAGGGAGATGGATGAATAGTGTAAAAAGAGATATGTAGTGATTAAAAAAGAACGGAGGAAGTATTAGATTTACTATACCAACATTGTATCTAAATTGAATATATGATTTTTCTCCATGTCCAACTCGAGTGACCTTCAGTTTTAAGTAATAATATTTTCTTAGTTGACCGCAATTAAAAGTGACAAAACTCAATTGGCCTCGAATGTTAGTAAGTGTCTGTTCTCCCCAACTTATTTTCATTTCAGTTCAGTTCACCTCCAATCAGTTCAGTTCAGCTCCTATCAGTTCAGTTCAGCTCCAATCAGTTCACTTCAGTTCAGTTCAATTCAGTTCAATTCAGTTCAATTCAGTTCAGTTCAGCTCCATTCTCTTATAACCATTTTGTTAAATATTATTATTATGTTGGTCTAATTTATTTTACTAATTACTCTTATTATTATTATTATTATTATTATTATTATTATTATTATTATTATTATTATTATTATTATTATTGATTTTATATCATTATTATTAAGTATTATCATTATTATATCTATATATTATTTTATTTATTATAGCTTTACTCAATATTATTACTATTATCATTAGAGAGGAACATGGTTTTAGGTCACAAGGATAAACCAATCAAATCACGTCAAAACGGTTTATGATGCAATTTTGCACGGTCTGACCCAATCATTATTTTATTACTAAATATTATTATATTATTAAATCTAATTATTAAAATAGTAATATTAATTTACTTCTTATATATTATTCTATTATATAATCATCATCAAGTATAAATATATTGATACAAAGACTATAAAATAATTTTATTAATTATCATTATAGTCATTAATCATTATTATTATTAATAATATTTTATTATTATTATTTATTTATAACTATCATTTAAAAATATCAAAAATACTATTATTATTATTCATTATTATTACTTATCATGATAATTTTTATTTAATATTCATATTATTATTGTTTAAATATTATTTATATATTTATTTATTTCAATTCAATTCAATTCGGTTCAGTTCAGTTCAGTTTAGTTCGGCTCCAATCAGTTCAATTCAGTTCAGCTCCAATCAGTTCAGTTCAGTTCAGTTGAATTATGCCGAAGAGAACAGGCCATTAGCCAACCCATTAGCATTACGAACATAACATTATACATTTATACAACATACTAATAAACAGAAAGCTAATTATATTTTAGTAACCTTGTGACTATAATTATACTACATAACATTATACTACATACTAGAAATCAATAATCTAATTATATTATAATACAAACGTACATAACATTATCATAAGTTTTCAATTATTGGTCCAATTTTATCATGTAAGATTGTGACTATGATTATTGATGAAAGCCAAATAGCAAAAATTATTGTGATTATCCTAATTCCTACTTTTCATAATAAAAGCTTTCAGTTAGTTCAACTCCAATTAGTTCAGTTCAGTTCAGTCCAATCAGTTCAGTGCAGATCAGTTGTTTTCACTAAATCTAAACAGGCCCTAAGTAGGGGTTTTATGATAGAAGTACATTGATAATAAATGCTTATACTACCTCCGTTTTTTAGCTGCAACACTTTCCTAATAGGGGAAATTTCCAAAAGGTTGCAACACTTTTTTTAATTCCTTATATAGTTAAAAAGAAAAACCTATAAAATGACAACAATACCCATACTTAACATAATTAAAATACTTTTGTTGTGGTCCCCCTCCCCCACACACACTCATACTTTTTGTACAATTAAAATACTCGATGGTTTCCACTCCCCTCAATTATACCCATACATTCACCTAATACTTTATTAAAAAAAATTTGTAGGCATCCGTGTTTTTTAAAAGTGTTGCAACTAAAAAACGGAGGTAGTATTAAAATTTTAATTAGAAAAATTGATGACAAATTAGTTTTAGTTTTAGTTTTAGTGCTTGTTTGGTGGAACAAAGGAAGTATAATCTCCCATGCATTAGATCTTCCAATGCATTTTGATTTCCTAGAAATTGCAAGTTTTTGTTTGGTTGCTTATGGGAATTTATACTTACCTAGGGGGACCTAGGTAAGTGAATTCCTCCATTTTGTAGGAATTAGAACTTTCTAGGAAGTTCAAATTTCCATAGTTATGGCAACCAAACAACACAACATGATAGAATTTCCTAGGAAATCTCCATAGTCCGCGGGGCTGCTCGTGGTCCGTGCCGCGTGGTCGTGTGTGATGTCTAACCTTTTTAGATAATCCGCGGGTCGTGGTGTATGCCACGCCTCGCGGTCTTCGGGAGTTACGGAAAATCTATCTTTTCTGTATTGTTTAAAGCCTTATCTATTCTCTCCTCTATAAATAAGCCTTGGTTGTTTTTATTTATCTTTCCAATTCATTCTTTATTGAAACCCTAAAATAGAAGCCCTCTTTACCTTCATGAGAATTGAGCAGTTCTTGCTAGACTCCAACCCTTGAGTTCGGGGTGTAGGATTCTAAGGTGGTGTGTTAACCTTGGGGGGGTTCGTCATTAATTAAAAGCATGCACTGGTATGGTGGCGAAATCGCTTCTAAGGCAGTGGCATCCATACCACGGCACATCGTTCAGTTGTCTGATGTCTGCAGATAAGTCTGATTCTTTTATTGTCTATTAAGATTTATTTTTTGTTTGTTCTTCATGAATATTGCAATCGTTCCTTTATTTTCCAACATGCACGTCTGAATTGTGCTTTTCTGAAGCCCCTCTCATCTTTATTCTTTACCTGAACGAACTTGTTTAGCTGCTTTTAAGGCTGTGTTTGGCTAAAGGAAAAGTGTAATACTTTCTCCACTTTCCCTTCTTTGGTTTTGGTTAGAGGAAGTGGAGAATTTATGGGTTGAACTTCTCCTTTCAAAAAGGGATAAACTTTTTCATGTAAAGCATGAAAATCACACTTTTCATTGATCTACCAAGGAAAAATGGGATTGAAGGAAACTGTAGTTTTCTTGCTACCAAACAAATGAAAAATTAACCTAGAATTGAGGTTTCTTCCAAATAATAGTTTCCATGGATTTGCCAAAAAAAATAAATGTTTAGAAAATGTTTTCTATCCAACCATGCACATCCTAAATTTATGGATTATGTCTTCTTAGGTAGTTGAGTGAATGTTTGAATTTGTATGCGGCTTGGAGGTAGGATTCTCTTACCTTTTCCGAGTGAATGTTTGAATTTGTATGAGGCGTGGAGGTAGGATTCCCTACCTTTTCCTAGTGAGTGCATGACCCACGAATGTTGGACCAAGAAACTGTGAGGATTGAGGTCTAAACAGGGTGCTTCTCCTTAAAAAAATAGAAAAATCAATATTTAACTAGTGCATCATGTTGTAGACATTCCGGAGTAAGGGATATGAAGTGGTTGGGGTTGTAGGCTACAGCAATACTCAACTTCAATATCTTGATTTGCAACAAAATTCTTGTCATAGATGGTATAGAAATGAAAGAAATCAATTATTCCATTGGAGTATGTAAGAGAAGTTTAGAGAGAAGGAGAAAGAGTTTGTTAATGTTGTAACAAAGAATACCAAAATGAAAGTCAATGTTTACACTCTGTTTAGAGAGCTTATATACATTGTGAAACTAACTAACCAAAGTAGTAAACTAACTATCATAGAACAAACTATGATTAAACTGTGAAATACAACTAAAATATAAATTATAGCTTTTATCTCCCCCTTCAAGCTGGACCTAGATATGAGTCTAAGCTTGGTGATAAGAGAATGATGCTGAGATGAAGCAAGATGTTTGGTAAGAACATCTTCTAACTGATCCAAGCGGACTACATGAGCAGTTTGCAAACATCCAGCAGTAACTTGTTCTCGAACATAGTGCATATCTCTTCTCAAGTGCTTAGTCTTCTCATGATACATGGGATTCTAGGCTAGATGCTGAGCAGAGGTATTATCATAGAACAAAGTAATAGGTATTATCATATAACAAAGTAATAGGCTGAGATGTGTGAATTTGTAAATCTTCAAGCAATTCATGAAGCCAAACTATCTCACTAGCAGCAGCAGACATGCTTTTATATTCAGCTTTAGTAGAGCTGTTGCTTACAGTCAATTGCTTTTTAGTCTTCCAAGAAATTAAATTAGATTCCAAAAATACTACATAAGCAGTTATAGATCTATTACTATCCTGACAAGAGCTCCAGTCAGAATCACTATAAGTAGTAAGTGTGAGATCAGTAGAAGATGAATAAAACAACCCATGATCAAGAGTGCCTTTGAGGTATTTAAGAACATGAAAAGCAGCTTTAAGATGTGGAACCGTAGGAGCATGCATGTATTGACTGAGATGTTGAACTGAGTAAGACAAATCTGGTCTTGTAATACCAAGATAGAGAAGTCTGCCAACTATTCTCCTATAAACATTATTAGGCTCATTAAGAAGATCTCTAGAGTTAGTAGACAATTTCAACGTTGTAGAAAGAGGAGCAGAAGCAATAACACATTCCTCCATAACAGAGTCAGTCAAAATATCCTTAATATACTTTCTTTGAGAAAGAAATATACCCTAATCTGTTCTAGATACTTCAATGCCCAAATAATAGTTTAAATCTCCCAGAACTTCGATGGTAAAAGCCAAATCAAAAGCTTGTTTAACTTCATTGAGTTGAAGTAAACAAGGACCTGTGAGAAGAATATCATCCATATATATTAAACAAGCTAAGAATACTCCATCGTTATGTCTTGTAAAAAGAGAGTAGTCTTGTTTAGATTGAATAAAACCTAGAGTACGTAAAAATCTGCTCAACTCTTTATTCCACTGCCTTGATGCTTGTTTTAACCCGTAGAGTGATTTCTTCAATTGCAGACTTGGCCAGGTTTAACCTTAGTATAGCCTGCAGGAGGAAGCATATAGACTTCTTCTTCTAGAAAGCCATGTAAGAAGGCATTATTAACATCCAATTGACACAAAGGCCAATCATTGACAGCAGCTAGGGCAATGAGAGTTCTGACAGTAGCAAGTTTGTCCACAGGGGAAAAAGTTTGATTGAAATCTAGCCCTTCAATCTATTGATAACCCACAACAACAAGTTTGGCTTTGTACCTCTCTACAGTCCCATCAGGATGCAATTTGGTATTGTAAACCCACTTAGAGTTAACAGTCCTTTTTCCCTCAGGTAAATCAGTCAAATTCCAAGTGTCATTAGCTTCTAAGGCTTGAATCTCCTTATTCATTGCTTGTATCCAATTGGAATCATATTTAGCTTGATTATAATGTTTGGGTTCTATGATTTGAGAAGAGTTAACAGCAAATGAAAGTGATTGTGAAGGATTAGGAGAGAGAGAAGTATGATGAGGTATATAACTACCAATGAAATTAGTAAATTTGGTAGAAGGTTGAACATGTCTATTAGAAACTCTGACAGTAGGAACAATAGTAGTTTGGTTATTATTGACAGAATCAGATTCAATGATTGGCAGATTAGGAAGAGAAGAAGAATTAGAAGAAGGTAGAAGATTGAATAGGAGTATTATTTATTAAAGGTGGTGTGGGAGAAGAAATAGAAGAAACAGGAAAAGAGAGCATATGAGATGTAGGAGAAAAAGAAGGAGAACCAAAGTTAATTAGAGTAGGAGAAGAAGAGGAAGAAGCTGAAGTAGGGATATGAGAAACAAAATTAGTATGATAAGGAAAAATGGTTTCAAAAAATATAGCATCTCTAGAGACAAAAGTTTTATGTAAATCTAAATCATAGAGTTTAAAAGCTTTTTGTCCAAAAGGATAACCAATGAATAAGTATCTTTTAGACCTAGAGTCTAATTTATCCTTTTTGACATCCATATTGTATGCAAAACCAAGAGATCCAAACACTCTCAAATTATCATAAGAAGGAGCTTTCTTCATTAAGACTTCATAGGGACATTAGGCATATGATTTATAAGGTAAGTAGCGGTCAACAAACTATCACCCCAGAAATATTTTGGTAAATGAGCATGAAATCTGAGTTCCCTAGTAACCTCAAGAAGGTGTCTATGCTTTCTCTCTACCCTAGCATTCTTTTGAGGGATATTAGCAACACTCCTCTGATGAAGAACACCTTTTTCAGCAAAAAAAATCTCAAACATTCATGCTTAACAATTTCAGTACCATTATCAGTTCTGATTTACTTAATATGGACTTGAAATTGTGTAAAGTGCATAGCAAAGAAATCAGTAACAACTTGTAACACATGGTGTTTTGATGTGGATTTGTTGATACATTTAATACCTTTTCTTAAAAAATAGTAGTTGAGTCTGTAATTAGATTTTGCCTACGAGTTTTTACCTTTTTACTTGAAAAGGGTTTTTCTTGTTTTAGGCTATTTTCAGTCATTTTATTTATTTAAACATTGTAATTCAAATTGTTGTTGAGTCAATAGTTAGTAAAGTCAAAGTAGAGAAGTCTAGAGTCAAAGTTATTGATCAAGATGGTAATATGGAAGGAAGAAGGAAAGTCAACGCAAAGGAAGGAAGTGACCAAAAGTGTGCTGCCTAAAAGATAGAGTTTGGA
Source organism: Patellifolia procumbens (assembly GCA_947645195.1). Taxonomy (NCBI): domain Eukaryota; kingdom Viridiplantae; phylum Streptophyta; class Magnoliopsida; order Caryophyllales; family Amaranthaceae; genus Patellifolia; species Patellifolia procumbens. Next base: position 784,112 of record CANSGD010000248.1, on the reverse strand, counting down.
AAATAAGATAAGACGGTTACTAAAAGATGAAGCTTGGAAGAAAAGATAAGATTTGCAACAAACTTTCCTAATTCTAAGGTATTTCGTTAATATCTAATTAGAATGGGATAAAGAAAGATATTAGGCGCCTACCTTAAGATTTTCCTAATTGTTTTCAGTTTTTGTAAGGGTTGTGGATGTACTATAAATATGTCATATGATCAATAAAGTTTAGTATGCATTATTCAGAAAAAACAATTGTTTACTTAAGAGTTTTAAATTCAGAATGAGTTTAAAAATCAACTTTTTCATAATTTTCAGGAATGTTGATTATTGAGAGTGCAAAATACTTAGGTTCAAGAATGTTCTAAGTAGTTTTGTTATTTAATTTGTGTGGTTCGGGAATGTGGTATAAATTTTTATATCCCGTTACTTGAGTGTTTACTTTAGGGACTTATAGAATAATTGCTTTGGATTCTTTGATTGCTTTCTCTATTTGGGAACGCAATCTCATCATGTTTATAATGAATAAGAAAAGTCCAAGTCACCCGGTTTTGATCATCAACAATAGTAAGGAAATACTTTGCTCCAGTTAAAGAAGAAATCCTATAAGGCCCCTAAACATCTAAGTGAAGTAGGTCAAAACAACTTGCACCCCTACTTTCACTAACAGAAAAGGATAATTTGTGATGTTTAGCATTCAAACAAACTCCACAATTATATTCAGTCAATCCTTTGCAGTTACAGCCAGCAATATGTTGCATTTTGGATAAAGATATATGTCCCATTCTAACATGAAAAAGATCTAAAGAAATTGTACTTCCATTATTATTAACACTAGTGGATGTCTTATTTGAAAGAATAGGAAATTGAGAATACCCTATATTTACATGATTACAGATATTGTTTGGAGTATGATCAGAGGCTGATGGAAGAGAGTTACCAGCAGCAAGCAGAAAGTAGAGTCCACTTGTTCTTTTCCTAGCACCAATAAGAACATTACTAGAAGGGTCCTGAAATAAACATGAACTTCTAGTAAATGATACCTTTATGTCAGTTTGATCCATCAATTTACCAATTGAGAGTAAATTGTGTTTGAAATCTTTGACAAAAATCACATCATGAAGTATTAATTTCTCATTGAGAAATACTGAACCAGTATGATAAACATACTTGAAACTTCCATTAGGTAAACCCACTTTAATAGGTTTAGACAATTGTTTCTTCTCAAATAGGATGTGTTCATTAAAGGTCATGTGATCACATGCACCAGAATCAATAATCGAAATACTAGCAGCACATTTATCAACAGAACAAACATATGATGATGAAGAGATACCTGCACAATTTGCATAAGAGATATCACTAGAACCAGAACCTCCAGCAGTCTGATTTCCTTCATAGCTTTCATTAATTCTTTACAAATGTTGTTGAGCATTGTTGGATTAATACTATTGAAAAAGATTCAGGAGAAGAGATATCACAAGGAGTATCTGCGATAGCCTCAGTAGATGATGTATGAACATTAGCAACCATTCTAATAGAATAAGCAGCTTGACTTCCTTTAGAAGCTTTGATGGTATTGTACCATTCTGGATAACCAATCAGTTTAACGCCCTGATCCTTGGTATGACCCTTGCCTTTACAATATTCACACTTTTTGTCCATCTTTTCTTTCTTCCAGTATTTCTTCCCATCCACAAAATTGTGCTTAGATGAATGTGGCTTAGTGAATCTATGTGCAGTTAGAGCACTGCTTTCAGCAATAATAGGTGATCCACATCTGAAATCTTTTTGTTTCTCTATTTGTTAAATAATAGAAAATGCTCTATTGAGGTTAGGGAGAGGATCCATAGCAAGGATATTAGAAATAGTAGTTGAATGTTCACCATTAAGTCCAAGCAAAAACTGCATGAGCTTATCTTCTGCTTCAATGTCACTGAGTTTCTTGAGAAATAAACAAGAGCAACTGCTAACAACGCCATAGGTGCAGATAGGAAGAGCACGAAATGATTGTAATTCATCCTTATAGTTTCTTCATCTTCCCATAATAGACAATAATACTCATATTACCTTGTTTTAGATGCTCAATTTCTTTCTTCATTTGATATAAAAGAGGTCCATTAGGCTGACCAAAACGTTCTTGAAGTTCATTCCATAATTCAACAGAAGATTCCAGATAAGAGAAGTCATCGGCTAAATCTGAACTCATAGAATTCATAATCCAACTCATAGCCATGAAATCAGCTCGTTTCCACTTCTCAAAATCTCTATGAGTAATAGCAGGTTTTCGAATCAGGCCATTAATAAAACCTTCCTTATTCTTTGCTACTAATGCTCTTCTTACATTACGACTCCAACGAATGATATTATGTCCAGAAAATAGAGTAGAAACCAAGGCAGAGGTTGGATTATCAAAATTGGCAATAAAATAAGGATCATAAGGATTCGAATTACCTCCATTATAAGAAATGTTGAAAGTGCGCGAAATCGGAGTAGCAGATTCGTCGCTAGCCATGTGAAATCAAATTCAGCTCCAAATTGAAATGGAAAAATGAAATTCGAGGTCGAAATATCGAGAATAGGAGAGAGAGAAACAGTAAGATTTGATCACAAAGAATCAAATCACAGAATCAAAATTTCGTAATTGTAGAAATAACCTGTAATTACCAGATATTTTCGTAAGAAAACAAATGTAAGAAATGCAAACCTAGATTTGATTGCACTTGACATGTGAGAATAGCTGCAAAGAGCTAAGGTTAAGCTAATCTCAGAAAGATTCAAACTCTAATACCATATAGAAATGAAAGAAATCAATTACTCCATTGGAGTATGTAAGAGAAGTTTTATTGTTGTAACAGAAAAAACCAAATGAAAGTCAATGTTTACATTCTGTTTAGAGAGCCTATATACATTGTGAAACTAACTAACCAAAATAGTAAACTAACTATCATAGAACAAACTATGATTAAACTGTGAAATACAACTAAAATATAAATTATAGCTTTTATATTCTTGTCATAGATGGTTATTTGACCCCTCATTGGAGAATGTATCATGAGTTGCAGTTAAATTCGACTAAGTGGATTTGGGTGCGTATCGTATTTGTTGCTTGCTGAAGCAAAATATAAACAATTTTTTACTGAATTATATAGATAGTTAGTCTTCGATGACAATTTTAGTCACCGACTCACCGTTAGACAATTTTTCCAAGGTCTTATTAGAATATGTGAAGCATGGAATTCATCTTGGATTGAAACACTCTGTGCGCCCTTTCTATACCTTCTTGGATTAAAACCATACATAACATTTTTTATGTAATTTTAAGCGTCATCAAACATAAAAAAAAGTCAATTGGTAGCATATTGAAAAAATTATGTTATACTTATAAGATAAATTTTTGAAAGAAAATTTTTTAAGATAGTCTTTTGAAAACCTTATGTTACAAAAGGTACTTTTTGCAATTTTCTATTATATCATTAAAAACAAATTAGGTAAAAGAAAGAGCGATAAGTGGCAGAATTGGATACTTGGATGAGATAAGTTGTTGCAAAAATGAAGCTATGATGCCATTGAAATGATGGAGATTGAAGAGATGGGGGAATATGGAATTTCAAATCGCGCTCTTGCGTGTAGTCTTCTTAGTATTATTCCATGTGGGCTTAATGTTATTTTGGGACTAATAGACTGGCTTGACACGTAATGTAACATAAGTATCTTGTTTTTTTGTTGTACAAGATTATGTCATGTTAAATCCCTCGTGTAATAAATATCAACAGCATGAATCAAAAGATCAGGAAAGAAGCTTCTTTCCTTGCACAAATGAACTGCAATTTCCTTAGATTAGACATGATGAACGAGTAAGGCAATAAAAAGAAATTCGATGGGGGAACTTTTGGCATAATCAACTTTTGGATTTAGCCGTCTCGAATGACCCATCATAAGTAATTCAGAATATACAAGGCACATCTACTAAATCAGTATCTCAGGTAATTCTTAACTAAATGTTTGAGCGCATCTCATGAGTGTAGTCTGTACACGTCCAGGTTAGCAGACCCTGTAAACCCCAATTGCAGGCTGCGAAACGAAAGAAAGAAGACATTGTCAACAATCCATCAAAATTAATAGAAACCAAGTTAAAGCAAGAATTCCATAGACAATTGAAGTAAAAATCACATCTCGTCAATGCCAAGCATAAAATTGCAATTCAAAGCTAATCAAGACCATGCATCAAGCTTAATGAAACAATAGTTAAAAACAGGAGTAACATTAAATAATAAAAAATCTATCGGTGAAATAGTCTTGATTGTCGGTCTCCAAGGATGGTCCCATCCTCTGGAGATCACGACAATCAAACCATTCATCACTGTAGTCAATAGCATCAGGGCCGTCCATGGACACCTTGCCAATCGATCTCATTTTCTCAGCCAAGTCGGCTTCATCCACACTTGGCCTTGGGAGTAATTCGCTAAGTGTCCTAGAAGACGTGAGTCAAGTCGATACTGGTATATAAATTTCCCATTTCTCACTGACATTACTCATATTTTGTCATGAAGACTAAAATTCAAGAAAGTACATTCAACAAAAAATATAGTTTTAGTAAATAATCCCATTGAGCAAACAGACAAACGTAACGTAACAACCTATAAAGTTCATTACCTCCCTGTTTGTGAGGCAATATTTCTTCAAACAAATGCCTAACGAAGGAGTAATGGGTGAGTAGAATCTTCCTAATTAGCGTACTGCTACAATGTACTAAAGCCTTCAAGGAAATCTGCTGGTTCTTCTCCTCCTCTGATAATCTGAAATACATAAATTTCATAATTTATTAGGACCAATAGAAAGCACCACTGATATCACACCAATTCAGAACAAAACAAACCATCTATACAAACAAACAACAACAACAACTAAGCCTTATTCCCAAAGTGATTTGGAGTCAGCTAACATGAATCGTCAACTGAAATCGTTGCCAAAGGAGATGGCATCGACAAGAGTGATAAAAAGTTTTTTTTAAAAGGGTTTAAGTTTTAAGAATTTTTAAAAAGTTTTTCAAAACAAGGTTTACACCAAAAAGTTTTAAAAGAGGTTTTCAAAAGGTTTTAAATACCATCTATCCTGCCGTAATTTTGCTTTCTTAAATAATTCCATTCAAGTGTTGCACAATTCTACAATCTCTAGTTCAATTGTCATTAACTAAACTACCCTCCATTTGTCTAAAAGACAAAGAGGCATGTTCAACGTAGTTCCACAAGAAGAATTATTAACAAAATGAATAACATAGCAGAAGACTATCTCCATTGGTGAGTCCTTGTACAACTTGCAAAACTAAATTTTAGGCCACTTTGTTCAGGTATTCAAATTAGAGCTCCATCTCCATTTTTTAGCTTCAAACGCACAGCAACTTGGATTTTTTTGTACTATTGTACGATCAAAAAGAGCGGGAAGAAAAAACACTAAGAATATGTCATCATCTCCTTGCAAAAGAGAATGTATCCCTCACTGTGGCTAAAGAAAGATGCAAAGGAAACTCCTTCCAACAGAAAAAGTTAGCTCAAGGAAGGGCAAGGTGCATATGAGGCCCACGGGGTACATGTCCTAAATTTCACATGGATGTGATATTTATAGAAAGTCAACGTGAAATTTTGTGCGAAAAGAAGATACATATGAAGCATATAAAGTCTTTGTCCATATTAGTTATTTGCTTAGTTGTGACTTTAAGATGTCTAGCTTTGATATTTTCAGATTTACATACGAGTAATGAGCTTATGGCCCCAATTACCACCTTGCTCATGTTAAAGACTATTTTAAATGAGAAGCTAGCAACACAACCACAAGTTTACATTTCAAATGCATCTCTCAAGTCTCAATATAATATATATGCATCAAGAACATTTCGATTTGAAGCTCAGTTTCTGTATTATGCAGAAGCAGAACTATACCCCACCCAATCACAATCTAATGGTGATAGAGTAAGAGGTTGTAGTTTCCAACATTTCTTTTTACAACTTGTGCAGTATAGAATGATACCAAATCTTGTAGCGACTACAATTTAAGTAGATAGAGTGAATTTTGATATTGGCAATATACATGCCAATTGTAGTAATGGATCAAAACTGCTGATATGGTAATCTAACGGATGTCAAGGTGTGATTTTAGAGCACGGGTACAGAAAGGCCCTTTTAGCAAGTGAAGATTCTTTTATAGAATGGCATTCACACAAGAGAACAGCTAATTTTGCTTAGTATATGCCAGTTAAACTCTGATGTGAAGACTATTCTTGGGATATGTGTTTACATTTACAACTTATATAGTAGGAGAAGGGCTTCAGACGATGTGCACAGCTCTATATTCTAAAAGTCCACTAAGGATAATCCATTGCTTTTCCATAGGGCGAAATTTGAAATGGAATTATGAAAGAAAGCAGAACACCAGAGGGTAATGTCCCCCCAAGCAGCAGAGGACACAGACTGAACATTTTTCCAAATCGTGTTGTCTTGACGCAAGTAAAGTAGACTTGTTCAGCATAGAAATGCCATGCATACAAAACAATGTATAGCAAACAAGTTAATGACATTGGATTAAGTTTACTTACTCCATCCAACCCAATACAATCTTCACTTAGGTTTGGCACAAAGATTAATCGGCTAAACTGAAAGGAATAGTAATATATGAGAGTAAAAGTATTGTCTAGAGCTGAAGTGAACTCAACTGAATTGAAGTGAAGTGATTGAAAATAAGCCGGAGAGAACAAACACTAAGAGAGTGATAAAAGCAGAATAAAAGAAGTGGAAGTATCAGAGAAAAAGGACAAGAAAATGTTAGGAAGGAGAGAGAAAAAAGGGTTGCGTGTCCTTTTAACTCAAATACGACGAATTAAGATTTTTTTGGGACATCATAAAAAGGGTGTTACTATTCATAGCCCGTATATACTACCTCATAGCCCATATTTTTGTTTGAAATGTCTCATTTAGTCTTCATTAATTTATTTATTTATTTAAATGTTGGAAAACAAGGAGATGGGTTGATCTAAGTTTAATTTGTATTTTTTTTGAAAAAGAATTGCCAAAAACAGGTGGAATTTGGCTAGAAACGATGAATTTGGCGTAAAATATGGAAAAACATGGAAACTAAATCCATGATTGGTTTCGTGTTTTCAAAAAATAATTCTTGTTGTCACGGAACCGGATAGAGATTTGGTTTCCGCCACAGTGGAAAACCGGAAACCTATCCTGTTCCACGCCATGGTCAATTTTTAAAATTTTTGAAATTTATAATTTTTAAAAACAAATATATCACGGAACTGGATAGGAGATTTGGTTTCCGCCACGGTGGAAACCTATCCGATTCCATGAAAAATCAATTTCAAAAAAAAAATTAATTTTTTTTGAAAGGGTATAAAGTGAGTGAAGGGAGAGGGGTAATATAAGCATTTCTACCACGTATTCATACATATATGGACTAGTAAATATGGACTGTGTTTAGCCGCACCCTATAAAAAGGGACGTAAAAAGTTTTTTTTTTAGGGCTGAAGAAGAATCAATAGACGGAAAAGGGGAATAAAATACAAAAAAACTTGCTCCAAAAATTAATATCTATTTCAAAAACATAACTATATGTGTTATTTGAAGTAACATTGGCAAATTATCATAACAAGACAAATCAAAGAAAATATTCCAAACTGGGGGGACACCGATTTGGTGGTGGTGGGGAAGGGGGCATATCTATATTTTTGTCACACTTGTCGATGCCATCTCTTTTTCAACGGTTTCAACGGTTCATGTTAGCCGACCCAAAATCATTTTAGCAATAAGGCTTAGCAGTAGTAGTTGTTGTATCCCATGACAGGTATTTTCAAAAGGTAATTTTGTCGTTAAGTGTAAACATTAACGTATAGGAATAATTGTCATAATAATCCGAACAAAGACCCATCCGCTTTTGATAATAGCTATAAATTATATTAAATCAATCCCAACTATCTACATTTTTGCAATATTCCATGACAATTGTATTTTCAAAAGGCAACTTAACGTTAAGTGTATACATTAACATATAGGAATATTGTCATAATACTCCTAGCTATGATACAGCCACTTTTTATATCCCATCTATAAACTATTTTAAAACAATTTAAACTATGTGAAGTGTCTTTCAAAATAATCCAATGACCTTAAAGAAACTTGATTAAGAGGTCAAATATGTTACGTGGTACTTTGACTTTGTAACCGGCTTCATTTCTAAGATTATATTAGCTCTTTATTTTTCATTAGCTTCCCTAGCTCAGCTATGACTCCCTTAATTCACCCCCCCCCCAAGAGTCACCAAAACAACGTTGATGTAGCAACCACGATCACCACCGGAAACCACCAACGCCAACTAGCTAAAACCTTGTGACCATCGCAACAAACCCAAACCTCCCTCTCACTTGCTCTTTTACCTTGTCGTCCTCCATCACCTAATTTCTCTCTCCGTCACCAGCACATCACCTCAAATGCCAATAAACTATCCTGCTGCCAGCCAACTTCCACCTCACCAACCGGATTACACTTAGTCATTGTTACTCAATTCTTGATACCTTCACCAGCCACTGAAACCAACATCTTTCCCCTCCCCTTTCGGTCCTTCACTCAAGAAAACTAGCCCACCATCTTATCGTTTAGCAAGAGAGATAGATAGAGAGTGGATAAAGGATGAAAATGGAAGAGCACTGCATATGGGGAGTCAGTTTTGTGGTTATGGTGGTGTCTAGCAAGTGCCACGATGGTCTTGTGGTAGTGGTGCGAGATGAAGTTACATCGGGAAAGTGGTGAGTTACATAGCTAAGAAGGAGGAAGGTGGCTGGTCTGTTTAGGCAGGGTGGGTGGTAGGTCGGCTGGTGTGACTGGGTAAGATGGGAGGGTGGAGGAGAGAGAAAGGGGAAAAAAGCAATATATAGCAGATGGTAAGTCACGCTAGATAATTTATAGACTGTATCCCCTACAACTGGGATTGTTTTGAAATAGCCCATAGTTGAAATGACTAAAAGCGGAAGGCCCACAGTTGGCAATTCAGAATGTTGTGATCAATTACCCCACATATTGACTTCCATACATTTGCATGGACTTCGGAATTGAAAGGAAAAGTGCGTTTCCAGCTAGACAAAAGTGGTTTGTAACTGTTACTTCGAATCCCGCACAAGTCCAAATTTCGTAATGCATGATAATGACAAGCTTCATTTAGTAAGGATAGTGTTTCAAAAGTCAAATGAAATTCCATTATTTAACCCGTCGATTTTTCTGTATAATGTGCATGCAGAAGCACTTACCTTTCATTATAAATTAAGGGCAGCTATTGAGGTAAACATAAAGCAATATAAACAAGTTCCAATGTAGACTATGCTACCAGATTGGTGCTAATGATGCCATACAAAAAGGAAGACACTCATAAAATGTAAGAGGCAATAGAGCTTTTGTACATATTCATTCCAGTGAGTAGTATTTATAGACACCAAGATACATGGATCCATATACCTCGACTGGGTACGAATAAAACAAAAAGGAGATATCTGAAACTGGCTGTTACATTTCTTCATGGAAAGATGAACCACAGGCCAAAGATCAACTCTACCATATAGAGAAAACACTTTAAATTAAAAAAAGAGAAAACAAACTCGAAACATTTGAAAATATGACAGACTAAGGTTTGATCCTACAAAAAAAGTCCACACATTTTATCATTCACTTCAAAGCTCCAAAACAAGAAAGGTTAAAATAAGATGGGTATATAACGGAGATTTTGCAGTTACCAATTCATAATCAAGATCCAACTTATCCAACTTCAAGCTAATGAAGACATTCTACGGAAGCATGCTAGCTAATAGGCAATGGGGGCAAACTCGTCTAAAATCTATTTGTTCATATCATAAATTCATAAATAACTCTAAACAACAAAATTTTCTTTTCTAAACCTTTGCCCCATCATAAACTACCCATTTCTCCCTAAAAGTCCCAAATAAACTTCTCAATTCGCTGGTTAGTGTTTTAGTGTTGCCAAATCCACACTTCACCTGCTTGTATCCACACGATACGCTAAAAAGTCAATAACAGTAATAGTTTATTATTGAGAAAATCCCAAAGGACCACCGCCAACTACTTCTTAAGACTATGCATTGGAAAAATAAGAAGTTTATAATGGAAGGGGTAAGCAAAAAAAAAAGAAACAGAAGGTTACGAGGAGAACGTGAGTCGTGAAACATACCTTAATGTTGGTGTTTTCAGGGAGACCCATCCGAGACAGAACTTCAGAACCAAGTTGCTTCCAGTCACCTAAATCTACATCACCTACTTTCCTATTTGCATGAACCTGAATTTGACCAAATTTGAAAGACTTGCCAACCCAAAGATAGATATTTAAATCCTTGATGGGGCATGCAACTCTCCTTGGAGCCATGACAATAAAAGCTGAACTTGAATCAAATTCACATGCTCCAGATATCGATACCTTCTCCAGATCGGGAAACCGGTAAACAGAAGGTCGTTCGGAATCACAATTTGTGGAAACCATTGTCATATCTCCTGCAGTTACACTTGGAGTGCAGTTTCCTCTCACTATATCACAAACACTTGCTAAACTAGATTCCTTTTGATGGGGGTTGCTTTTGCTAGCTATTTTATCAGAATCACGATCTATTTCTAGAAAAACATTCTTGCAATCTGCAATCATTCCTCCCTTGTCAAGCTCAAACGAAATGCAGGTATTATCATTTATCTTACTATATTGTTTATCAACATCGAACTCTTCAGAAGAACCTTGCATCCTTCCATCAACAGCCATGATTGGCAAAGTCAGGCACCTGGATAAGCTCCCTCTGCGCTCTGCAATTGATAAAGGTGATCTTCTGGAAGGTAAGTTGGTGGATCTTAAAGGATGTGAGCCAAAGTTAACCTCAATGTATCCTGAATTGTCATCTATCTTTGTAGAGCTTTTAGATGAGAGGAGAGACACGTTAGAAAATGCAGAAATAGCTGACGACAATGACAAGGGTGACTCTAAAGGAGAATCTGAGGAACATTTTGAGTTATTAGTTGTATCAGAAGAGATGGAGTCTGGAGAAAGATGAGGTGACGAAAATGATGATAAAGATAATGACGACAGAGAAGAAGGTGATGAGGATGTCGAGGGCGCCAGTGTAACATCAGAGATACGAGAATTATTGAAAACAATACTATCTCCGTGATTATTCAGCCTGGAATCTGAGTAAAGCTTATTGATAATCGACTTTGGAGCTAAGACAAAATCTTTCATATGACCCAAGGCAAACTTGCGTCTCAACACACTCCAACTGTTCTCCCGTGCAGGCAGATGTGTTTCATGTTCAGTCTCTGACGATGCCACGGGTGGCACAAACCCCCCTTTGATTGCCTTCTGAAAGATCTCAAAATCCACATCATATGAGTCTACTTTTCTGTCATCGGGCTGCATCTTAGCATCTCCAAGCTTGACACAATTAGCATATTTGTCCATCACAGAATCAGAGAAGATATCCCAATAAAAGGATGGCTCCTCACCTTCCTTGATTACATGTACAGGCACCTGTACCCTTTCATATCGCACAATCTGAGACACAGCACCTCTTGCCTCCCTCTGCATTATAACTTCACAGTTCTTGCCCAGCCAAACATAAATTGCAGAGGGTACTTGTACAATAAATGCACCTCTGGAATCAAGGGCTGAAGGAGATGGATCATTCAACATTTTTGGAACAAGATGTAAAGGGTCATATGGAGAATGCGGGGCAATCCTGTATAGCCTCAATAATGAGCTTGGACTGAGAGGAAAGGCATGGACTCTTTTCTGGCATTGCAGCAGTTGGCAAGCAAAGCCCATATTAGGGTCAGCTATACCTCGAGCTTCTTTCACATATTGAAATGCATCATCAAAGCTCTGCCCCTTCCTCCACATAAGATAAGCAATCACTAACGACGTAGACCGAGATACACCCTGACAACAATGAACAAAAACCTTTCCTTTCTGCTCCCTAACATCTTCAAAATAGTCAAAGACATCATAAAGTATACTAGTAATATCTTCTGAAGGACTATCCTGAAGCCACAATGTTCTGTAAATAAACTCGGTTTTGAAATACTCGGGGCAAACAAAACCCACGCAGTTGAGCACATGGGTAATACCATTCTTTTTCAGTATATCCCTATCCCTAGCAACAGCATCACCCCCAAGATAAATGTGCTCTGCCACCTTAGAACATTCTTTGTCAAAGAATGCAATCTTATCTTTCTTGGCGAAACCCCCATTCCTATCTGAATTCGTTTGAATAGCAGACATATCAAGCTTCAACCTTTCCCCGCCTTTATTCACATCCCTACCACTGGGGGTAGGTGGTCCCGGCCACTCTCCTATATCATCTGAGCCAGCTTTTGGCCATTCATCCAAGCTCCTTCGAGAAATGGCCAGTGGCTGTAATGGGGGCAAACATGATCTAGCCTTACAATTCTGTTGGGAACGAGGGGTTAACGGAGCAGGAAACCTCCGTGCTTGAATCCCATTGCAACCGGAGTTCCCATTAGGATCTACGCTATCATTATCGTCATTATCAGGGTTATGGGCAGCGGTTCTAGACGAAGACCACGAAGCGGACCTCCAGAACTTTTTGGGGGCATTACTAGAAACTTGATACTGACCCCATGAACCAGTTTCATCCTCCTTTCCCACCATGCCCACTTCCCTCCACAATCAATTACACAAATTTAAAAAATTCCCAATTTTCCTACACTTCTCCTAAGCTTAAATTAACAAAAAAGAACTTAAATTATCACATCCATATCTTCTCAAACAAGTTTGACATACCTTAATAACCACAACCCATGAATCTAATCGCAAGCTAACCTGCAAAAATTCACTAACTTCAGTGAGCACAAAATCACAAATACCCAAAAGCAGTAAAATGGAAGCAATTTAAAACCCACAAACCTTTTACATTATAAGAAGCAAATCCATGAACGAGAAACCAAGAAGGACAAAAAAATTGATGGGTTTTTTAGGGTTTCTACCAAAAAGAAAAACCCAAGTAAAGAAGAGAGAGAGAAAGTATGAATAGTGTATAGAGTGAGATTTAGAACTTACAATGAAGGACGAGAGACATACACGAAAATGGATGAGAAAAATTAAATAGTGTGAATAGTGGGAGTATGAAATTGCTTGCTTCACGAGGGAGCTGTGAGAGAGAGAAGAAGAAGCATAGCGAAAGGGGAGAGAGTACACAAGTCTTTTTCAAGAGTCATAAAGGGTGGTGTTTCATACTCTCTCAATTTCCCTTTTGACCAAAGAGTCATACAAAGGGTCCCAAACTCCCAATGCTTTTTCTATTTTGAAAAAAAAAATTATGGAATTTAGAAATTATTGGTTCAGGCACAAGTTTGACTGTGTGAGTAATGAGTAGGGATGGTAATGGGTTTTAGATCGGATTCAGACTCAGACTCACAGATTCATTTATATGGGTTTGGATCCAACTTTTTTAGATACAATGGGTCTGGGTCGGGTCTAGGTCTAGAGGTTATCAGGCAGGTTTGTGTCCGGGTTTAAATAAATCAGACACATATCTCTGTCCAGACCCTACCTACAGACCCAGTTACATTAAAAAAATTCAAAAAATAATATTCATTTGTGAATTATGACTTTATGAGAAGTGGTGCCTCCATGTAAGACATATAATGATGTAAGTTAAAACATATTTAAGATTTTATGAGCTATCTTTTATTAATTCTTTCGATACAAACCTTAACAATGGTCACGCGAACCTATAAAATAGGCCGAATAAATTTATTAGATTAAAAAATGCAATTAAACTTGAAATTCAATATGACCCATTAAAGACCCTGCAAGGACCCTAGACCCATCAGACCGAAAGCATCTGGTCTGAGTCTTAAAATTCCAGACCCAATGGGTTTGGGTGGGTCTGGGTCTGGAGCTGGTCAGACCTAACCCATTACCATTCCTAGGTGTGAGTTAGTCTTATAAGAGACTGACTACTTTTAATTTAAAATTAGCAACGGTCCAAATCTAATAAAAGAAGAGAATGTAGCACATTTTTAAATAAAGTGATGAGTTTAACTTAGTCTAATTTTAATATAAAGTTAGACCGTTTCTTTTAATAACTTTACAAGAGGTGTAATGAAAAGGAATCAAGAAATATTTAATTAGGGAAAGGAAACAAAAAATGCTAAATTTTACTAATTGTTTGGTTAGGCTCTAGGAAATACTAATAATTTTCTCAATCTTTTTTCTCACTCTCCTTTCCTCCCATCTCAGACCAGAACCATTAGTCTTCCGCCTCCCAACTACCGTTGATAATTCGCGCTCCGTCCTGACCACCACACACCTCCCTTGCAGCCACAATGGTTCTTTCTCTCTTTCCTAAAGGTGAGTAGTTGTGGTGGGTTCATAGGTGGAGGATTGTTTCGCATGAAGTAGGGTTATTGTGGAGGGGTTGGGCGGTGGTTTCAGGTGTGATTCGGTGGCTTCGATGGGGTGAAAATGGTATTATACTCGTTTAAAGCTTGCGATGCACGTGTTGTATCTTATATTGTGATTTTTCAAATGAATTTTATGCTAATGACAAAAATTATAATTATTATACATGTAAAACTTATTTTAAAATCTCATAGTTTTTAATCTTTCGTGCAATATATTATTCACCATATTTATTTTAGAAAAATACATAAAACATATATCTTGTGTGAGGGGCGTGATAGAGTATAAAATCAATCTTAGGACTTTAACTATCAATTTAGGCCTTTGGTTGAGTTATTTCCTTGACACTAATGAAAGTTCATGAGATAACCCGTCTTAAATGTGAAATTCTTAAAATAGTGATAATTATGATTTATGAAGAAAAGGGGATAGTAAAGGTCTTGTTCTTTTGTAATAATGTATTAAATTTGTGTAAACTTAACTTAACCTGTTCGAAATAAACTAAGCTTAATTTAATTGAACTTAACTTAATTTGAATAAACTAAAGTAAACTGAACTTGAATTATTTATGGAAAACAGTGAAAGGAATCTAATACAACTAAAATAAATTGAATACCTTCGTCTCCCACCCATGGTGTTTAGGTTTGATTCTCGTGGTGAACAAAAAGAGGCATTTGGGAAGGTCAAATGGATTGGGCTCTTTAGAGCATCAACAATCATGGGCTCCCCTTTTTTTTTCTCTCATCACCTTATACTTCCACATCACTTTCCACTAATTTTTCCATCTACCCTTCTCATCTCACAAATTCATACTCACATTCATGGGTTCCCATCTTCAACTCCTGCTTTTCCATGTACCCCACCACATTTTCTCTCTCCTATTTTCACATACCATACTAATATTAATTTAATTACTAAATTATCCACACTAAATTTGTAGAATGTTAATTAGATTAAAATATGATAATTACGTTAGTCAATGGAAAATTAGGAAATTTTTGAAGTGTCAAAAAATATGTTAATATTGGTCTCTATTTGTAGAGGATAAAAAAATATAGTTGTTGGTATATATTTTTTTTTAAAAATAAATTAAATTTAAAAATTTATATTACAAATACTACATTTGAAATTTGCAAAATAGTGTTGATTTTGTGGTAGATAAGTAGCTAGATATGAGTGGTGCAAATGATGCCACATGTCGATCTAAGAATTAAAGAAGAAGAGGGAACCAACCCTTCACCAAGGGGTTCCACTCTTTTTGGGGAGGGTCCAACAATCATGGGTTTCTCCATTTCATAGGTGTAGACACTAACAATTTATTAGTGTTTTACATTAAAATTAAATCAATTAATTTTGAGCTAAAAGAAATAATAGCCCAATTTAATTAATTTAGCCCACCTAAATAAAGCCCAAATTAAATAAACATAATTTGAGTTGTAAAATATTTGGACCTGTCCATATAACTAGTCCAGAACAGATGGTTAAATGGACAAGGTAAAAAGACTACCAAGTCATAAAACGGGCTCAAGCCCACACCACCAAAAGTCCATGAACTCCATCCCCTATAAATAGACCTCTCCATCTTCAGTTGCAGGGGTCGGAAAAATCATTATTCTCAAGAGCTCACAAATTTCTCTTGGAAATCCTCTCTAGAAGTAGTCAATAAGCACATCAAATTCGTGCCGACTGTTCAGAGAAACTCAAACACATTCGACTGAGATTCAAGCTGTGTCAGCCCTCATTCGAATAAACCCAAACAAAAACTCAAACTCAGGTTGACGTTGACAAAACGTCACCCTACACTCAAACTCAGGTTGACGTTGACAAAACGTCACCCTACACTCAAACTCAGGTTGACGCTGACAAAACGTCACCCTACACTCAAACTCAGGTTGACGTTGACAAAACGTCATCCGACACTCAAATTCAGGTTGACGTTGACAAAACGTCATCCAACATTCAAATTCAGGTTGACGTTGACAAAACGTTGTCCTACACCCAAGTCAAGGTCGTCATCAACACGTGTCGACATCAAGCTGCGGAACAGAATCAGAGGACTTAGTTTATTTTATATAAACTGTAATACAGAGATTGTACCCAACACATTATCAATATAAATTTATCTTTGTTACGTTATTTCTTGGTTTATTTATTTAGACTACGAAATTTGCCGTATACAAATTTTGGCACGCCCGGTGGGACATCTCTGCCTCATCTCTGTTTCACAAAGAAAAAAAATCAACTACTATAAGATCAATGGCCTCAAGGAAGAACATTGTTGAGTTCACTGACAACTTTGACGCTACCCAGCGAAAGACTGTGACGCTGGGTGATTTCATTGCCGACCAGACTCTTGGTGTAAACACAAGAGGAATGAAGAAAGTTGCTGTCGCCACTGCTGCTGCAAGCCTTCGAGCTGCGACAATCCCTACCCGTCAACGCAAATCAGTTAGGCAAACTGTTTCTGAAAATGCCATCGCGTCTTCTTTTCGCAAAGAGCGTGAAGTGCCAGTGTTTGGCTCTAGCTCTGCAGCTGAATCTGACCAACCATCTGTTGCTCCCCTCAAATGGAAGCAAACTGCAACTGAACGGTCAAAGAGATTGGTCGTTCGTACCAGTCCCCTCCTTTAGCCCATTTAGGGTTGACGGTGATGCTGAATCCAGTAGTGATTCCTCTGCCTCTTCACCTCTGGAGACCCCTGACATAGAAAGATCATCTCAAGTCTCTAAGTCATTCACTGCTGCTGTCATGGTGACTTCAACAAAAACTGTTGAAGTGCAACTTGCTGAGATGAATAATCTACTGCAGAAATTGGTAAAAGATGGAGAAGAAAAGGATGCTCAAATCAAGCTTCAGAATGATCAAATCGCTACCCTGAACAAGAAGCTTGAGAAAAGTTCAATGGAGGGATCATCTAAGCATAGTGACAGTGAAAGCGGAAGTGAGAGTGATAAATCTGTAAAAGACAACTCTCACATTCCATTGACTGCTAAACAAGTCCAGGATATGATAGCTAACGCTGTCAAGGGTCAACTTGGGGAAGGTTCTCAAGGTAGTCAGCGCTATGTGAAACCTTACACCAAGAGAATCGATAGGTTGCGTATGCCTCAGGGTTACCAACCCCCAAGTTTCAGCAGTTTGATGGGAAGGGAAGTCCTAAACAACACGTCGCCCACTTTATAGAGACGTGCAATAATGCCAACACTACAGGCGACTTGCTAGTTAAGCAGTTTGTTCGCTCCCTCAAAGGCATCGCCTTCAACTGGTACACAGACTTATCTCCGGAATCTATTGATAGTTGGGATGAAATGGAGATAGAGTTCCAGAATAGGTTTTACAGCACTCAACGTGTAGTTAGCATGATTGAGTTAACTAAAACTCATCAATGGAAAGACGAGCCGGTGATTGATTACATCAACCGATGGCGCGCTCTGAGTCTAGAGTGCAAAGACCGTTTGACTGAAGTATCTGCTGTTGAGATGTGTATACAGGGAATGGACTGGGACTTACTTTATATCTTGCAAGGTATAAAGCCTAGGTCTTTTCAAGAGTTGGCTACTCGAGCTCATGACATGGAGCTCACCATAGCCAATAATCGTGGTAAAAGTCATGCTTCTTATGAAATGAAGAAGGAAAAGAAAGATTTCAAGAAAGGCGACAAATCTTCGAAAAGTTCAACTAAGGAGTCGATGTCGATCACATCCACTTCTGGGCCTGTCAAGATTTCTGGAAAGGCGAGCACTGAAGACAAAAGGAGCTCATCCTCAAGAGAGCCTAAGAAGGATAGGCCCATTTTACAAGAATTGCAGGCAAAGAAGTACCCATTCCCAGATTCTGACTTGTCTGGAATGCTAGATGATTTGCTTGAGAATAAGGTCATCGAGCTTCCCGAACCTAAACGGCCTGCGGATGTTGGCAAGACTGCCGACCCCAACTACTGCCGATACCATAGGATGGTTAGTCATCCCATCGAGAAGTGTATAACACTTAAAGAAAAAAATCATGCAGCTAGCAAAGGATGGAAGAATCGAGTTGGACCTTGATGAAACAGTTGAGACTAATCACGCATCCGCCGTGATAGAATCTCCATGGCAAGCTCAAATTTTGCAGTTCGGAAGTTTGGAGCCTGTGATTGTGTATGTGGCAAGACCAAGTACTCCAATGGACAACATGTCACATGTTGAGCATGAAACTTTGGTTATCGCCCCTCACGAAGAAGATGACGAAGGGTGGACATTGGTCACAAGAAGGAGGCCTAGAAAGCAAACAAGGCCACAGTCACAACCTTTCCGCCGACAAAAGAAGCAACAAAGGAAGAAGGGCCCTAAGCGCTCGAAAGGGAAGAAGAAGCCAAAGAAAAGTGTCAAGACACAAGTCCTTCCCATTGATTTACTTGAATAAGAACCGCTTACGCCCATAATCTTAGAGGAATTCTTTCCTGAAGATTACTTCACTGTGGTTACTGTCAACATTGTCTCCTTTGTGGAGAATGAGCAAGAAGTAATGGAGGACAATGAGGAAGATAATTCTCCTACTGAAGAGAGCAAAGTGTCTTTCAAACTGACTCTTCAACATTCCGGAACTGAAATGGACCCAAAAGTTTTAACTGTATTAGAGGCCCTTCCAACGCGGATGGGATGGGGGCAAATCTTCAAATTGCCTCGAGAAATGTGTCAGCAAGTGGCTCATGCACTTCAACAACCAGAATTATATGTTGACAAGATAAAAGGGGTTGAGGAACTCATTGAAAGCTCTGTTAATTGTGCATCTTGTAACTCTGCCTTAGCCTTTACAGATGAGGATCTGTTGTTGGGTTCAAAACCTCACAACCGACCATTGTTTGTCTCTGGCTACATACTTGAGCAAAGGATCAACCGCATTTTAGTAGATGGAGGCTCAGCTGTCAACATCATGCCAAAAAACACCATGATTGAATTAGGGATTACAATGGAGGAGTTGTCTAATAGTCGTATAGTGATTCAAGGATTCGATCTAAATAGTCAGCGTTCAATAGGCATCATACGCCTAGACCTGAGTATGGGAGAACTAACTTCATCCACCCTCTTCCATGTGATTGACACAAAGACATCATATAAGATGTTGCTTGGAAGGCCTTGGCTACATGAAAATGGTGTAGTCGCATCAACCCTCCATCAATGTCTTAAGTACTATCGTGGAGGAGAGAAGAAAATAAATGCCGATGTTAAACCCTTTAGCAAAGCAGATTCCTACTTCACTGATGCTAAGTTTTTTGAAGATGGGGGAGCCTCAAGTGAGATGTTACCATCCCAAATTACCTCGACAGGTAAAAGGGGCGTTAAGAAAAATGAAGATGTCCCTTCATCTTCAAACTCTAGCAAGCCACCTAGTAATGCCAAGCAACAATACATGAGAATGACGAATGAACAAGGTGTTACTCAACCTATGAAAGACGTGGGGGCAACGTCAAGAACTCCAGTCTTGAGATATGTTCCTAAGTCTCGTCGTAAGGAAGGGAGTCCCCATTCACAGGATGCCAAGATACAAAAGTTGAACCAAAGATAAATGCACGTGTGGACGTAGGTACTCTTCAAACTTTGAAGACTGAAACAATGTTTCCCTTGTCTAAGGCCAACCAAAGTCAAATTTGCAAGCCTCCAATCTCAGAATCTGAGGAGACAACTAGAAGAAAATGGCTTAATAAGGGTAGATTTGATCCTAATGCCTATAAGCTCTTGGCAAAATCTGGGTATGACTTTGAAAACCCGGCACCTATGGGGAAGCTAATTGAAGCAAAATCTCATGGACTCAATGACACGCAGAAGAGATTACAAGAGCACGGTACTGTAGTTCAACCGACTAAATTAGGTTTGGGGTTCGATCCTCCAAAACCTATTCGGATTTCTGCACGACATAAGAAGAATATTCCTTCTACACAGTATATTACTGCTGAGGAGGCCGAAGAAAAAGAAGGTGAAAATAATGCAGCTAATCCAAGGGTGTCAGTTTTTGATCGATTGCAACCACCTGCCCCTAAGAAGCGTGAATCCGTATTTGGAAGGCTTAGAGGGAATGGAAAGAAAGAGAGTGCAGTTTTAAAGGTCACATTCCACATCAAAACACTCTCCCTTTTAAGAAGAAAGCACAAGTGTTTGATCGTCTAGGCGTGTCAGCCTCAAGTAACCATCGACAAAGGCAATCAGTGATGAGTCGCATTGGAAGGAGGGACGACAAAATTAAAGAAGACAGTGAACTTAAGAGTGTTGTGCCTTCTCGCATGAAGCGCACACAAGTGGTAGACATCATCGAGCATGGACCCTTAAAAGTGAAGGGGAGGGTTGTGGTACATACCAACCAGAGTACCCCGTCTGACAGAAAAGAAGAGGAAAATTTTGAACTTGTGTCTTCAAATCATATCACGGGCCATGAAGCTCATGATAGCGACGAAGAAGTAGAGACAGACGAGGCACCTAAATCTCTCGAGGACGGGGGGCAAGCCACCGTGGATGATCTAAAAGAGTTGAACCTAGGAACTCCAGACGAACCACGCCCCGTTTATATTAATGCTCATCTATCACAAGAAGAAGAAGAAGAGTACTTTAATCTGCTCTCTGAATACAAAGATGTCTTTGCATGGAGTTACAAGGAGATGCCCGGACTCGACCCAAAAGTCGCTGTCCACCGACTGGCCGTCAAAAAAGGCATGAGCCCAAAGAAACAGTCCCAAAGACGTTTCAGACCTGAAATGATTCCCGAGATCGAATCTGAAGTAAACAAGCTCATTGACGCAGGGTTCATTCGTGAAGTTAAATATCCCACATGGGTAGCAAACATTGTCCCAGTGAGAAAGAAAAACGGGCAACTGCGAATCTGCGTAGATTTCCGTGACCTAAATGAAGCTTGTCCAAAAGATGATTTCCCACTTCCTGTGACGGAAATCATGATTGACGCTACTACTGGTCATGAAGCCTTGTCCTTTATGGATTGTACTGCTGGCTACAATCAAATACTCATGGCACCTGCAGATCAAGAGGCCACCGCTTTTCGTACCCCAAAAGGAATATTTTGCTATGTGGTCATGCCATTTGGGTTAAAGAACGCTGGAGCTACGTATCAACGCGCAATGCAGAAAATCTTTGAAGACATGATGCACAAAATTGTGGAATGTTATGTAGATGACTTGGTGGTCAAATTAAAAAGAGGGAGAACCATTTATGTGACCTTCGTAAAGTCTTTCAAAGACTACGGGAATGTCAACTGAAAATGAACCCTCTTAAGTGTGCGTTTGGCGTTACCTCAGGGAAATTTCTAGGTTTCGTTGTCAAGCATAGAGGTATTGAAATTGACCAAGCCAAAATTAAGGCAATTCAAGAAATGCCTGAACCAAGAAACCTTAAAGAGTTGCGCGGTTTACAAGGACGTCTTGCGTACATCAGAAGGTTTATCTCCAATCTAGCTGGGAGATGTCATCCCTTTAGTCATCTCATGAGAAAGGATGCCCCATTTGAATGGGATGATTCATGTAAGAAAGGCTTTGAAAGCATAAAGAAGTACTTGTCTTCTCCTCCTGTCTTGGGGGCACCAGTAAAAGGAAAGCCGCTCATTTTGTACATTGCGGCTCAAGAGGGATCCCTGGGGGCAATGTGTGCCCAAGAAATAGAAAATGGCAACGAAACGGCACTTTAATACTTGAGTCGAACCTTGGTAGGTGCCGAGCTGAACTACTCACCCATGGAAAAAATTTATCTTGCTTTGGTCTTTGCAATTCAAAAGTTAAGGCATTACATGCAAGCTCATACAGTCCGTGTCATCCAAAAGCTGACCCAATAAAGTACATCCTTTCAAAGCCAGTATTGTCTGGAAGACTTGCGAAGTGGGCCATGCTTATGAAACAATACGACCTCGTGTATGTCCCTCAAAAGGCTGTCAAGGGACAAGCAATAGCCGACTTCTTTGCAGATCATCCAGTGCCAACGGAGTGGGAACTTTCAGATGACTTGCCAGGCGAAGATTTATTTTTCATTGACATACTCCCTCCTTGGCAAATGTACTTCGACGGTGCTGCTCGTCGAGACGGCGCAGGGGCAGGAGTTGTCTTCATATCCCCAGAGAAGCATGTACTGACTTACTCTTTCGTGTTGACTCAATTATGCACAAATAACATGGCTGAGTATCAAGCGCTCACACTAGGTCTACAAATGGCAATTGAAATGGGACTCAAAGACTTAGACATTTATCGTGACTCGGAGTTGGTTCTAAAGCAACTTTCAGGGGAATATGAAGTAAAAAAAGAAGATTTGGTCCCCTATCAGAAACAAGCATTGAAGTTACTCGACAAGCTCGATACCTTCAAGTTAAAGCATGTCCTAAGGAGTGCCAACAAAATGGCTGACGCACTTGCTGGGCTTGCAGCCACCTTGGCACTGGGGGCAGAGGACACTACAGTAGTACCCGTTTGCAAACGCTGGGTTGTCGCTCCAGATGAAGAAGATATGGAAGAAGTATGGATTGCCGCCTCGGACGAAGAGGATGTTGAAGAAATTGACATCATATCCGTCTATCAAATTGACGAAGAAGATTGGCGTCAACCAATTATTGATTATTTGGCTCATGAAAAACTGCCAAATGATGCAAAGCACAGAATGGAGATCCGTCGTCGAGCCCCACGCTTCATACATTATAAGGGAACACTGTACCGACGATCCTTTCATGGACTATGGTTGAGATGTCTAGGAGATGAAGAAAAAAAAAAACAATAGAGGAAGTTCACTCTGGAGTATGTGGTGCTAACCAGTCAGGTCCAAAATTGCATGACCGAATAAAAAGGATGGGCTATTACTGGCCAACTATGGTGCAAGACAGCATGGATTATGCAAGAAAATGTGAAGCTTGTCAATTTCATGCTAACTTCATACATCAACCTCCAGAGCCCTTGCATCCCACTGTGGCATCCTGGCCCTTTGAAGCATGGGGACTTGATGTAGTTGGTCCAATCACGCCAAAATCGTCTTAGGGACACACATACATCTTGGCAGCTACAGATTACTTTTCTAAATGGGCAGAAGCTTTCATATGCTTAAGCCCATAGACCTAGTATGACCTTCATGCTTAGGTCGAGCAACCAGTTTAGTCTGCGGATCTCCCACATTCTCATCAATATGAATCTTGCGTATTCTGTATAGAACTCTTACAGGTCATAACTTCTCCATTGGGACAAAGAATGAAACCAGATAGAGATCGGAAATCATCTTTGTCACCTTGGTAATTCGTATATGCCTATCTATTAACAACAAACTCAATTTCTCCACCATATACCAATCAATGATCCTCAGTTCTTCGTAAGTATATAAGGATATTCTTTGCACTCATCTAGTGCGCGTCACCTGGATAAGTCTGGTATATGTTGCATTTACTCATAGTATAGGCAACATCTGGTTGAGTGCAAAACATAGCATGCTTACAAAATGGAACCTAATGCAGAAGCATAGGGAACATTACTCATTCTTGACTTCATCAGGTGTTGAAGGACACAGAGTCTAGCCAAGTGATATGCCATGTTTCATGGGATTGAAACCTCTCTTAGAGTTTTCCAACTTGAACCTAGCAAGAACCTTATCTATATTAGTTCCTTGACTAAGTTCAATCAACCTTTTAGATCTATCTCTATAGATCTTTATTCCCAAAATGTACTCTGCCTCTCCTAAGTCTTTCATAGATAAACGATTTTTAAGCCATCCCTTGACTGACTCAAGCACGACTTTATCATTTCCTATGAGAAGTATGTCATCCACATACAAGACTAGAAATCTTATATTACTCCCACTCAATTTCTTGTATACACAAGATATCTCTTCATTTCTGAGGAAACCAAACTTTTTGATTGCCTCATCAAATATGAGGTTCTAACTCCTGTATGCTTGCTTTAATCCATTAATGGATTTCTTAAACTTGCATACCTTCCCTGAATTTGCTGGATGTTCAAAGCCTTGAGGTCGTGTCATATACACATCCTCTTTCAAGAAAGCGGTTTTTACATCCATCTGTCGTATTTCATTTGCATGAAATGCGACAATTGCAAGGATTATCCTAATGGATGGCTACTGGGGAAAGGTTAAATTCATAGTTTATACCATGAATTTGACGAAAACCTTTTGCCACTATCGTAGCTTTGAAAACACTAATGTTTCGTCTTTGTCTGTTTTCAATTTGAAAATCCATTTGCATCCAATGGGTCTCACGCCATCAGGCAAATCAACCAAGTCCCATACTTGATTTTCATACATAGATTCCATTTCGGATCTCATGGCTTTATGCCATTTCTCGGAGTCCTGGCCCTTCAAAGCATCTTTGTAGGTGGTAGGCTCACAACTTACTAAAATCATTATTTTAGAACTTTCCGTTGAAAGAAAATCAACATATTTTCTTGATAGATTGGTGATCCTACGAGATCTACGTAGGGGAACAGCAGGAGAAGAATCTTGGTCATTAGACTCAGAAGCTTCGCATGGATTCGATCCAAGTGGGACGGTAGGAGGTTCGTGGATAGGATTCACTAACCCTCCAACATTTTCATGCTGGGCCGCCTCTAATGAGGTGTTAACCTCACCCATTTGTTGCTCATCTCGAATTTCTTCGAGATATATACATTTCTCCCACTTGTCTTCTTGGAAATAAACTTATTTTCAAGGGAGACACTATAGCGAGCAACAAACACTTTGTTTTCGCTACGGTGGTAAAAATAATATTCCTAGGTCTCTTTGGGATATCCCACAAAGAAACACTTTTTAGATTTCGGTGCTAGTTTATCAGATAGTAAATGTTTTACATAAACTTCACACCCTAAACCCTTAGAAAAGACATTTTAGGAACGGTTCTGACCATATCTCATATGGAGTCTGATCCACTGCTTTGGATGGATTCCTATTGAGTGTAAGCGCAATTGTATCAAGAGCAAATTCCAAAAGAGATACAGAGAGATCAGCAAGACTCATCATGGATCGTACCATATCTAATAGGGTGCGATTCCTTCTCTCGGAAACACCACTGAATTGTGGAATTTCCTATTGAAGTTCATTGTGAAAATATTCCACAATCTTTTAAATGATCACCGAATTCTTGACTCAGATATTCCCCTCCAAGACCAGATCATAAAGATTTAATCTTCTTGCCAAGTCGGTTTTGTACTTCATTTTGGAATTCTTTGATTTTTTCAAAGGCCTCCAACTTATGCCGCGTGAGGTAAACATATCAATATGTGCTTACATCATCAGTAAAAGTAATTAAGTAACTAACCCTCCCCTAGCCAATGTACTCATAGGTCCATACACATCAGTATGTATGAGGGCGAAGAGGTCATTGGCCCTTTCACTAGAACTAGTGAAAGGAGACTTTGTCATTTTTCCCATTAAGCAAAACTCACACATCAGATGATTCAAAATCAAATGATTTGAGAACTCCATCTTTATGTAATTTCTGAATTCGTTTTGTACTTATGTAGTCTAATTGACAATGTCATAGGTGTATTGGGTTTAACTCATTTGATTTATGTTTCTCGCTGTTTTTATAAATGTGTGTTTGTAGAACATACAAACCATTTGATAACTTAGTAGAGATACATAACATATCATTCAAATAAGCAGAAAAACAATTCTTCTTTATTGTGAATGAGAAAACTTCAGAATCCAAAACAGATTCTGAAATAGTGTTCTTAGTAATATTTTAAAACATAGTAACAATTATTAAGTCTCAAAACAAATCCATAATGTAAAGATAGACTGAAGACTCCCACTGCCTAGGCGGCAACTCGAGCTCCATTGCCAACTTGCAATTCTACCTCTCCCTTAAGCGTGTCTCCTACTTCTTTTTAGATCCTGCACATTATAGATAATGTAAGAACTACATCTAATATCAAATACCCATGATGCAAAAGTAGTTTATGTTATCTCTATAACATAAATACCTGAAGAAGCTCTAGTCTTCTTGTACTCCGGATACATAGGGCAGTTCCTCTTCCTATGGCCCACCTTGTGATAATAGTAGCGCTCATGTATTGCTACTTTGGCTTTAGGTGTTGCCTTTGGCTCCTCAGAAGTGTTGAGCTCAGCAACTTGTTTGCCTTTTCCCTTACCCTTCTTAGCAAGAACTTCGTGCTTCTTGAGCCCCTTGCCCTTTTGCACCATCAAAACATCCTTATGCTCTTTTATGGGCTCAGTAGGCAAGCTCCTTTCAGCCTGAATCAGTATACCATGCAACTCTTGCATGGTCATTTCCCCTCCTTGCATATAGAAGTTCAAACTAAAGTTCTTATATGTATCAGTGAGTGAATTGATGATCATATCAATTGCTATCTCTTGGGGATAGGAAAATCCCAGCTTGGTCATGTGCTCAAAATAACTGATCATTTTGAACACATGGGGACCAACTGATTTCCCTTTCTCCATTTTACACTCAAGAAGCTTGTGGTTCACTTCGAACCTCTCCAACTTAGGATGTTTTTGAAAAATGGTTCGTAACTGTTAGATTATTGTATAGGCATCCATTCCATCAAAACGTTAATGAAAGTCAGGTTCCATACATGCAAGCATCAAACATGTGACAGGCACAGATTTGTTTATGAGTATTTGCCTAGCTGTCCTATCAGCTTGGCGAGCATTCTCGGGAAGTTCAGAAATAGGAGTTTCAAGAACATTTTCTCTCCTTTCATTTCTGAGAACTATTCTTAGATTTCTCTCCCAGTCTAGGAAGTTCTCTTGGTTGAGTTTTTCTTTTGCAAGAATAAAGCGCAAATTATAGCCAGAGTTGTTGTTGTTGTTAGACATGACTACAAAAAAAAAGTATACAAGCATTCAATAATATGTTATCAACAATAGTTATTTAAACAAATTTAAACAATAATTAATACTTTATTCAAAATATAAAACCCCATATTGAATAAAGAAATAACCAAGA
This sequence comes from Patellifolia procumbens, assembly GCA_947645195.1. Taxonomy (NCBI): domain Eukaryota; kingdom Viridiplantae; phylum Streptophyta; class Magnoliopsida; order Caryophyllales; family Amaranthaceae; genus Patellifolia; species Patellifolia procumbens. Next base: position 756,739 of record CANSGD010000248.1, on the reverse strand, counting down.
TCCCCTCCCACTAATATTAAACGGACTTTGGCCCTGCCTTTAAAGATAGTGATTGAGGTAAGTAAACCACTTTTACTAATTATAACAATTTATAATTCTTGGTAGATAGGTTAATAACTCTTTATTAATTCCTATCTCACTGCTTCAAAACCCAAAACTTTGTCTTTTGATGATTTTGTTGAATCAAACCAAACATTAACATGTAAGTTTAAAAAAACCTACCCTACTATCCTCAGAATTATGAGCAACACCCTGCTTTGGCAGAACCTATTACTCATTATCTAAGGCTTTATAGGTGTTGTTTGGAAAAGCATTTAAACTCAATATCACCTTTGGGGACTCAAGTTTATTATGTTGGTTATATTAAAAGGTGAGAACATTGCATAAATAACCACACATAAACTTGAGCGAGCATTTAAATGAAATTAAACACATAAGCAATCAAAGAAGAACTTAAAACGCGATCCTAGTATGACCCCTAAACCTAGAAAATCTAATCTTCATGAATCCTCCCTTGGGATTTTCTTGGATCTCCATCCTTGATTCCACACGGAACTTCAATCTTGATCTTCATTTAAATTATTCTAAGAAAAGAATTTAAATTACAAAAATACAAACGATACGCAGATCGTATTTTAATTACAAAAATACATAACGATGCACAGATCGTATTTTCTATCCTAGTTTGGGCCATACCAGTCATGATTATGCAAATATAATATCAAGCATATTATAATATACATCTAAGCAAAATTATAATATCATCATATTATATAAGATATCGACGCAATATAATATCAGACATATTATATTCATCCATGAAAGAAATATAATATCATCATATTATAAATCATAACTTATTTACTCCATTAACGTTTAATGGGTAAATAGCAAATATTTCCAAAATATATAAAACATTCACGCATTTATTTAGAAAATAAAATGCAAGCAAAAAATAACACAATAATATGATACAAAATTTATTTACTCCATTAACGATTAATGAGCAAATAAAATTTTCCATTATAATTTTAAAACTTAACAACTTTAAGTTAGAAAATATTTAGGAAACATTAATCGAATTAATAATTTTCCTAAAATTAGCCATCTTAACAAATTTAAGAATAGAACTAATAAGGAAAATTTCATTCTTTTAATTCAATTACACCTTTAATATGATATTAATCTCCATTAATATTAATTTGCATAATTGAAAATTTATAACTTTTGCGCAAAGAAAATCAATAGCATAAATAAGAAAATTAATCACTATTAATAATATAAAAATAAACAAAAAACAAAAATGTGGACTGAGCTAGGCTCGGCTCGCGGTGGCAGCCCAACCCAGCCCGCTGCTGGCCCTTGGAAGCAGCACCACGCAGCCAGCAAGAACACAACCCAGGTGGACGAATCTGAAGGCAGCCACCAGCGATTGGTTTTTGCTCACCGGAAACTTGCGGCCAGGCAGCGCCACCAGATGAGCCACCATCGTGGCCAGAAAAAACCACGTAGTGTTGCCCAGAAAATTTCAAAAATTCTGGGCTATTTTCGATCAAATCGAACATTTTTCGGACAAATTCGTGCTTAAAAACTCATGCTTTATGTTTCAATTTCATTTAATTTAACAAAATTCGTGATTTGGTATGCTAAATCGCATTCAACATCCATGGAAAACTTTTAGGGGAAAATTTAGGGTTTTTGAGTTTCTCGAATCAAACTATTTCATTTCAAAACGAAAATCAAGATTAAATTTATCAATTGCAATTGAAATCAAGACAAAGCAAAACCCTAATTTTATTTATCAAAACAAACTCGTTTGAATTGCTGAATTTTGAGCAAGAATTTCGACCAAACTAGGTCGAACAAAACTAAAATTTTTGATTTTAATTTACCGTAAATTAAACCAAAAAGCAATGTACCTTCGGGCAATTTTTAACATAAAATTCATAATTTTATGCTTTTCAATTTATTAATATCAACATATTAATCTTGCAAATTAACACATATTAAAATTCTCCCTTAATTGAATTTAAATTTTTGAAGAACATGATCATATAAAATTATGCAAGAGGCTAAAACTGATACCACTCTAGGAATTCATAGATGCGAATAGCGGAATTTCAGGAAACAATTTCCTAACATCTATAACAGAATCGCATGCATAACAATATATGAATCAATATATAGAGCAGAGCATAAACAACCTTTTATTCGCGACTTGAACAGGTATGAAGGGTTTGAATACTGCAAAGTATTATCACAGATCTGAATACTTTAGAGATAAAGAACTACACATGTAATTCCTCTACTTAATCCACGAACACCGATTAATACCCACGTCTGCTAGAACGGAAGAGCATGAACAATTCACTCTCTTACTTTTAATGGGTTAGGCGCCTATACTAAAGAGGGAGAAGGGTTTTTCTTTTTTCTCTCTGTATCAAGTTACTGACTAACTCCTTTTTTTATCTCTCTTCTTATTATATCTATATATAATAAATAGAGATTAGGTTAAGAGAATAGGAAAAACTAAAACCCTAATCACCCTATAGTGGTCGGCCCCTTATAAGCCTTTATGGGCTTATAATTTATTTATTAATCAGTGTTACTTTGTGTGACCTCATAGGATTAATTATCTTAGTTGTAGGCCCAAACCAATATGTCTACAAACCGTAATTTATTCTCTAGCAAGCAAATACGGTTACTAAAATAATTAACTATATTATCTCCATAAATACAATCCTATTTATATTTAGCAATTGCGGAAATTGTCTAAGGACATATTCCTTCAGGAAGATCATGTTAACCTTTGGATAACTTGTTTGAAGGAGGAAGCGTCTGCCTGAACGAAGGTTGTTGGGTATGAGTTTGGATCTGATATTGTTTGTTGCTTTGGTGTTGTTGGGGGGATGCCATTGTTGTGGTTGGTGGTGGTGTTGGTGTTACTGTTGTTGTTGTTGCTGCTTGAGGTGACAGCTGGTAGGGGTGAGTGAGGGAGATTTTTGTTTTTCTTTTTCTTTTTAAAACGATTTAATAGGAGTTAGTTCTTTTAACAAGTTAAACGAGGGGTTCAACCTAGGTTAGCAGGTAAACATATCATTTAACCAATTTAAAGAAGATTAGGTGTAAATGTAGGATTATTATGATATTAAGTTAATAGAGGGATTTTTAAGAGAAGACCGGTAAAAGGTGGGATTATTCTTTTCCATTTAGAGAAAATAAAACTTGTAATTTGGGACTATAATATACTTATCAATTGAATAAAACCATATGAAATACGTAGTTGGTTGTAAGTGATGTAAGTTTGCAAAATGGAGGAAGTTGCGAATACCGAGAAGAAGAATGCCATCAATAGAGGAGAGCCAAAAGCAAAAACAGAAGAAAAAGAAAGAGAAGAAGTAGAGACATTGTTTCAGTTCATTGGTCTATTCTTTCAGTTGGTTGGTTTATCCTTTCAGTTGGTCACTTTATTCTTTCAGTTGGTTACATTTTTCTTTCAGTTGATTTCTTTCAGTTAGTTCCTTTTTTCTTTCGGTTTGTTCTTTTATTCTTTCAGTTGGTTGTTAGTGAGGCTGGTCCGACCACTTCCATGGGTTCCAGACCAGTCTGACACAATACCTTCTCTAATTATATTTTTGTCATTAGCATAAAAAGCATTTGAAAAATCATATATAAGATGCAACACGTGCATCACTAGCTTTATAATGAGTATATTACCAATTTAGTTTGAACCTCGTTCAAGTCAAACTTGATCTAAGGGGAAAATTTCGACAATTATACGTTGCATGAAAGAGTAATTACTATGAGAGTTTAAAATAAGTTTTACATCTATAATAATTATAGTTTTTGTCATTAGCAAAAGAAGCATATGAAAATTCACAATATGAGAGGCAACATGTGCATCGCTAGCTTTAATTACCAATTCAATTCGAACCTCTTTCAAATCAAACTTGATCTAAGGGGATAATTTCGACCCGAATCTAAGACCAATAAGCCAAATTCAAATATAGGTGGAATCAAATATGGAGTTTAATTGATATAAAAGACCCACTACAACGCAGGTGATGAAGAGGTGGTGTGAGCTATACGAGTATTGAGAATAATTGGCTAACTTTTTTAGGTTGTCTGACTCTTTATATATGGAGAGAATAAAACCGTCTCTGAATATTACAGACTAAGATTCTAATTACTAGAATAATCAACTACCCTAATATGAGCATTTGAGCACCATACCCAGCTGCCTGACCATCCAATACAACAGAGAATAAGTTGAATGTGGACCATTAATTAAGCAATTTCAGGCATATATGAGACCGGACAAACAATGTAAGATGCAAGATTCACAAAGAGGCACGCAGGCCGTCTACATCAACAATTGCATTATACACTAGATGAATGAGATTTATCTAGCCTCGCTCCTGTCAAGGGCATCTGAACTAACTATCAAAAATTTAAACGACACGACAACGCATCACAAACCAAATGTGAAATAAGTGGATTAGTATTGAGCATTATTGACACGTTTACTTAATCAAATCAACACGAATTTAACCGTTTAATAGTTAGATCGATTATTGCTGAGATTTTCAACACGAACTAACACAATTTTATTCGTTCAATTTAAAATATATAGATATTTGTAAAATTATAGTATGATATGGAGATCTTATACTCTATTCTTTAAGTTTCAATATGGAAAAAGGTCAATGGTTAGCCAAACTTAAATTATACAATGGCAGAACAAAATTAGACACGAAAAATCGATTTGTCATCATAATCTTCTAAATCGCATGGCTTAAACAGGTTAACTAGATTGACACGACTAAATAGACCAACTTAGATTCAAAGGTTTAGTGTCATGGGTTTCGACCCGTTTATTTTTAATACAAACATGAAGTCAACACACCATGACTTATTTGACTGGCTTAGTCTGAACATACAAATAAGTGTTGCCTTATGCCTAGAGCATATGGACTTTTCTCCACACTTCACAGCTCACATCACATTGGAATTTTATTTTTCTTTACGGTAAGGATACAAGTAGTAGGCCTCCTTATCTCAAAAAAAATCTCACGAATGATACATAACACTAGAAGGGAAAAAGAAACAGAGAAAAAACAAAACAACATGAAGACTGAGGTGAAAAAGACGTGGTTATTAACTAGAATCGGTACACAACGAGAAACCAAGCTTCTGGGCCCATCATCATGCATCTACAGCTCATATGAGCTTGTTTGAAACATGGAGCTCATCGGTAGTTTTTTGTGACGATCATCAAACAAATGATACATAAATAACTCCGCTAGTAAAATCATTGCTCATAACATGATCCCGGACCAACAGGAGGACGTCGAGCATAATAGTTAGTGACAGGAGCAGCTTGGACTCCACGCACATTCAGGAGGCATCTGAAATATTGCAATCGAGGTAGTGCTGTTTGGTTTATATTTCCTTCAGATATAACATCTCTCCTGCTCCATAAGCGTTCTGAATGGCAGACGTAGGTTGATAATCAGAAACAGAAATAGGCAGAAGGCCAGGAGTGAATTCAAACACCTACTATTAAGCGTGGCAGAGTCTATGATCTTGAGGCAAAATGAAGTGAAGAACCATTCACACCGTAAGATATCTACATAACGCCCTAATTTCGTCCTAATTTCCTTCTTTACCCTCTACCATTGATTCCTTACCCACTCTCAGTCTCTTCAATCCCACTCTCTTTCACTCCACCGTAGCTGAAATTCTCACGTCGGTAATTGTTCGGAGAATGGCTGGTGATGAACTTATGTCATCGGTAAATTTTAATTTCAAAATTTCGAAAATTAAGAAAGGTATGAAACACGGCAGGGCACGTCTAGGCCACGATCTGGATGTATGGAAAACACATCTAAGCCATGGTCCTTGTGTGTTTATCACATGTCCAGGCCATGGCCTAGACGTGTTTTTCACACGTTTCTTGGTTTCAAAATTCAAAAAATATATATACCGATTGTTTGAATTGCATCACCAGCCATTCTCCGAACATTTACCAACAATGTGCCGGCGCCGAATAGTTATCGGGAGGAGAGTAAGCGACACTTGAAGATGGAAGAGAGTGAATGATTAGAAGGGAGTAAATTAAGGAAGGGCAATTACGTCCAAGTAGGGCGTCACGTGGATATTTTAGGGCGGCGTTTAAAAACTCGCAATTTAACTAGGAGATGTTCTCTACACAGATTATGACAAATAAGGCAAAGGCTATATATCTTCCTCAGAAGGAAACAACTCAAGTTGAAACGTGTGTTTGAGATTTTCACTGCACAAAAATTACTAGGAAGGCAAAGAGATGATATCAGGACCACCAAAAGGGTTTGAGTTTCATGATCTTCGAGACCGGCATGATAAAAAAAATTGAGTAAGGTCACCTACTTTCAACTATCCTGGACTTGAGTACCTTGACTTCTCTCTCCAGTATACATTAGTCTAAATTCTATATGTGGTCCTCAAGCTTGAAATCTACAAATCAAGCCATGAATGAAAAGGGCGATGTGCATATTTTGGGAGATAGGAATAGGATGCTGCAAGAAGTAGGATGCTGCATGAAGTAGGATGCCTTGAAGCTAGAATGTACCAACATATGAACGACAAATATCTACGGGTGACACGTTCTCGACTGTTGTGCAAAGTGGGATGCGTTAAAGGTAGTGATTAACATATGAGAAAATCAATATAACAGGTACAGGGGTAAGTTCGGTTCAGATAATTAATCCCTGTTGATTTTGGGCTCTATAACCTGCAGAGTGGCAAAGCCACACACCCAAACATATTTTGTTCATTTGGGCTGGTATTGGTGTTATAGTCCTTAAAGAGCATTGGAACAAAAACTTGATCTCAGTGTCTTTATTACTCTTGACCAATACAACCAAGATCACCTATTCGAAATTATCATTTGTTAATGAACTATTCCAAGAATTTCAAACTCAAAATATCCAGCTAACCTCCCAAAAATGATCGGCGAATGAAACCACCAGAAGGAGCAAAGCTATGCTAAAGACTCACACCAAAATTAGGGTCTCTATAGGGCATCAAAAGCACTAAGCTTCATCTTGGCCTTGACATAACTGAAAGCTATAACGTGCAGATCACAGAAAGGCAATCTTCAGGGTGTACTTACTACTTAGCTTACCCTCTGTCGATAATGGCAGGGGCTAGGGCACAAATGCTATGATCCCAAATAAAGTTCAATGCTTAACCACCAAATGAATGTCAGGGAAGCGAATTCCAAACTAGTGAATATGATTAACATTGCAAGTTTTGGTCAAGAGATGTAACTGATGTATATACCTGCAGCAGCTGCTGCTCGAGGCCATATTGTCTGCTGAATATCTGAAGTATCAGCTGTCTCACCCCACATGCAAACTTGTCCTCCTAGGATCAACTTTTGCTGAGTGACATTAGTAATTCCCTCCAAGGGATCTGCCTCGTATACAGGTCGCCAGGGGACATCTAGATGATCAAGGTACCAAACATCCTGATTGCTGAATATACATCTAAAACCTTTAGCCACAGCCTTAGGACAGATTCCAGAGACCAGCCTATCACCAATTTGCAAAGGTTATATAACATTCTACTCAAACACAAGAAAATCTTACAAGACATAAAAGTTCAGATCCAAATGAGAATCTTACCAGTTATGCACAACCGTTCTTGGATTCAGCCTTGAGGGGAAAGCTATGAATGTTTCTTCCCTGAAATGAAAATTTTAACTGATTTAAGTAAAATATTTTCCATCTGGTAGAAAGTAAAGGCTGACACATGCAAGCTCGTCATATGGCTCTATGACGGGATGACCCAAGCTGATGAAGCATATAAAAGCGATAGAATTTGTCATCACTTGACAGCCGCCTTGACCTGCCCTTAAAAGTAGTTCATACTAAGATGAACTTGCATATTTAATAATTGGAGCTAACTCATCTCAGGGTACTTCACATTGATATGCTCCCTTTCGACCATTTTGCCGCATTTGACAGTTTGTGTGACCCTTGGTTGTGATCAATTATGAAAATAATGTTATAAAAAGAACATATTTTGTAAAAGCCTTATTCAGAATGGATCTAACACGAAAAATTATGCACAATGAGTAAGTTAAAACAAGGCAAACAAAATAAATGATATTGTGTAATTCTTATAGAATATTCATATTCAATCTGTCAGGCACTATCTTCAAAGCAGAGGTAAGCTGTGTTGGAGACTCGTGAACTGGGTGTCTGGTGTTTTATTTAGCATCCAAGAACAAATGTTATGTAGACATACAAAGAGCATACCAGTTGACAGGTGTCCGATTGTTTGAAATAGCTATTTCCTGAGCCTTAAGTACGAAATATTGGTAGGCGTCTTTTTGAGTCATGTTATGGTCATATAACCTGCATCAAAGTTAGTATACAAGTTTTAAAGACAAAGTAGTTCAAAGTGATGGTAATAAAGCGTCTATTACATGTACAAAGGGAGATAGGGGGAGGACTTGAGGAGGGAGGGAGGAGAGACAAAGAGAGAGCTGTTGGCAAGTAAAAACACAAAAAGTATCCGCACCCTGACAGCTCTAAAGCCAAGAATGAAATACTAACGAAGATTCGCACGGTTCATCATATAGAAATTATGTCCCTAGTATTTCATCCCTCAACCTCACTGCTACTAATGGTATAACTTATAAAGTGTTTCCAAAGAGTTTCCTTAATGCAGTATCTGGTAATACAATATTTTGTTAACAGAGTAATGTTTCATCAATAAAACCTTTAGCAAATACAAGAAAGACACGCCTAAACTATCATGAAGAAAAAGGGGTTTAAGTATATACCACATTTCACAAGTTTAATGTGAATCAAAAGGGTGGTCTGTCTCAACACTCAACACAATGACAATGATGAGCCTCTCATTCAATTTCTTGAATATAATTTGGACAACAACCCGATATGATCCTGGCAACCATACACTTATATCACTCTTGTAAGTTGTAAGTCACTTAGCCTACACCTCTAGGGCTGGTAAAACATGACCACAAAGTCTCGGAAAGTAGCAAAGGTAGTAGGCTAACAGTTCAGTAGCTTTTAAACAATACTCCCTCCGCATGTATATATGATTATATCGCTTCAACCCCTCGAACATAAGAATATACCATAATTTTACCAAAATATCCTTTGTATAAGTTATAACCTTCCCATTGTTTTTGTCAGAACTTATATGTCCTTCTCAACAAGTGCAACACAAGCTTCTTAAAATCTGCAATGCACGCTTTTGGCCTTTGATTATTTTGATTACCTATTAATAAAAACTCTAAAAAGTTGATATTACCAACAATCTAACAAGGTCCCAGATACTTTGTTTATACACCAGTAAGGAGGGCAAATTTTGTGAAGATTGACGTTAAGAGTTTCACTTATTAATTAAAATCTATTACAAAATCCAAGCGCAATTTATTTCTTTTACGAAATGTAAATTTGCTGGAATTTCATATAGTATTATTAACTATAAAAGTAAACGTAATATGGGTTTTCTCATTGCTAACCCTTCAGTTTTAAAGATTCTAAACGGTAACCAAAGTTTTTTTAAGGGTTTTCTCATTGCTAACCCTTGTACTTGGCAATTGCAATGTGAGATTAATGACATATTTCCGTCAACTCAAGCGTTAAATCATGAATTAGGGGCAAAGACCTAAAGAGACTCATCTTCCTCATGTTCACCTACTTCCTCTCACACGTAACCAGTTTTAGACCTCGCCATTGAACACTAATCTAACCAAGCTCCTCAATTCGATTGGATGTAATGGGAAAAAACGCATAAAGGGAATCCTTTGACCCTTCCGTCATCAATCCAATTATCTTCAAAGACGAAAAAAGAGTTGCTAATGCGTCGTTCTAACCTCAAGGCTTTGTCCTCAAGATCCATGGAATTCGTTCGAGGAGTGAGATGCAAGGAAGAAAGAGAAAGGGGGTAGAGTGAGTGGTGTACTAGGCGGTGGTGGTTCTTGGTGGAGCAACTAGGCTTCTTTAAATATGAAAGTTGCGGGGCCATGTTTGAGGAAGGAAAGAGGAAAAAAAAGGAAGAGGGACGAGGACTTAACGGCTACATAAACTGAAAATCTTCATTAAGGCCACATTTTGTATTAAAATAGAACTAAAAATAATTTGTTATTAATTAGAATTTTTTAAACTGAAGGGCCACCAATGAGAAAAATTAAAATTAAAATGTGAAAATATTAACACCACCACCGTCATGGAAAAAAAACACACATACACAATTTCGTAATATGAAAAATGCGAGGAAGTGAACACTTAAAATTCCGGCTAGTGAGAAAATTCTGGAAAAACTGGCGAATCAAGAACACCTCATAACACATAGTAAAGTATCCTCAAGCTAGTGCCTCAACACTAAGTGGAAGATCCACCCACCCACCCAAAAGAACAAAAAAGAAAAAGAAAAGTTGGATAAATAACATGAACCTTAAAGCATGTAAACTTCCCTTAACGGGACATATCTGCCAAATGTTGTCCATGGGTCATAGTATAATTGATCACCTTACCGCTCTTCTTCTTAGCTCTACTTTTCTTCAATTATATTCACTAAAATGAATTCTCACATCCTCTACGGGAAGCATATTCATGTCGCCTGTGAGCAAGTCCAAAGCTCCAAACTAACTAAGCATCATCACATGTGTCTCATCTTCAACAGAGCAAAACCCACTTTATCTTTAATAACTTGAACTTAACGTTCTCTCTTTGAACGTCCAATAGATTCCATTAGAAGATCTGGTCTATTAATTTCCTCTACGAGTTTGAATGGGATTTTGTTGTGCCATGATACTCATTTCCCTCCAGTATAGGCTATAGCCACCCTATATTATTGTGATTTAGATTTAATAGCCTACAACCAATTAGGCATGACAAAAGCTCTTTGAGATGGGAATTATGCATCTGTAGTTTGTGTGAACAAGATGCTTGGAGAAAAGTTCAAAATTGCTATTCTAAAATTATTAGAACTGATTTGAAAACAGTAATTGTTCCTCTGTAAGCAAATGTAAAAGTTCCTACTCGAAAACATATTACATCGCATGCCCAACATAGGTCAACAAATCGCTTCTAAAATTTTGTAAGATGCAACAGAGGTGAAATGACATGACTGTGACTATTGAAGAGATAGCCAACGTCAGTGTCCTTTCATCATAATCATCGTCAACAACAACAAAGTTTCAGTCCACTTCCTGATTTGGAATAGCCATAAGTAACTCGCCATCACAAGTGAAACAAGGAACGTAAAGAAATAAAATAAAGAGACCAAACAAAGAAGAATGAGAAAGCGAAAGTGAAAATGGGGGAGGTAAGATGAGGAACAAAAAAATGAGCGAGGTGCAAATGATACCAAAATATAGTCTCATAAAAGAGGTCCAAGAAGAGATGTACATAGAGAAAATTTTCAGAATAAAACAAAAGAAAGTTGAAAAAACCTTAAGAAGAGAATAAATAAATAATGCTTGAAGGAGAGAAGTTTGCCAAACACGAAAAGTGAAATAAAGGGAATAAAATATAAGTTAAGTCATGCCATCTCGTATATTCTTTCTCCTCACTTCGCCGTATCGAATGCCATATTTACCTCTATCTCAAAAAGACTCATAAGTCATAACACTCTCATCGACCCTCATCCAAGTTTTCTTAGGTCTTCCTCCACCCTTCACAATCCCATCACGTTGCCACTTTTTTCCCAAGGTTCGTAATGGTCACTTGGTTTTGATCTTACTCTTATATATCCAAATCACCTTAAGGCTCCTACTTTCTCCCTAATTATCTCATTGCTCAACCGATCTTTAGTTGTATGGCTACACATTCAACGTATCATATGCATCTCCACCTGAACTGCTGAACATGCCATAGAACTTTTCCTTTAATTTATAGGGCATCTCCACCTAACCAACGTACTTTAGTATTATGAGCCACATCTCCCTCCAATTCCTCATCCTTTTGGACAATAAATCCTAAATAGCAAAAGAAGTCTTAGATAATCTCCGCATCCTCTTCATTTAATGATCAATTTTTAAAGTAGACCTTTCGGTTTGCATTAGAAATATCTTTCTCCACAACTCATAATTTCTCATCATTATTGGTAACAATTCCTAATGTTATCAAACTTGATGAGAGTAATGTAGCTCTGAGATGTGCATCTGCCCTTATGATAAGCAATGTTCGACTTGGAGGTTGATATTACACGGGATAATTGAAAGGAAATCCAAATTTGGGGACTTCAGTTGATGTCTTAGCTATGGGCGGAGTTTGTACCATATCTCAGATCGAGTCTCCCCTTGGTGCTTCACTAAGTGCAAATCTTTTATAGGTAAAAAGAGCTTTTACTAGGCATAGGTAGATAAACCTGGCCTAGTCTGCCTGCCTGCTTAGCTTATCTCTTCTATTTCTCATTTGTAAGGCCCTTCCCGTCCCTGGCCCTATCGAACCAGTCACTTCCGAATGAATAAGAGTTCTCTTTCTCGATCGAAAGAACCAACATCGAATGGCCAAGCTAAGAAGAATCGAATCATCGCCAGAAAGAAAGTTCCTTAATGCTTTAACTAAGTTTGGGTTTTTTAGAGCTATGAGAAAATTATTGGGTACTTCACATGAGCTAAAAGGAAATTGATTAGAGTTTTCGTTGTATAAAATGGGAAATGTATATCGCTTAATGCATGTTAGCAATATTGGAATTACACCCCCTATGAAAAAAGGATGAGGAGTATAAGGAAAAGAGCTTAGAAAGTTTACTTTCGCTAAATAAATAACCCAGATCGCAGATATGGTCTAGATAAGCTATTTACTTCAGGGGTAGTCAAAAGCATTGGAATGTTTTACTTTCAACTTTCAAGACTCTCTAATGATTGGCCTCAATCTTAAAGCTTCTGGAGCATTTTCTTTGAGAAGATTAATCCTAAGGAGAATGATGAAATGGTCTGACGCTAGATTGGTTCTTTTTCTATTTGAGTTTCTATCACGTTCTTGTGGAGTTCCCTAATGATAATATTTGGAAGACATAAGCTCTTCCTAAACCTTTCCTTTTCCAATAAGCAACCATCACAGGAGAAGATTCCATAAGAGAGTATTCTTGGGAGAATCAAAATAACCTGACAAGTCATTGTAGTTTGAATCACATATAGAGGAAGAATTAATCACCTTATACATATGTCCTTGAGTTATTTCCCTTTCGCACTTATCATTAGCATTGGTTAGGATGAGTTGAGTGCAATCTTAATCCTGCCAAAGATGTGGCTCCAAAAACAAGGATAAAGAAAGGTTGGATTGCTATGTATGGAGGATGACACTATTTGTAAATTAGCGTTGCACTTGAAAAGACGGAAATCAACAATTTTATGTTCAACTAACTAACGTCAAAGCTGAAGCTTCTAATTTAAGTCACTGTACAGCTAGTGTCAATGCTAGGTTTTGCATGGCACTTAATGTTTCTTGATTTTGTAAGTGAAGTGTTGATTGATTCTTTACAGGCATCAGAGCAATAAATCTTAGTCCACAGTGACATATAGGCCCATACATCTCAGAGTTTTAGGTTAACAACCCTTTATTTCGCAAGGTCTAAAAGGCTACTATGTGAAAGTCAACGCTGCTACTGCCAAAAAGAGCTGATATAGCAGCAGCAGGAAATAATAGGCTGATGAAAATTTCACAATGCATGAACTAGGATCCTGTATACGACACTCCAATACGATACGCTTGTGCAAAGTATGACCATCACTGCAATCTAAAACCCTAAATATGACCCCTCCTTTTGTATGAGACTGATTGTTACCCCCTTGGCATCATTGTGATATACTCCCTCCAACCTCCATCCCTTAACAATTATTTGCTTTTTTGAAACTCAAACCTCAGATTTTGACCTTACATTCACACAAATATACAAGAAATAATACAGTCATATGAGATCTTGGTAGATTTGTCTAAATTTGTACATTCTCAATATCAACTTTTATAATTTTAAGTACTGAAAGACATCAATGGACAGTGGTGAATGGCTTGTATTGGAGACTGTATAAAACGCAAATGGGAAGCTTATTATAGGACGTACGGAGTATATCTTAACATATCCATGGAATATAAAAAGTAAATTTTGATATTGAGGCCAATAAGATAGGAAGTCAAATTTCTACACCATGAAAGACAATATCATGATAAATGGGATAAAACTTAAACCACAGGACTTTACCATTGCTTTATATGTGCTGTAGAATTCCAACAGTCTGTCAAAAGATGAGAGCACAATTATAATTTAAACACTATATATGATAGAAACCACTAATGGAAGAAATTTCAAAGCACTAAACTCTTTACACAATATACTAGAAACATCTATTATTATTCTCCGGCATGAAAAAATAAACAGGTTATTTGACAGCAAAAACAAGGAAGTGCTATTATAAGATTGATGTAACAGTTCGTAACTTCTTATTATATATATTTCAAGAGAAAAGTAACAATATTGTATAGTTCAGACCGTTATTTTGTAAATGCACGACATGGATTTGCTAGTACTAAGCCATATTGAATATGAAACTACTTTGAGATGTTAGAGGAAATTATAAAAATAAGTCACTTCACCAAACTCTAAAAATAAGCTACCACCAAAAGACCCTCCAGAAAGAAGAATTATGTAATCCTCTTGAAATAGTTCTACCAAAAGCACTGCGTCCTTCCTTAGGCAAGATCCTTTCCTAATCATTATGTCCTTCGTAACTATTATCAAAATCTAGCTTAAAAAAAACCTCAGCTAATACCAGAAACATAATCACTAACGGATCGCCAGGAACATAATCTCTAATCCCACACAACATTTCTCAGTTACTTTCTCCCTCAAGCCCTATATTCATAGCACCTATGGACCTCAAGGTCATTAAATTGCATCAAAGTTTGTGAATATGCATAGACACCTTTATCCTACTTATTTTTCAATAGAAAAAAAGAAGAAGAAGCAGAGCTGTTTTTTCCCCACTTCCTTTACTTGATCAATCAGTCAGGGTCTAATTATCATAATGCATAGAAAGCTGCTCAAGTATATAGTTGTTTCAGTATACCTGTATTAACTTCGTCACCTCCTAAGTGGAATAGCTCGAACGGAAAGATTTTTCTCAGATCTGCAAGGTCAAAAGTGTATCTCATTTAACTAATTGCAACGAACAGGAGCTTATGTGGATAGGTGTGATATTAACTGTTTTTTTATAATAAAAGAAAAGTTTGTGATATCATTTGATATTTTCTTCAGAAGACAGTTCTTTCCTAATTACTTAGTATTTCGATAGCTCCTTAATTATAACTTAACATAGACAATGAGTACTTCAGATTTTCAATAAACGACTACCTGAGAACGAATCCACTTAGAATGAAGTTTAAGGGTCTAGATTCGATCAATTTAGTCTTGATAAAGGTTAACTCTGGGAGATGAAGATCTTACCTGTCAAAATACCCGAAACCACATCAAAAGTAAAATTCTTCGAAACATCAAGTGGCTCTTTGCAAAAAGAAGAAGGCCAGAGATCAGGATATCCAACACCCCTGCATAAAGAAAAAAAAGGTCCTGACTGGGATTAAATATTCAACAATATAAGTACTGAAAACAATCAGAATTTAAGCCAAGTGAAAGACTTTGAGCTTATCAGCACACACAAAAAAGAGGAACAAGCATTTTCATGGAACAATATATGACAGGGAACATATTTTATGGGTTCTAATTATATCAAATTAATATAATCTAGAAGGCAGGATGCATCAAAAGTCGTTTAGAGCTAATGCAAAAGATACTAAGGTTACTTAGTGCACAAGGGAAAACAAATAAACACAAAGGTCATTCTCAATTCAAATTGACAAAAGGAAAAAAAAACAATGAATTTTCCAGAAGAGCTGTAGGCTTCAAACAAGTGCTTTGCAACTAGAGTGATAGCCTGGATAGGGTTAACAGAAATGGAGTTTTACTATCGAGCTAATTAGTAGCTTCAATCTATGGCATTCAAGCTTAAAGTATATACAAAAGATAAAGGTCATACAAGGAAATTACATACCATGATTCAGCATGACCAGGAACATCTATCTCTGGCATGACATGGATGCCTGTCACAAGTACGAATACCATAAGCGGTAAGGCTAACCACACAGGGAACAGAAATATGGATAAATACAGCACAAACAAAGGGCCATGGTTCTAAAAGCAGGAGGTGCTTCAAGAAACTAAGGATTTTCAGGACGCGAGATGTGACGTGAAGGCATGCACATCAAAGGTTTTGCAAAAATGCTTTTATTTAGGGATAATTGCTTCCAACAATGCAACCTATTGGCCATTCGCAAATAATAAGGCAGCATTTTGATTATTCTAGAATAATGCAACTTTTACACCCTATTTTCTTTGAGTAGGATGAAATGAAAATCTACTTGAAGAATTGGTAATTGCTTTTCCTTTTATAGGCTCTATGCAACCTTTTGACCAAATATTATTAAGCGACAAGTGTTCAAGTTTACCTCTTTTAAAGATTCTATCCGATTTTATCATACTCAAAGAAATGGAGTATAAAGGTTGCATCATTCTAGAATAATCAATAGGTTGCATTATTATATGCGAATGACCAAACTGTTGCATTATTAGAAGCAATTGTTCCTTTTATGTAGATTCCTTTGCTTCATTTTTTGCATAATTGCTCGTTCTAGGAAAGGTATATTTGAAGGAGTAGTAGCAAGAAAAAAGGAGGGAGAGAGAAGACTCAAAAAAGAGAAGAATGAAGAGAAGGGTGAGCCTCATAGTCCTCGTTGCGCCAGCGTTACTAGAGGGGGTGGGGTTTGCATTACACTATTGATTAAGCCAAGGAAAACCACAAGAAACTCTTTCAAACCAAGCCAATGGCCAACAAGATCATCAAAAGAAGACGACAAATGAGGACTCCTATATGGCTATATCTAAATTTATGGTCTAAGGCAAAATTAAACTAATCTGAAATGACGCAGAAGGAAAGTAACAAATTGAGAGAAAGGAAAAGATAAAGCATACCTCTTGTCTTCGCAAAGCTGCATGTAAGCCATCACATAGACATGAAAGGGTGAAAATTAATAAAGTTAGAGAACAGAATAGACCTATAGTACAGTTGCTACCCGAGAGACAGAAAAAGGGAAGGAGGAAAAATCTGGAAAACGTCAAACAGGTAGGTCATAGTGACACCAAATTCGCAATCCATAACAATAAAACATTAGTAGCAAGATGATTATTGGATAACCAACTAGAAAATCAACAATGCAGCATGGCCATAGACCAAACACACTAGAGAAACTTCAGTTCCAGTTGCTTTTCTGGCCATCCCCTTTCACTACTTCGACTATTCACCAAAAAAACCTTTCAGCCAATATCACAATATTCGCAGGCAAGAGCTCCCTCAATCCTAGAGCCTTCCTCTTGGCTGCCATGCTTCCCACATTGCTCAGACGAGCAGTTAAGATGGCCTCACTAAATTATATCTCTGGACATCATAGCCTAAGGCTTCAATAATACAAAGATGTAAGAAAATCGCTGAGTTTGCCATTTTATTCTCAGGAAATCTGGAGCAAGATTTTAGATATGATCCAAGTCAATAAAGCATATTCTTCTTCAAAAGTTTTCAAGCCTCACTTTGAGAAGGGAGGCAAGATACCTTGAAACTTTACCATTCTCACTTGACTGGCTTCAAGCAAGTGATCTTAGGGTCACTATGCCTTTGCTAAAAACTTATCCTCTCTAAATAATTAATCAAATGTCTCTTCAACAAGCTACCCTATATTATATGATGCATACCATTATTGGAGCTATTTGGCTGTTTTGGCAGGATCCAGCCCCAGAGTTTTCGAGATTACAAACCATTCTCACTTGACTGGCTTTAATCAAAATGATCTTGGTGTCACATATCAATATGCCTCCACTAAAGCTGTCTCCCCATGGCACTTAACAACTAACCAATCAAATTAGAAGCCACTGCCATCTGAATTTCTCTCATTTCTGTGTATACATGCAAGTGTGTTTGTCTTTATATCTAAGTGTGTGTTAATTAGGCTGCACCTTTTCTGTAGCTCCAATTTGTAACAATGTAATGAATGGCTATTACTGGGATAAGGGAACTTTAGGTAGTTTATAATACTTTAGGAACTAGGAACTTACTAGAAGTTTTAGGGTAAATCTATCTATAAATTGAGCTAAGTAGGAGAGAGTAGTAATGAAGAATATTGACCAAAGTTTCTCTTAGTTTCATTTAGCTTTCGGGAGTGTGACCAAGTCACGCGAACACTTGGTTATCTACTTAAGTTTTGTATTTTCCATTACTTCCATTATATCAAGCACAAACTCTAGCTACATTTTATCTTCATCATCTCCTATTATATCAGTATATAACAAACAACAGTTAAGGGTAAGGAAAGCCTTATCCGTCAGAAGATTAGCTGCTCACCTGGAATGGGTGAGACGTAAAATGCTCTGTCTCTGTCTAAGAAGGACATGGCATCCTCACTATGTTTTGTTCACATAACATTGAATCATTTAATAAAAGTAACTAACCAACAAAACCATATTCTTAGGCCTTTAAAACATTGTCAACTCAAAGGTGTTGCTCACAGTATGTAACCTCAAAACTCCAGCCAAATCAAAAGTAGCCCCTTAAATCAGTGTCAGCATAGAACATCAATTGTTGCTACTACACTCAATGTTGCTTATCCTCTACAACTTTTCGTTAAGAAAAGCTTTTATTACAGCTCTACTTACTTCTGTCTCATCTTCGGCCAAAAACAACACCTGTGTATAAGTGGATGCGTTCTTCTATCCTTTCCACGGTAGCCATCCGAAACGGCATCATGAACAAATATAAATACTTATAGCAGGAACTTGCCTATAGGGAAATAAAGTGGGTAAATTGTTCCTTTATACTTAGAATTAGTTAAAAGTTAGTGATTAAATTGTTTAAGCTTTAAGTAAATCTAATACCCAAATTATTTTAGGAGCCAAAAATAGTTTGGGCTTCCAATTACACAATATCATAATTAATTTAGGACATAAATCGAAATGAAGAGATATGCACTAGAATCAGAACTCAGCAGCTTTATATCCTCTCGTTACTTAGATCTTCATCTAAAACTTCTAACATTCCAGTTTTCAAAGCCACGAAGAATATAGAACAATGGAGAATTTTTATTGAAAAAGAAAAGGATGCCGAGGTCATGGTGATGGTAAGAATAAGAATGACTTGAAATATGAAAGAATTGTCCCAGAGATATTGCAATCATCTTGTGTCTGAAGGATCACGTAACAATTCAATTCATGGGGATGCAACTTGATTCATGTGCCGACAAATACTCTTGAAATTGGGCTATAATATTGTCGTTGACTCAACAAAAGTGGATGGTTCTGATTTCAGAATAACCCCAGGAAATTGCCCGATGATGTCCCTCTATTACAACCAAGACCCCATAGAATCCATTTGCCATTACCCTCATGTCCCCATTGGATAGCTAACATAATATTAAAAATAAATCATGTAATGATCCCTCCTTCCATAAAGTTTGCCACTCTGCCATACTTCAAAATTGGGAAAAGATAATTTATTGCAATATTTGCCATTATTTATACTACATACATCTTTTTTGTGCATACTTTTGATGCAATTTTGATATTTTATCAAGGATAAAAAAATATTGACAAACTTTGTAGGGCAAAAGAGGTCACACCTTTTGAACTTGACAACTTATGATGACAATAAAATAATAATGAGAACATACTTGACAATTTCATAAGCATCCTCAACTGTGTATCGTTCCCACTTTGAGTATGAACCCTTCCACAAATTTGGATATGACGGTGTTTCAAGAGGAAAAGACTCTTCATCCACGATATGCCAATGAAGAACATTCTACTGAATAAAGTTTCAAACATAAGGATCACAAGCAACTTAATAGGCAGCAGACCAAAGAACAGCACATTTCATACACTAAAAAAAACGAAGGCACAGAAGTAAACTTACAAGTTTAGCGTATGACATGGAATCAATAATATGCTTGATAACATGTAAAGGTAGATAATGTCGAGAAGTATCTGCAAGGACGCGATAAATGTAAGGGAGATGGCTAAAGATGATATTATTCTAGCAAACCAAAAAAATTGGGTTAGTGGCTACACAAAGGACAGTAGACATTGGCAATTTGACATATACAATAGTGAAAATTTTCTTGCTTACCAATAAGAAGTCCACGGTATGCAAACCTTGGTTCATCTTGAATATACCAAGGAGCCTTGAATATCTTTACAGTTTTTGATCCATAATCAAATGTGCATAGCTGGCTGAAAGTCTGCACGATTATTTTATAAGCAAATGTCAGGAGGGAAAAGATAGAGAGAATAGAAGATATATTTAAAAAACCAACATGACACTAAAAAGGAGTACAGTGAAATGTATTTATTGTAAGTAAAAAGAGCAACTTCCTAAATGAACTTATATGCAGATGTTAATATGTTCTTTTGCTTGGAAACGATGTAAACGTTATTACTCACAGGTTTTAATATAAAAGGGGGGGACAAAAAGAAAGGTACGTCTTAAATTGTATCTACTCCCAATTTCTCACCTTACAAATTAAAATACCAACCTAAGAGAAATTTTATCCAACTTATCGATGTGAAACAGCAAATGACATTGTACCAAATACATAAGAGTTTTAAGTTTAACTACCATCCAAACCAATTGTGTTGATTGTGTTAATACCGCACATATAATATGTATGTATGCATGTGAATCATGCCACATTGGAGAACATAAGAGACTATTACCACTTCAGGAGCCTAGGGAGTTACTCTTATGCCAAACAAAATTTATGATAGAACCTCCCTTAGACTTGCACGTAGTCTAACTCTCCTCCCTCATCAAAGCAGCGGAGGCCACATACAAATATAGAGAAGTTTACAAATTGTATATTATGATGGATCAAAAGCAATGAGAAATGCAATTTCAGGCATATGACATGAATTTATAAGAAAGATACCAGGTGCATAAACATTGAGTAAATGCATAACATCCCCTATTTGATATTAGAACAATCAACCCTTTAAATAGAATTAAGGAATCAAAGAGACATTCTCACAGCTAGAGTCTCTTTATCTGAAGATGTGCTCCATTAATGTTTTGTAGTTTTAAATACAGCAGTTTATGATTTATATTGTGAAACAAAGGCAAAAGTTTACAAAAAAATCATTATTCTAAGAAATCTTCTTAGCCCACATACGCACGTAAGTTTTCCCTAGTAGAAGGGAAGATGAAGGACATGAAAAGTATTATTATTGACATCTTACGTTCATGGCATCCCATGCAGTTCCGAAGTTCTAATTCACAAGTTCATATGCACTTAAATTTTACCTTGAACAAGAAACAACAAAAAGAAAGTGATGTCATAGCCAGAGATGTATTTAGATGTCATACCTCTAATGCACGCAATGCACCATATACAGTATTCGCCTACAGAGAAG
This sequence comes from Patellifolia procumbens, assembly GCA_947645195.1. Taxonomy (NCBI): domain Eukaryota; kingdom Viridiplantae; phylum Streptophyta; class Magnoliopsida; order Caryophyllales; family Amaranthaceae; genus Patellifolia; species Patellifolia procumbens. The sequence goes on along the minus strand of CANSGD010000248.1, from coordinate 735,211 downwards.
CAAGAAAAAGCATCAGCCTTCATTCCCAATTTCTTTTTCGATAAGATACATTTAGCTAATTAGGCATTAGCTTTGTTAATATTATACCCATTGAGAATTGAACAATCAATGCTACTTGGTTCCGCCACAGCCCCAGCGAGATATAGATTCCAACACTATCCTGATGAAATTACTTCCACCCAAACTACAATAACATTCTTTTCCAATTTTTCAACCAAAAAGGACAAAAAAAGAGAATCTAATTTCCATTTGCATACCATGAATTATTGTCCTCTCATTAACTTTAACATAATATGGAAGCAGAGAGTACAGCATATTCCATCCATGATCTCCTTTATCATACTAAGATTTGGCAAAATGTAAAAGCTGAACTACAACATCACAACAATGAATAAGAGCTAAGAAATGCAACGAGAAAGAACCGGTATCTTTACTCATACCCCCTCCGTTCCATTTCAAAAAAAAAATCCAAATTGCTTTTGCATAGTCTTCAAGGCACAACTTTGACCATTAATTCAATCACGAAGTATAAAATATATAAAATTAAATGTTAGTATATAAGATGTTTTTAGTTTTATCTCAATGTACCGTATGATATTAACTTAGCAATTAGTCATACTTTTTACTATTGATAATTAGATATATTAATGATCAAAGTTGTGTATTATCAAGCGTACTAATCAAATGCATGCAACAAATATGGAACTGATGTATATACTTGTGCTTTTTACAGTCAAAATATAAGAAGTTTGAAAAAAAAAAAACAAATGAATCTGAATTGAGCCGATCCGATCTGAAAGTAAACTGAACTAAAAACGGATGTAGTATGTCAAATGAAAACTTAGGAACAATCAAATTAACCTCAATAATGGCGATTCCAACAATGGAGTGATCATCTCTCCTAGACACCTTCAAAATGTAGCTCTCATCCACCCCAAGCTGAAGCTGATAACATCAAAAAAAAACACAACATTAAAAACACAAAATCCAAACAATTTCTACAGAAATGCGAAATCAATAAAAATAAAAAAACCTCTTGAGAAGAAGAATGAACAATGATCTGAAGAACACTGATATCGGAAACGAGGCGAAATCGGGAGGAAGCGTGATTGAAGATGAGGCGTTTGTAGCGGAGAAAAGCGTCGGAAATGATGGGAGAGTTGCTGGAGAAGGAGAGAGAAAGGTCGGGATCGACGGTGAGGGTGTCGTCGCCGGAAGTGAAGTTGGCTGGTAATGGCCAAATGTAGGTGAGAGAGTCTTCATGGAGTGGAGATGAAGATGAAGATGAAATGAGAGAGAGAAATGTGAATGTTGTTAGGAAGAGGAGGAGAGAGAAAAAGGGTGGAGTGGTGGTGGTGGTGGTGGTGGTGGAAGTGGATAGAAGCATCTTTATTGGGGTGTTAAATGGCGGCTGTTATTCGATTCCGGTATCTTCTTTTTGTACTTCAGACAATGCTTTATTAATGGTTATGTTTAATTATGTTATGTGGTTGACTCTTATTGTTCTTCAATTTTTTTCTACATTCTAAATATAACTAGTTTAATTATCACCTTATCAACAAAAGTGGCTGTAGTTTAGTGGTTAGAATTCCACGTTGTGGCCGTGGAGACCTGGGCTCGAATCCCAGCAGCCACATTTTTTTGTGTATAAACTCACTAGCTTAAGTGATAATGATGTACTTAGTTGGTTTAAACGCCGATTCCGTTTTTTTAAAAAAACGGGGAAAAAACGGAAAAGCCGTATAAAACGCAAAAAAACGGGGGTCTCCCGAATAAAACGTAAAAAACGTTTTAATGGCGTTTTATTGAAAAAAACGGAAGGTTTTAAAAGCTCCCAAAAAAAAGAACGTGCATTTGGTTTTCTCTCAATTACTCTCTGCTCAGTGAAAAGGAACCCAGAACCCTAGCCCAGCCGTCCCTCTCCCTCCCTCTCTGCAGCTCCGCTTAACCGTCCGGCGACCGCCACCGACGTCGGCGCCTGAACCAGCAGCCACCGCCACGCACGCTCAGTGCTCACTGTCGTCACTCGTCAGGGCCTCAGGGGTCGTCAGTTGCTTCCTTTTTTTCGTCACTGGTATGTATTTATGTAATTAGCTTCCTTATTTTTTTAATGTCGTCAGGTGTAATTGTGCCATCTCAGGGGTAGTGTTGTTGCAATTGTTGAAGGATGAAGAAATCTTATCCTTTATTTGGTTGGGGAATGGTAGTTAGCATTTAGCAATGTATCTGTCGTAAACTTCAATCTTGAGTGTTGCCTTGTATTGCTTGAGATGGCAATTAAATTGTTGCTTTCACAACCCCAATATGAATTTTTTGATATCCTTAAACAAACTTAGCTATATGTTGAAAAATCTTAGCCTACTATGTATTAAGTTTATTAGTCTGGGTACTAGGTCCATTTGATCTTTCGAATTGTAGCAACATTTACCCTCTTGGTGGAATGGGTTGATTGTTACATAAGTGAGCCAAATAAAAGCCGATTTTTTGGCCGAATTTTTAAAATTGAAACCGTTTTAAACGCGTATACGTACATATCCGAATTTTAAAAGTCAACGTTTTTTTAGTCGAATATTTGACCGAATTTTTAAATTTTTTGCCGTTTTAAACGCGCCAAATTAAACTCCGTTTAATTCCCGTCCCGAATTAAACTAACTAAGATGATGTAAATAAGATTGATTTTAACATAAAGGACAAAAAAATTCCTATTTTAGCATGCTATAAGAAACCTTTTCTTTCTTTTGAAAGAGTTAAGAATTTTTTTTTATTAAAAAAAATAGAGATAAACTAGATGTAAAAGGGTACTTTCAAAATACTTCCTATGTATCTCTATTATATAAGTGAAGAGGTGGGGGTGGACACCAAAAAGAAAAAAAGGAAAAATAATTAAAATAAATCAATGAGTTTATTAAGTAATTAAGTTTTATTTCCAAATTTAGCCATCAGATTTTTAATAAAAGTTGTTCATAACTTCTAACTAAAATATCTAAAAACCTACAAAGTAAAAACAATTAAGAAAAATGTCAACGATTATATTTTCTTGAGATCTATAAATAGACACCCACTTTGCTATACTTTTATATACTTTTGAAATTTTCACCTATCATTCTCAATTTAATTAGAAACTCAAACCACTTAATGATTTTTGTTAGATTCCGTTAACAAAACCGTGAAGTGGCCCCCACATATGCATTATATTATTAGTTTACACTGAAATTGAAGTCAATTTCATCAATTTAAGGGCAAATCCTCAACAAATTTAGAGCAAATTTGGAACGAATTACAACTATTTGGAAAGAATTGCAACTATTTCAAATTCCATTTTGTTAACAAAATGTATATGTGGGACCCACTTAACGGTTTTTTATTAATGAAATTTGACAAAAACCGTTAAGTGGTGGGAGTTTTTAATGAAATTGTAAATGGTAGGTGGAATCTAAAAAAAATCATTAAGATGGGAGTTTCTAAAAACATGAAAAGTTTAAGTGTTAAAATGCGACTATTCATAAAATTTTCTACTGTACATTATAAAATTTCATAATAAAATTGTTGACGCACGCATCGCGTGCATAGAAATCTAGTCTAAATAAGTAGAACATAGAGAAAGTGGGGGAAAACCAAGGAAGTTGGAGAAAGTATGGACCACTTTAAAGGTAAAGATTAATGAAGTAATTAATAAACTAGTGGTCCCCTTTTTAATTTACTCACATGCAGGAGAGAGAAAAATGGTGGGAATTTAATTCCCACCAACTTCAAAAATTCATATTTTCCCCATTTATCTGATTCCACACGCAGGAGAGAGAAAAGGTAGGAAATCATTCATTCCCACAAACTACAAAACACCATTTCAATGAGCAGACTTTACAGAACCACCAAATTAATTTTACAGACCAAGCAAAATTAATTAAAGTACAACAACACTAACTTGTGTATTAAACCTACAACTACTATTGTACCTGAAGAACAATCAGTTTTCAGTGACCCACTATGCAAAGAATATTCAACAGAACATTCACCAAAACAAGAATCAGTTTACAAAACACAAATACTCTCACTTCCACAAACACAACAGTAACTTCAGTAATTAGAAAAAAAAATGCTATCATCTTCAAACCTCAGAATCAGACACTAAGAACAGAAGGAAATGGAGTGGGAATACTTCATTTCCGAAGATGAACTCCTACATCTTCAAGATATTCACCTAGGCACGGAAAATCAGCAAAACGTTGAACAAGCTGATCTATTTGCTTTAGAGGAGCAGACGCATCAACATGTTGAGGATGAAGACGGAATCGAGGACAACGAGGTATGGTTCTACTCTGAAAATGAGGAAGAAGAAGAGCATGGATATGAAAATGAAAATGAAAATGAAAATGAAAATGAAAATGACAATGAAATTGAGTATGCATATGAAAATGAAAATCAAAATGAACATGAAGGTGAAGGGAGTAGTAATGAAGTCAGCAACAAAAAACCAAATGTGCCAAATAATATAAGAAGGCAGATTATTCTTGACCTCTTTTTAAGTGCATCACATGATTTCATTTTACCTAGGGGTGTGGTTAAAACAACTTGTTTGAAGTATGCTATAAGCAGGTCAACATTAAGCAGATTATGAAATGAAGGAAAGAAACAAAGGATGCTAGGGCAAGAAGTAAATGTAGGTAACAAAAAATTGGGTAATTCAGGGAGAAAACCAATGATAACTGACGATGAAGCTCTTAAAGAGGTCTGTTTGAAGCAAAGGACCACAATTAGGTCCTTTGCTTCAGCTTTGGAGGTTAGTCCAAGCACAATTTATAGGCTACTAAAAAGAGGCATTTTGAGGTCCCATACAAATTCTATTAAGCCAAAATTGACACCAAAACATAAAATTTTAAGGCTGAAGTTTGTAATGTCCTTCATTATTCCTGGAAATGTACATGAATTACCAAAGTTTAAAAACTTGTACAACATGGTGCATATTGATGAGAAGTGATTCCTTATGAGTAAAGTAACACAAAGATTCTATCTATTATCTGAACAAGAAGACCCATATAGATCATGTCAATCAAAGAATTCCATCACAAAAGTCATGTTTTTGGCTGCACTTGCAAGGGCAATTTTTGGTCAAAATGGGGAATGATAGACAATTTTTGCGTCGCTAGACAAAAACTCCAAATCAAACCTAACTAACCAAATACGAGTACGTGGCAAGTAAGGGTCAAGATCCTCAGAGACTAGACTAGACACTAAGCACGTAAGTGAATATGTAAGCTAAACCGAAGAGAAGAAGTTGATTGATTTCGAACTCAATTATCACTAATAAGTCAAATAAAAGGGTTGTAAATCGATGGAAAAAGACGTTAAGGGGGTGATAGGGATCCAATGCAATGAGATTAATTTACAAAATGAGATTAAAGGAGTATGTGATAGGGGATTGAATTAAGATGTTGCAACCATGAACTCCTCTTTCAAAGATGCTCAAGGTGATACAACACTCTCAATTAGGGGTTAGATAGTCAATGATTAAACATGAGGTCGAAATTAGCTAAGTTCAACCCAATCTCGCCTTTCGGATGTTGAACGAGTTGAGACTCAAAGAAAGGTGGGATTTCTCACTCAACCTTACATAGAGTTAGCAATTCCAACTTCATTGTACATCTCAACAATCTACACCTAAAGGGCAATCCATTAGCTCATTGAGTTAAGGTTAGGCCTTTCAACTTCACCCTAGTTAACCAATTAATGAATTTGCTAACCCAACCCACTAAACATACTAATTTAGGGCCTCATATCATGAAACAATGTCCATTGCACCTTCACCCAACCTCCTAACTAAAAGACTATTCAAAGTTGGTTCTCATATTAACTAAACTAATTCTACAATGCAAATAGGGGATTAGTAAACCAAAAATCAAACTTTTTTCATTCATACTTAATGTTTGCAATAGAGAAGAACATAAGCAAGTGAAAAAGAGCAACTAAGACTAAGACTTCAATGAGAATGAGTGATATCTACTAACAAAGTAAAAACAAGAATAAATGATAAAGTAAGGCAATAAATGAGAGCAAAGAGAAGAAAAGTTACTAAAGCTTCATTAATACTCCTCAAAAATCTGAAATTCTTCTTCAAATCACCATTGAAGACCTTGAAAAACACCCAAAGCTCACTCAAAAGTCTAACCTCTCAATAGCTCTCTAGAGTGCAAAAAAGGAAAAACAAAATATCTTAATTTTAGGTCAAAAAAGCATTTATACAACCCCCAACTAAGGGCAAAAAGGGAAATAGAAAATAAAATAAACGTTTTCCACAAACCCGCAATGATCGGGCGATCTATAGTGTTGATCGTGCGATTACCATGAGGCAGGAACTTTGGGAAGAAACACAGCCATGATCGATCACTATGGTGATCGGGCGAGGATTCGGGCGATCCCCTGGTGGATCGGGCGATCTGCTGATGGATGCGGCTAGGCTTGCTTCTTTTCTTCTCTTTTCCTTTCTCTTTGGGCTTGGGCTTCCTTTTCATTTTTATTCTTTGTCTTTCTTTTCTTCCACTCCACTTCCTTGTACTTGGACTTGGGCTCTCCTTTCTCTTTTCTATCTTTCCTTCTTCATTTGGGTTGGACTCCAACTCCTTCCTTTCCAATCCTCCTTGATTTGCACTCATCGATTTCCTATATGTTAGTCATATACAAGCAAAATACAATCCAAAGCATATGGAATAAAAAATAAGAAGGGAAAACCATGAAAAATGAGAGAAAATCAAAGGAAGTAGTGAAAAGCTCCAAATAGGATGGAGATGATGAAAATAGATGTAAGAAGTAAGGAAATACCAAGAAAAAAGCAATAAAATGGACCAAAAATCTACCCTATGAGTGCGATAAATCTCACTCATCAGGGAACTTCTATGGGATGGGAAGATAGGGATTTTTCCATTCATTGATTATGTTGCGGCAAAAAGAGGAAGTATAAACAGACTGGCGGGGACATTGAAATAAAAGCCAAGCAAAGCATCACAAAGGAAGTAATAAGAGACATGATCATAAACAAACTACTGCCAGCAATCATTAGCAAATGGCCTCAATTTGGGTGTAAAACAATATGGATTCAGCAAGACAATGCAAGGCCCCACATCCAACCAAACGACCCTGATTTTTTGCAAGTTTCGAGACAAAATGGGTTTGATATGCACCTAATCTGTCAACCAGCCCAATCCCCCGATCTGAATGTACTAGACTTGAGTTTTTTTTAAGGCAATACAATCTATTCAACATCAGACATTTCCAGATACAGCGCCAAAGTTAGTGAAAAGTGTAGAAGATGCATATGATGCCTATGATCCAAGACTAATCAACTATACTTGGTTACACTTAATGTTTATTATGATTGAAATACTCAAAGTCAAATGTGGGAATAACTACAAAAATCCACATAAGGGGAAGAAGAAATTGGACAGATTGGGTCAATTACCAACTGTTGTGGAAGTTACACAAGAATTAGTGAACGACATAATCAACTACTTAAATGAAGATGTGATTTGTGATGCTGATCCAATGTGGGAGGGTTTAGTATTAGGCCCGGAAGTGGAAATGGCTTAAGAAAGAAATTGGAAATTTTGGAGTTTCATATGAAGGCAAAGTTGTATAAGTCCTTTTTTGTAAATCTTAAAGGCTGATTTTGTAAGCCCTATTTTGTTAAATTAAAAACTTAGGCGAAGTAAATCAAAAAGGCGAAGTGAAGTAAGTCCTTTTTTGTAAATCTTAAAGGCTGATTTTGTAAGCTGTATTTTGTATAAGTAGGAACGTATGCTTATGAAAATTGAAATGCAAAGTATAAGTAAATTAAATATTCATGTTGATTGGCATATGAAACTCTCAGGAAGTCCCCTTTTCAACAAATAAAACAGCACTTCAATGCGAAATCCCAAACATAAACCCAAACGTCACAACATAATGGTCAATGGTGGCAATGTACTTTAATAGGTAACCATTTTAAAACTTCAAAACTTCAAATTCTAATCATAGGGACCTCATTCATGATTGATGATATATTAAATACCCTCTCATATAAATTTAATTAAATTAGTAACATTTGAAGAATGTGGTCACCTAAGCACAGCCTCATCATATGATCAGAATGTTATAACTTTGGGGATGAATGAGAAATACAGAGCACATTTATTCTGTTGACCAACAATTTGTCATCATCGAGCAGCCATCGACATGAATGATGCATGAATCACTACTACAAAAAGACCCCATGGAGTCGGCCCTTTAGAGTCGCCTGTTTTAAAAGTCCGACACATTAGCTTTTAGAGTCGCCTCTTTCCAAGCAGGCGACGCATTAGGTCCTTGGTGGAAAGGAAAAAATGGACAATAAGAGTTTCTGTGTCGCCTCTTAATTAGCATGCGACGCGATAGGTTATTGCGTCCAATATTTTCCTTTTGACAGACACATTAGATCATATATATCGTGTCGCTTGCTTTATAAAGGGCGACGTAATAGCCTTACGTGTCTAATATTACTAAAGGCGGTGTGATAGCTATATTGCTGCCTAGTGAAATAAAAATATTCAAGAATTCAAGATTACATTCTCACTACCAACAAAAACTAAATACAGAAGAAAAAACAAAAACAAAGGCGAGCCAAAGACGCTGAGACGTCTCCTCTTTCTTCTTAGAGACTGACTCTCCTCCGCCGCTCAAATCCAAAGAAACTGACTCCACCGACGTGAGCCTGGACGGACGTCCATCGTCTCCTCTGTACCATCTGTCCCCTTACGCGATTTAAGGAGTATTCACAAACATCATCTTCCTCTTCGTACCTCCTCGCATTCTTCTTCCAAGGTCAATTCTCCTCCATTTTTACCCTGTTCTACTACATCTCTTAGAGTTTGTCTCTGTTTTCAGCTGCCTTTTACATTAATTTTAAGTGGGTATGTTTCATTTTTAACTGGAATTGCTTTCCCCTCCTCAGGTAAGTATTCTATCCTATTTTGTTTCATTTAGCACTGAGTTTGCGGATGCAGAGAAGGCGTTTGATGAAATGCCTAAGAGAGATATTGCTTGCTGGAATGCTTTAATTTGTGGGTTGGCTCAAGGGGGCTCTGATATGTAAATTCTATAATTTCTTCGTCTTAACCAACGTCACTGTATTGATCTAAACTCACTAGGGTTAACAATGCAAGTCAATTTTGGAATATGTTCTTTGCTCTTCAGTTTTTCTGTGGTCTCTTATGGCTTTTATTCCCAGACTTGTGCTATTCTTTATCTTTATTACTCAAGTTGGTTTCATTACTGTCTAGCTTTGAATATTGAATTTTGCTCCTCTGACTACAATATTTTGCAGATGCATTTGTGTATTACCCTTGTCATTTCAGATTTTGTTTATATAGCTAATACTAGCAAACGAAATTATGATGCAAGTAACATAGAACATTCCTACTGTTGTATTGACTTTCAAGTGAATGAGCTTTTGTTCTTCCTTATGATTATACTTAGGCCTTTTGTACTAGGGTCTAATATGTGGGTAATGATCCTCACTTTTGGTCAGGCACTCTGTAGCCGCTAACTTGCACTCAGTAGTTTCTAAGTGGGCTACTCGAAGAAGTATGTTTTTAACCGTTTGAAAGTTTGATTAGGGATTTGATTTCTAGGCTGTAATGGGTCATCCATCGTCTCCTCTTGGATATAGGTAGAGGGTCAAAACTACAAGTGCGTGGATATAGGTAGAGGGGTCAAAACTGATGATTTAGGATACACATTAGTGAATTTTAGTAAGTTGGGGCACCGTGATGAGCCATTTATAATGGCGTCGTAAGTGAAGCAAGTTTTCTATATGAGAGATCTCGCCGAAAGTTCTTGGTTCGTAGTTATTCAAGGTAAGAGACACGATGTTGTTGTTGCCGACCTTGTGCCCGACGAAGAAGAATATGGTCAATTAGTTGAGATTCCTAGTTTTTGCTACTTTAAACTATATTGCTTAATGTAGATGATATAACTGAACACTATTTACGTGATGATCACAATGACGGATAATGGGTTGGTAACGGCAATTGATAAACGAGTAGGTATTTATAAACGTATCTTAGTTTTTTTGTATATATGTATTAGTCTATGCAAATATAATAACTTATCTTATGCATATGTTTTGTTTTTACAGGCCTTCTTTCTTACTTCTACAAGATAGGTGCGGAAGGATTACTCTCTCACACGCATCTTTTGGTAAAATTTGCAATTTTGATGGCCTTTTTCTTTAACTTGAGTCGTATTATTGGTTTACTTTATCTTGGCTAATTCATTAAGTGTAACTCTTCCCATGTTAGGTATACTTGTCACGGATTATGAGGAAAATCAGTCTTCACCTCCTGAGAAGCGAAGAGAGCCAACAACGGTCAAGTATATCATCGAGGATGATGATGGACCATATGATGTGCAATGGAATGACTATAATTGTGCTATTGGAGACTTCAAGGATAGATACACAGCTTACATTGGGTTAATTACTCAGTGCAAAGGTCAAGATTAGCATTGTTGAATGGAGTAAAGTCGACGATGCATGATGTGAAGGAAATGTTATGGACTGCTCTCAAGGTATATGTGCACGTGATATATATATATGTATAGTTCTCTGTATTTCGTCCATTTATATCCCTTGTCAACTTGCTAATGTCTTATGCTTTGGGATTTGATGATATTCTGGTATGATGATCTATTTGACTGTCATATTGTTGAGTCTCGTTCACGTGATATTTTGTTGGACTCAACTAAAGCCTATGAGCTTAGCCATACTGTTGAAAGTAGGAGACTGATTGTGATTTGGAGCTACCTGACAACGGAATTTTGTACGTTAAAGTTACAAGCATTGTGAAGTTGCAAGAGTTCCCTGTTGCTTCGTTTGAGCAGATAAGTGTTTGTGTGGTGCTCCTTTGCCTCCCTGCAAGTGGTGAGACGGCTGCAACCATAAGGCCTTAAGCTGGTTCTATTGTGTTTACCTCTACTTTGTACTTGGTTTAGCTACAACGAGTCACATCAATGACATAAAAAATGCATAAGCAAGTTTAAGTTATGTATTTGTGTCTAAATTTCTAAAAGTTATATCTTAAAGAAGAGGAAACACAACAAAATATTATTCTTGATGCAAGTCACTTTTGCAGCAAATTCGAATTTCCAATTGAATGTTGATCACTGTGTTATGTTATGTATCAAAGCATACTAACAAAACTTTTTAAACAAAAAATATACACAGTCTACAACTGAGATCTGACTTCTTATGTCCAAGTTTTTTTTTTTTGCACTCTTGGATTATTCTTATTCCGTGAATCCCTAATATGGGAGGCAAAGATCTTAATCCAATGAAAGGTAATTTTAGTTGATTTTTTGTTACTGACTGTTGCTTCACAAGATGTTTTGTCTGTTGTTTTATGGCTTGGAATGATCAGTAAGTGGTAAACAATAATGTACATTAGTAAGTGGTAAACAGTGTGTCGAAACAGAGGATGTTGTTGAATGGTTTGACATGATTAGTAAGTGTGCTGCAGTTGAATGGTATAATGCTCTGTTTGTTGTTGAATGGTATAATGCTCTGTATGCTGCTGGTCTTATGTACTAGAGAATTAAAGATGTATATGCATTTGCTTCTCTCAAAACAAAGTCGTCTCAGTGACCGTCTGAATAGATGTAAACTGAGCTATGAATCTGTGTTTTTTTACCTTTGTTGCGGTGTTGGTTTCGCTTAAACTCATCGGCATAACTAGAGTCTTGCACTTTCAAGGGTTTTTTTTACAACGTGTCATTTGTGAAATCATTGGAAGGCCAAAAAAGGAACTCTTTCTCTTTTTCTTCTTTGTTCGGTTATGTATGGTATATTTTCGAACATTGTTTTTATTGTTGTTTTTCTTTGTTAAATGTAGGGCTTATAGGACTCTTAAACTCAAGACTGGATTTCTAAAATTTTTAGAATGGAAATCAATTAGCGTAAGCAATCAAGTTACATAATGTTTTCTTTATTATTATTTCTCTTGTATTCATCTTCATATTTATATGATCGATTTGTTTGTTTTTGTCCTTCTTTTGTAGTGTCCTCGAGTGCTCGGGGGAGTAGAGTGTGGCTATTATGTCATGAAGTACATGTTTCATATAGTTTCACTTGTATGTGAAAAAAATCACGCTTTTGAAGAGGTAATACATGTATTCTTGTTATTAAATCTAAAATATTTTTCACTTTTTAAAGTCGCGTTAGTTACTTATTACTTTTTGTTCTTTTTGGTGTAGCATTTTTCGTTGGAGCCATTTTCTCAAGAGGAGATTGACAACATATGGGAAGCGTAGTGTAGATTCTTCATCGATCATTGCTTGTAGTTTTGAACCTTGAAGTTCGAGGGTGACCTTTGTATTTTCTACAACTATTTGCTAAATTTTCAATGTTATTAAGATTTAGGAAAAATTGACAAGAACAGGCCAAACTATTGGCCATCTTCTATATAAACAGGTCAGACTATGGATAATCCATGAACAGTCCCAACTATCACCCCCATCTTCCATAAACAGGCCAAGTGACCTGTTAACCTGCTACAACAGGTAAAACTGATTTTTTTTATTTCTCTTTTTCTTTTTAGTTTTAATAACCTTTTAAATTAACTTAAAAAAACAAAAAAAAATCCCTCCCCACCCCACCATCCCCTTCCCCACGCACAGGCACCCCCTCCCTCCACGCCCAGCCGTGCCAGCTGTATTCCCACACCCACACCGCGCCACCACCACTCACCCCATTTCTCCCTCAACCTTCGTCGGGACTGTAACCAACCGACAGCACTGACACAGAGACCCGCCAACACCCAATCCCACAGCCCACCCACGCCGCTGCCACTCACCACCACTCTCCCCCACCCGTCTCTTTCCCCATTTGCTTAATCTCCCCGGAAGATCTCAAAATTAGCCGGTAAATCCTTCTTCTCCGATGATGGTGGAGGAGAGTTCGTCCTTGTCGGCATTGCATCTAAGCTTGACATGTCGTCCTTGTCTGCGTCTCATCTAAGCTTGACGGTAATAGAGTGATACAAAAATGATGGAGTTGAAGGTGGGTGGTAGACTGACGGTGGTTGTGATGATGGAGTTTGCGACGACGAGGATTGTGAGGGAGGTGAGGTGGTCGATGTCGGAGGTGATGGAGGTTGTGGTTGTTGTGTGTCGGGAAGGGGGAGGGTGGGGGTGGTTGTGCGTGGGTAAGGGGAGGGGGTGGTTGTGCGTGGGGAAGGGGATGGTGGATGTGCGCGGGGGAGGGGGTAGTTATACGTGGAGGAAGGGGGTGCCTGTGCGTGGGGGGAGGGGGGTGCCTGTGCGTGGGGAAGGGGATGGTGGGGTGGGGAGGGATTTTTTTTTTGTAAGTTAATTTAAAAGGTTATTAAAACTAAAAAGAAAAAGAGAAATAAAAAAAATCAGTTTTACCTGTTGTAGCAGGTTAACAGGTCACTTGGCCTGTTTATGGAAGATGGGGGTGATAGTTGGGACTGTTCATGGATTATCCATAGTCTGGTCTGTTTATAGAAGATGGCCAATAATTTGGCCTGTTCTTGTCAATTTTTCCTAAGATTTATCTATCAATAGATAGATTTTATATTGTAAAAGATAATATATTTTTGTTATAATATGGAGGTTGTAAATTTATTGAATACTATTTTTTTTAACTTTTAATATTAAACGTTTAATTTTAATGTAATTGAATGCATGGTAGAATTAATACGTTAATACAGTAAAAAAAAATTAAATGGAAGTTTATGCGTCCCCTGCTAGATTTTGTGGGCGTCACGATAGCACACCTATTGTGTCGCCTCTTTTTTCGGAGGCGATGCATAAACTAGTTTGATTTTTGCAAGATGGCCTATCGTGTCGCCTCATTTATGATAGGTGACACGTTAGCTTATTTTATGCGTCATGTGTTAAGTAGCATGCGACGCATAAGGGTAAGTTCTTTGAGGTGAAAGTGACCTATAGTGTCGCCTCCTACCTAAGAGGCGACGCAATTGCTTATTTTATGTGTCGGTTCCCAGGCGACACTATAGATATGGACCTATTGTGTCCCCAGCAACAGGCGACGCGATAGCCTGTTTACAGGCGACACGATAGGGTGTTTTTGTAGTAGTGAATCTTAACATGGGTGCAATATAAGCATGACACTAATATGAGCATCCTTTTAATCCTAACATGGGTGCAATATGAGTGCAGAGGACTCCTTTTTTTAAAGCTTCTTCTCCTTTAAACGCTTGAATAGTAGGACAATCAGGCTTCTTATGGCCTGATTTTTTACTTGATTGAGCATCTTCAAAGCGCAGCCTCTTTTGACAGCGAGTTGAGCTTAATCCCTTCTCAGTTGAATGAACCACCAACTTAGACTGAGGAGTTTTCTCAGAGGAAGGTGTGTTGCTTACATCCAGATCTGAGTCATAATCATACCCATGGCGATAACGTTCAATCATTTGTGACAAACGTTGAAAATCCGAAATATGTAACTCATCTCTGTAGAGATATTCGTAAGTATCAAGACTCGAATTCGACATTTGAAATTGGCTAAGATTCGAGAAATAGGAAAGTTAGAGTTTTGTAAATGAAAAACAAAACCCAGAATTTGTAGATAGAGATCCCAAAATGTAGAAGTAATTAAAAACCCAGTAATTGTAGACCGAGTTTGACTACGAAACCCAGAAAATTGGTGGTAGATAAACGATACCAAGAATTTGTAGATAAACGCTACCAAGAATTTTCAGAACACCGAAACCCAAAAATTATACAACGAACCAAAAATGAATTTAGGTTGTAGAACCAAGCCAGAAATTTTAGAACCCAGAAACCATAAACCCAAAAACTTTAGAACTGAAACCCAGAAATTTTAGATAAATTAGGTTGAGAAACCCAGATCCAAAAACTCAACCCAGAAATTGTACGGTATATATGAAGACATGAAAAGATGAGAGATGATAAAAGATGAGACCTTGCACGAAAATGGTGAGAAAACGTATGAACAGTTAGTTAAGGTTCTTGGAGAGATGAACAAAATATTGAAAGAATGAAGAGATGAGAGAGAGAGAGAAGTAAGAAGTTATGGGAGAGAGAAGTCAATATTGGGGGGTGGGATAAATAATGGAGGGAAAGGTTAATAGATTTAATGAATGTTGTTGTATGATTAATGAGGTTAGGTGGGATTAACTGGGGGCAAAGTGGTAAATTTTAAAAAAAAATCATTTTGAGCTTGGTGTCACTTATTGTGACATTTTCAAATATGGAAAGTGTGTCACTTGTTTAGAAACGGAGGAAGTATATGGGAGTAATCTAATATTTTAATATTGTCTTCTCCTAAAAGTTCTCATATATTTTTACTTTGAGAATCTTCTTTTAAATGTTTTTAGGAATTCTTTTGTTTCGCAAAGATTGTTAAACTTTTCTCTTTAATACATTCTATTATTGTTACACTTCTACTTTTACCAATTTGAGATACATGGCCTGAAGACACATAAATCTTCCTCAAAGCTTTTCTTTTCAGATAACACATGTGTATAGAGAAGCCAACCAAGCAGCTGATTAGATTGCAAATACGAGTTATTTAGTTGTAGATTCTCTTTGTATTACGGATTGACATGGTTCTGAACTAACACATATTCTTTGTAATGATGTGTTAGGAGTTCCCCTCTAGCAGAGGGTCTCCTAATCATCTTTTTTCTTTTCCTTACCGTTATATATATATATAAATTGAGATACATGGCCTACTATTTTTTTATTCATCTAAATTGTTAGTGGGTCGTAGTTATATTGGAAATTAAACACCCACCTACCCTAATTCTTTTTATTTGAAAAGGAAAGGAACAGGTTATCCCCTTAGGAAGAAGAAACATAACTCATCCTTGCGGCTGATAAGAGGGAGCCCGAGAGGAAAAAGAGAAGTAGGAGACGAGAGTCCTTCTTGGAGATGACCCTGATTTTCAAGGAGATTCGTCGCCTTGTTCCCCTCCTGAAAGCAGTGATACACTAAGTGGGTGGTCACCTTGTTGAGGTCTAGCTCTGCATCACAAATAAGATTATTAATTATCCACGGAATTTGCCAAATCCTTTTAACAGATTGACGATTGTTAGATTATCACCCTCGATAGCAAACCGTCAAGACCTAAAGATCAGGCATGTCTAATGCCTTTCCTTTATCCCATTACATCGACAAAGAGAATAGAAGAGTTGAAGGGAAAGGGATTTAGCACCGGCTAGGATAAAGGGATCTTTTGTCATCCCTAATGATAAAGCTACCTCGTGCCCACCCAGTTGTCAAAGCACATCCAATTGGCAAAAGTTTCCTTTTTCAACAAGCGCAAACCATCAATGAGCCTAATCCTCTCCCAGCTGGATGTAGACAAGTTGTCCTAGGGAAAGAAATTGCATTTTTCAACCCTACTCAATGTCTTTTGTGAAGATTCAATCCTTCACCCCCAATATCTCATATCCTAAAGGAGCATCCCGCAATGTTGATAATCGAGGAAAGCTGAGGTCTCCACGCCCGTTGCGTTGAAAGTATTGGCTTCGATATTGGATGCCCAACTGGATTAAAGGATCCCGCTAAAGTGAAAAAATCTTGTACTTGTCTTATATTCTAGAGGTGAAGCTTGTGGCCTCTCCTTTGGCCATTGATGAGGCTTGTTTTAATAGTGGGAATGCAGGGGGAGATGTGGGTGTGGAAGATGTAGAAGCTAGGATGGTCGACTGGAGAAAGATTGCTACATCTCGTCTGTCATGCTCAAGGGGTGTTACTGTTGCAGGTTCAAGTTTGACTGCTCGACGTTATACACAGGTTCATAGAGAACATTCCACCAATGCTTTGCACCATGTCCACACAGATATGAAAGGAAAAGTAGTGCCCCACCCTCGTCTGATCTCCCCTACCATGATCGAAAGAACCAGACTCACCAGGCATGTGTAAATCTGAGTCAACCTATTTGTCTGAGTTAGTGATGGCAGTTGGGTCGGGTCAGCCCAATCCACCCAGCCCAACCCGTCTCGTGGGCCGTACGGGCCCAACCCGTCTAAACCTGTATTCAACCCGGCCCAACCCGTTAAATATTGAAACCCGCACCGGGCTAAATTTCGTCAGCCAGCCCACAAAACCGCCCAGTCCGCACGTTAACCCACCCAGCCCAACCTATGAATTCACCAAACTCACCCATTCAGCCCACCCACAAACCCGCTCAGCCTACCCATGAGCCCACCCAAACCCACCCATGAACCCACCCAAACTCGCCCAACTCGCATGAACCGCCTAACCCGCCAATTTGTTAAGTTAAAAGTTAAACGAGTTAGTAACTAAACGTAAATTACGACTATACGCAAATTAATCATTATTCATAATTATTAATAAAACGAAAAATTTTAAACCAAATATTTCATATTTTCCATCAATATATTTCACAATTATATCTTAATTGAATTATACAAAATTATAAATGCAAATAAAAATCATAAACACATAATTCATATTCCATTAAACTTACTAACTCATTCAACTCACCCAACCCAATAACTAACCCACCTTCCCAGTCCACCGAGCTCACCCAACCCATTAACCAACCCACCCAACCCATCTGACCCACCCAGCCCATTAACCAGCCCAGCCCGCCCTATTAATCGCTAAAGGCCCACCCAAACCCGCAGTGGGTCCACCCTCCAACCCAGCCCACCCAGCCCGCTAGTTTCCTAGGCCCGCACCGGTTAAAATTTGTCCAGCCCACTGCCAACCCGGCCCAACCCGGACACCCAATTGCCACCACTAGTCTGAGTTCGTGTGTCATGTCAAGGACTCATAGTCATGTTCTACTAATTGTTGTTAGGTCGGCGTCCTCTTATAGTTGTATGTAGAGTTATGCTCTCTATGTCCCATATTAATTGCAACACTTTTCATATATGATTGTCCAACATAGTTGTAACACTTTTGTTATGGGCATTGACCCACTAATATTTTATTTTATATCACCTAACTAATATACACCACTCATTTATGGATCTTTGTGAAAAACATCAACATATTACTCTAATGCGCACATATTACTATCACGTTTCTTTCTATCACATCCACCTTTATAATAAATTAAGACAATATTTTATTAATTTTCTAAAATAAATCTTACTTATTTCAAATGAGAATAAAACGTTCAATAAAGAAAAAGAGGTTTCTTTTTTTCTTTATACGTTATCTATTTATACTTTAACGATTTAAACTTAAAGATCATAATATGAATCTAAATCATTATTATGATAGTTGAAAAAGTACTATCTCGTTGAAAGGTTCTATACATATGCCCTTTCTCAACACATTTCTTTAGACAAAGACTCCGTCTTTTCGTATAATACTACAACCTAATATTGTCATTAATATGAAACGGAGGGATTACTTAATTGTTTGTTATAAGATTACAAGTTTGGTATGGAGGAGTGCTTATCTCGTAGTGGTAGTATTGGTATGAAACAAAAATACCTTCCCAACACGAGTCTAATCTAGTCAATATAAATTGATGAGTTGATCCTCTCCACAAGAATAAAGATTAGCTTGCATGTTGATTGTTTGTTGCATCTCATCAATTCTCACCAGAATCCCCGTACCCGCCCGCACGTCTTGACTTCCTCCACTCAAAACATCCACCCACTCATTCCCTCCCACGTAATCCCTCTCTCCTCAATATCTCACTCCTCTCCTTTTCACTCTCTATTACTGTAAATTCAGAAACCCCTTCCCCCACTCGCAACAGTCCCCCTCTCTCCACTCAAACCCCGCCACGTCTCACTCTCCACCACTCCCTCAGCGCGTGGATCACGATTTTCATTTATCACTTCCCATAAACTCTCCCTTTTCTTTCCCAAATTACCCTTGCATTGTCCCTTAATTTCCCATTCCTACCTTTTGTTTTACCTACCTCACTGAACGAACCGAATAGACAAAGAAAGTGTTAGAGAGAGAAAGCAGAAAGCATGGGGGAAATGGTGAGACTAGACTTAAATCATGACGACGCTTCTGAAGAACGTCTGCTTGACGATGCGGGTCCCACTTGTTACAACAATGGCGTCGATAATGCTACCGGTGACCTCTCATGGCGCTTGAATTTCGACGCTTATCACCTCTCTCCTCAACACAAACACAAACACAAACACAATCCTCCTCGTAAACTCCATCACTGTCTTGGTGTTTTAGGTTATTATCTCATTCCCTTTTTTTCACTTCTTTCAGTACTCCCTCCGTCCCATATTAGTCGCAACGTTACTAATTTTACATTATTCATACACTCGTTAAACGAATTTTAGTTTTGGTTATCTTTGGCTAATTGTAGTGATTTTGGTGCGGTAGGTTGATAATTGATATGCAAGATTCATTACTACTTTAGTTAAATTCTTTATTTTGTTAATTTTGAGTATTTTTGGGTGGGATTCTTTGGTATAGATATTTTATATTGTCAAGGGAACTATTGGAATAGATTCTGGGTTTACAAAAGTGTATCATATGCATGTGAAATTATCATATACAGTAAGTGATGATACTTTTTCGTATTCTTTTTAGCAAACAATTTAAACCATATTAGGTGCTTATATCTGTAGCTGACATAGTGTTAATTGGAATTTTAATTTTGAGTGGTGGACAGAGAATTTCGACTTTTCTGGGTTCATTGGATCATGTCTGACAAAAATATAGACTGAATAGGTTAGTGATTGCACCTATGTAGAGGTATTAGATGCTGTGGAGAAGTCGTAGTATAAGAAAGACGGTATTGTTGCTACCTGTTCAAATATATAGTGGTATTGGTTGAGCTCTCTCATCCTTCTTTAAACATTCGCGAGGAGCTCAGGTGGTGAATGGTGATGGAGATGTTAAACTCTGCTATGAATTACGACAATAGTAAGTTCAGCTGATTTTTGATTTGTTATGATGTATTCATCGCCCTGTTGCTTTGAGAAAGCTGTTGTGTGTAGCTTTCCAGTTTCCACTTTCTGGCTAGACAAAGCGTGTTTTGGAACTTGATCAAGTTGAAACCTTAGGTTTGATGTTAGAAGTGATACCTATATGAGGCTTACTATGTGCTTATATTTCCTGAAGAATTAGTGTTGTTTTTTAAATATAGGTTCTTCCTTCACTTTTTGGCTAGTTTTTTGAATTTTGTTTTTGTGAGAAGCTCAATAAGGGCTGAAATAAGTGTTTGCGGTACTTGTTTACATGGGGGATGATTGTTGTTACTAAAAGAAGTTATTGAAGCTGATGTGTTTAAAATTTACTTTTGTTTTTGTTTTGTACTACTTGATTTCAGGGCCAGAAGATGATGTAGCCGAGTATTACCAGCAGCAAGTAGAAATGCTGGAAGGATTCAGTGAAATGGATGCCTTGGCTGAACGTGGATTTGTTCCGGGAATGTCAAAGGTGCGTGCATTAACAAACTGTCTGTTATTACTTGAACTTGTTATTAGCTACTTCCTGCTTCTTTTGAAGTGAAATGTCCTCTAGATTTGGTGTGAGCTCGCTATCCTTATGGCTGCAGGAAGAACGCGAAAACTTGGCTAAAAGTGAAACATTTGCTATCAGGATATCAAATATTGCCAATATGGTTCTTTTCATTGCAAAGGTTTATGCATCCATCAAAAGTGGTTCTTTAGCAATTATAGCTTCCACGTTGGATTCACTTCTTGATCTTCTATCGGGATTTATTCTCTGGTTCACTGCATTTTCTATGTCAACACCAAATCCATATCAATACCCAATTGGAAAGAAACGTATGCAACCACTGGTGAGTGTTTTTTCCTAATTATCTATAATTATCTTGTTGTGTGCCTTTTGTTATTCTGTGCACGTGGAATCTACTTGATTCATC
This sequence comes from Patellifolia procumbens, assembly GCA_947645195.1. NCBI lineage: Eukaryota > Viridiplantae > Streptophyta > Magnoliopsida > Caryophyllales > Amaranthaceae > Patellifolia > Patellifolia procumbens. Next base: position 714,356 of record CANSGD010000248.1, on the reverse strand, counting down.
TATCACTCTAAGATAGACTAGAGTGAGTACAGGTATAGTAGAAATGAGTTGCCACTCAGTAATTGAAGTTCTGTAGTTTAAAAAGAGGGGGTGATACTGATAGACATCACTCTGAGAGTGAAGGTCATTATTGCTCTTTTGGGCAGCATAGGGGCTTCTTTTGGACATGTACTTAATCATGTAGTAGGACATATTTAGGAGGAAGAAGCTGAGGAGTCCACTGTCAGAGATGAAGGTATACTTTGACAACTGTCAAATATCTTTGAAGCTGGAAGTAACTGAAGTCCTAGATGCCAGGATTATGAAGCCTGTACTTAGAGGTGGTGTGATAGCTTAACTTTGAGAGTGAAGGACAATATTGCTCTTTGGGCCAGCGTAGGTTTTTCCTTTTTGGACATTTCTTAACCAAGTAGGGGAATATTCGAGAGGAAGAATCTGAGGAGTCCACTGTCAGAGTTAAAGATGTACTTCCACAATCGTCAATTATTTTTAAAGCTGGAAATAACTGAAGTTGTAAATGCCAGGATTACTAAGTCCGTGCTTAGCTAGGGTTTGTGCTGCTGTGCTAGTAGTTCAAAGCTTTACGAATCTGTGTCTTAATGGATTCATGTAGGCTATGATAAACGAACCATGGATGCTGTATATATTCCTTTTGCTGGATGGGGTAATGGATTCTGCACAAAGATCTGACTAGGAATCTGGAACTCCCCCCATACAATAGAGTAAAGATTGTTGAAAGTGGATATATAATGGACAGGATATTTTGGAGTAAATGTTTGCTTGCTTTATTTGAAGACATTGGTCTAAAATAGTTTAAAATGCATATTTTGGGGTAAAGAACTTATGGGAAACATCAAATTGATGATGTACTACTATGAACAGCGAAATTTCTAACAAAATTCTCCAACTGCGGTAATTTATGATGTTTTGTTTTAACGAGGGAAATTCATTTTATGCCTCTTCCTACTTGGTTGATTAGTTAAAGGGAGGAATTGCCGATTTAGCACTACTATGTGAAGTTTTGAACTATATCTGAATGCAGGCTGCATATAGAAGTTAGTCTCTTATTTTCTGAAGTATTGCAAACCTCTGCAGAAGAAAAGTTTCACTAAAATCATTTGTGATACTGCACCAACTGGCTGCTAAGTAAAGGGAACAGGCCATAGATTGTAGTCATTTTATGACCTTCTGTCACTTTTAACTTTCTAGCCATGCTAGTTTCTGCTGTAGGAAAATTGGTAATACACGTGCCTTTGAATCTACTTATAAATTGTGCTCTCTTTACTGCATTAGGAGGAGCATTCAGCTATAGTTGGCAAGAGAAGCATATGGAATAAGTTAGAGGAAATAGAAAAAGGGTCATAAATAAACGTACTTATGCAACCTTTGTTTTAGCAATATGCTGTATAATGTTTTCGAACTTCGCTAATTCGGTTCTAATAATTTGTACACTTGTCCAGTAGTCCACTACTAGTTACTAGTTAACTTTTTTACCTTTTCCAAAGGCCTGTGCTATATAATATTGACATTTACGTCTGAGCCCTGAAGAATGGCTATATTTTGAATTGCCCCTTTGAATGCGTTGAACATGTTTACTTACTGTAGATTTTCCAAGGATCACTTATGTCCAACATATTTGTCATGTTTTGTGCAGGGAATCCTTGTTTTTGCTTCTGTGATGGCTACTCTAGGGTTGCAGATTATCCTGGAGTCAACTCGGCAGCTCTTATCCGATGTATGTTTCTTTCTTACGAAGGCCTTGTTATGAGTTAGTTATGTAGGTTACTGGATGAGTGTTGACTTTTGACACAGCTGGCCGTCTCTTTTATCTTGTTATTGTTTTAAAAAATTGCCTTGTAATTTTCGCTGCCTTGTTAATGATGTTAAATTGTGTCTGTTTCAGGAGACTGATTTTAGCTTGAATCACGAACAAGAAAGATGGCTTGTGGGCATCATGTTATCAGTGACTCTGGTTAAACTTCTATTAGTCCTCTACTGCCGCTCTTTCACCAATGAGATAGTCAAAGCTTATGCGCAGGACCATTTCTTTGATGTAATTACCAACATAATTGGCCTTATTGCTGCTCTCCTGGCTACTTATGTCAGCGACTGGATGGACCCTGTTGGAGCCATCATTGTAAGTGCTGTTTATTAACCATGTACTTAGTTTTGTTGTGTAGTAGTTCGTCATGGTAACCAATTCTATTTATTAACACCATAACCAGATTATATTGGAAGTTCTTTTCTGGTGAGTGGTGACTTGAAGCAGTATCTATATAAAATTAGCCATCAGTAGGATTTTGGTTAGGTGTAAATATCAGGGGAATTGTTCGAAAACAACGAAGGGACTATGATGGTAAAAAAGTATCAGTGTTGGAAATCAGTGCACGGCAAGGAATTACTATACAACTGCAAGTCTGCAACTAATCGGGAATAGAGCTTGCCTCTCATATTTATGGCCAAGTTTGTTCTTCTACAGCAAATATTTTAAAGAGTCATTAGTGCTTGATGAAAATACATAATATAGTGCTTTTTTTGAAGTTGTTTGTGATGATCAAGTAAGGGAAGTACTTCTTGAAAATTTTATCTCTGACGGGAGTAAGTTGCTAACTTATTTTTTTCTTAGATAAATAGAATAGCTCATAGGAAGTTGTATTTCCTGTATAAACCAAACAATTCTCCAAGAGAAAATCTATAGGAATTTTGTACTTTTTGATAGTAGAGTTTTTTTTTGATGTCCAGCAAGTAGCACTTAATTATTCGAAAGCTTCAAAGTAGTTTTTGCGTCCGAAATCGAGAAGTTTAATTCTTGGAGCTCCATCCTGCATCCTACTCGGAGTACTCGCTAGTCCCTCCCTTTCATAGACCATTGTATTACCATTAAAATTAGTCATTGAAACAAAAAGTTCCTCTCAGCACATCACTTCCTAGATGAACCTAGCAATTGTCCTTACATTGTACTTTTGAATGTATTTTTTAAGTTGATAGCGGTCATTTTAAAATTTGTCTCGAAAAGTCAAAATGGGAAATGTAATATGAAAACAAGTAGAATGCTATGATATGACTTTTTGTGTTACTTTATCTATTATCTAGCTAATTCAAGTTCATGGACTAAGAAATTGTAGCCTACATGAAGGAAAGTTTCAGACTTTCCCTCATGCTGTCCAAGTTAAGGGTGTTTTCTGCTCCCAGCCAAATGTTGGTACTGGCATTCTATGGCTCAACATGAGAGTTTTGGGAATCTTTTGTAACTAGAATGTTTTGCACGACTCCTCTGAACATGCTTGACAGCTTGAGGGTCCTTTTGGACACCTTTGGCTTTGTGTTTCGTGAATATGATCTGTGGTACTAGGAGAGATGAGGCGAACTTATTTGGAAAGGTTATGAATGATCTAAAGAGTTAGGGTTAGAATGTTTGTGTCTGGACTACTTGAGCTTTTTTTTTCTTGTCAAGCACAAGCCAATTAGTCGTGAACAATGAAATGATATGCGCTATCATTGAGTTCATTGTAGCCAAGAGACTGCATGGGCATTCAAGTCTCACAACTTTCTGAGCTTTCTTCAGTTTGCAGTCGCAATCTTGAGCATGATAATTCTTGCTTAGTTTGCTGCATCCCATCCCCAACCACCAAAAAGGTAAATGAGGTAGCTAATTTTTCGTGTAACTGTTCTTGAATGCTAATAAACGGTTTTCTTTTACCTGCAGCTTGCCTTGTATACAATACGTACATGGTCAATGACAGTGTTGGAAAACGTAAACTCATTGGTCGGCAAATCTGCTACACCAGATTTTCTGCAGAAACTAACTTACCTTTGTTGGAATCACCACAAGGCCATCAGGCACATTGACACTGTCCGAGCATACACTTTCGGATCCCACTACTTTGTTGAGGTTGACATCGTGTTGCCTGCTAGCATGCCCCTGCAAGAAGCTCATGACATAGGAGAATCTTTGCAAGAGAAACTTGAACTTTTATCCGAGATAGAGCGTGCTTTTGTTCACCTCGACTATGAGTACAGTCACAAACCTGAGCATGCTCAAGCCCATCTATAGATGTTCATCAGTCAGGTGTTTATAAATCGTCGTCTGCAGGGCCTTATCTTCTGTAATTATGCTGGATACGCTTTGCAAATGTTCACGAGGTTGAGGCTGTACAAGTGTGGGATTCGGATGGTCAGTCATCCGATTCTAATGAAAGGAAGTATTGATGAAACAGAGCCATAAATGATCTTTGGCTGTGAGTTTTTGGCCTCAAATCTAAGAATTGGGTATTATGTATTTTGTAATACCAATCGATTAATGATCTTTTTTTCATTATAGCATCAGATGATGAAAGTAAATGTTAGATGGATTGACTTGCAGATGTCTGAGTTGTAAAGTTGTGGAACTTTTAAGTTTCTCCTGCTCTCCTTAATTTTTATTAAGCATGTATATGCTATCCCCAAATCTAAACGTATACAGAATTGTAGGATCTCTATATCTCATAATTAACTCATTTTCTATATGACTTCGTTCCGGTTGGTTTAATTCAGTTTATTTCAGTTCATTTCATCTGTTTTCAGCCGATGAAAACAAGCCTTTAGTTCTTGTTTGGTTGGTAGAAACTAAAATGGGAAGTTCTATGAAATAAGGATTGTAACATTGACATTTTATTTGGTTGGCAAAAAACTTGCAAAATGCAGGAAGTAGAACTTCCCATACGCTTCTACTCCCTACAAAAAAACCATAATTAATCGTTATCTTGAAAATGTGTGTTGAGATAAATTCAATTTGATAAATTTCTAGCTCTCATGAAATATCACATGAGTGTCCCATACTACTAATTGAAGAGAGATATCTCTATACTATAATGTCTATAGGGAAGAGGGGGTGGACTCAAAAAGAAAAAAAGGAAAAATAATATATCGCCCAACTCGAAAACTACACAAGCTTTCCGTTAAAATATCAAAACAAAAGATGGAAAATAACACCCACAAAACCAAAATCAGTAACTTAACATATACAAATTCCATAATTCTTAAATTTGGAGGGAAAATCACATTATTGACTCCCATTTAGGGCAGACAATATCACCCTAACCCGTTGAAAATCCGACCCGAAAAATGGATGAAAACCCGTTCAAATGTGGGTTCTTAGCTGGTCATGGGTGGGTCGGGTCGGAGATGGGTCGAGGTAACTCCAACCCATCACCCGCTTCACCCACCCATTCATCAAATATTTTCTAGAATTTACTTAAAACACTAAACCTCATAGTTGGTTTGTGATACTCATGCAAGTTATGCCTAATTTTATGCTTAAATGATATCTTCCTATTTTCTTAGTGTGTTGGGAGTCACAACTTATAATAAAAAATAAGTTTGACATGAGAAATATTTGCTTTATGTTAATTATGATGAAAAGATTCACACATTGTTTCAACGTTGTCGTTAGTCACCCGATCCACCCGAATCGCCCATGAATGATGGGTAGGTTGGTTCTATGTTAGAGTTTGGGTGGGTGATGAGTGGTTGGATGACTAATGGAGTACTAGTGGCCTAGTGGGTGGATGTGGGTTGACCCACCTCCGACCCATTGCCAACCCTACTCTCAATATCACATGTTATCTTATTTCTTCCATCTTTAACTCTCAAAATCAAAATTAATATTACAACGAACGCATAATTTCTGCACATCTTTTACACAAATAAATATCTCTAATTCATCGCTTAACTTACATTTAGAGAATCTTGGCATTCTCGTCACTCTTTTCAACTGAAATCCATATCAATACTATATGCACCTCAAGTCTCCACAGATAATTATTAGAGAAAAAGTCTCCTACTTCGTGCTATGTTGAATTCCGTCGCCGCTCTTTAAGGTCTGCAAATTTCATTTAATACCAACGGGCTCAAAAAACAAACTAATAAGAGTAACAAAGTAAAAAAAAAAAAAAGTGGACGGGTGTAAACAATTGAACTTGATTGAACTAAACTGAATTGAACTAGACTAAACTAAATGTAACAATCGGACTGGATTGAACTAAATTGAACTGAGCATAAGGGAATATATAAATGTGAGGGTAAAAGTATTGAAAATAACTTAATCGAACTTAAAGTAATATTGAAATGTGGGAAGAATATGTTGCATTTTAAGAACTTTTTATTATCACAACGTTTTTCTTTAGGCAAGTCTGTGAACATAGTAGTATTTTGTTATATATTATCGTGGGTTGTTAAATTCAATTTAACAAATTAAATAATATTTTTAATGTATTTTCACACGTATCGCGTGCATATGTGGCTAGTTTCCTCTATAAGGCGGCTACTCATGTTATTATTGAATGATTTGATATAGGCTCTATTCGATTGGACTGAACTAAATTGATATTAAGAGATAAAAGGAACTGAACTGAAATTAATGGAACTGAATTGAACTAAACTAAATTGAACTGAATTGTTTTTCAATTAATATAGTCCAAAAGAACAGAGCCTGAGTGTCCTTTGATCTTGTAGTGTTGATGATTAATTTCAAAGTCAAAATATTGCAATTATTATCGGTCGGAACTCGGAAGCAATATTCTACAATGAGAACCTATAGGTAATAGGTATAAGATTGAAGGAGTCTAGGAAATGAGAAACCATTGGGTACGAGGTTTTATACGAAATCACCTTCACCAAATACTACCACCATTTCGTAATACTTGTATCATTAGAACCTTTTAAGTTTTCCAATGCGCAATTTAAATGTTAAATATCTTTTAATTTATGCAAATAGATATTAATAATCTACCCTTTGAGATGGATCTAACAGGATACATGCCTATAATTTTCATTAAATATGAGTCACAACTTTGATTACAAGGGACCTAATGTGAATAATATCATATTAAGAAATAATATGAGTATAAAAAAACGGAGAAAGTAAAATTCATTTCATTAATGACGATATCTATCACATCCATTTTAAAATCCAATCAAAACCTTCCAACCAAAGACCCGCCTAGTATTTTGATTGTCCTTTCAAGAAAGTAATAGGAACTTTAAATAAGAATTTCCTCATTTGTAATTTAGGAAAGAAATGAGATTAATTCATCTTCTTGCCATATCAATTATCATGTCAACGTGATAGGGCTGTGGTGTGCATAATCAATTATTTTGCCGGAATCCTTCATAAAAATAAAAAAAAAAATATTTTGCCGGAAAATCGTAAAAATGAAATGGGGACGAGAGGATGTCCAGATACAACCAGCTACAGCCAACACTCCAGGTTTGGCCACAAAGACGTGCACATTTCGGGTGACAGTGACATCTCTCTTCCCTCCTTTGCCCAATTTTCCGTCCTAATTAGTTTTTGTACTCCTTTTTTTTTTTGTTTTCTAGTCTAAGTATCAATAAACCAAGTTACTCTTAATTGAGTAGTCGATCACTTTGTCCCTTAACTAATTGATCGAAGGTTTGAATTCTAATTTCTGACAATGGAAAGAGATTATTAGCTAATCCAACCTTTTACCTAAGTGGAGCTTATGAGGCAGAGGAAACATTTAGTGCTACCGATGATGGATACCCTTGACTGCAACAAAAAAATCAATAACAATAACTTGCTTTTAGATCTTCTAAGTTCTAATTCATCAGATTTGTTTGAAAGCACATGCTCCATGTACCAATTTTTGCATATTTTTTTTGCTAATACAATGAAAAATTTAATGATTTAGATACGTGTGGGGATGTGAAAATGTAAAAGAGAAGATCCGGAGCATACCTAATAGTTGGCTAAAAGTGGTCATGAGAAGAGAGAGTGTACTATTTATATTAAAATATTGACAAAACTTAGTGAAATGAAGAAAGAAGTTGATGGCCAGATTGCCATGACAATATGTTTTAAATCCATTGGCAATCTGTATTAAATCCATTGGTTGGACAAATATTTTTGGTCATCAAATATTCAATTAGTTTCTCTTTCTTCCACCTCATCAATGACAATCTCACAATCTAACTATGACCATCAAGACCCAATGGTTGATCTTATTTTTTTAGCATCACTTTCTCTCCCCCAAATAGTGTAGCGTACTCGCCGCTGGATGTGCAAATTGGCATACAAAATCTGTCCAAACTGGACAGGTGGCAGCACACCACCCCATGGCCAAAAATTGGTGACAGATTGCCATCCATCAACTTCTTTCTTCATTTCACTAACTTTTGTATATATAGTACACACTCTCTCCTCATGACTCACCTTTTGGCCAACCATTGGTTGTGCTCTCACCAATTTTTGGCCATGGGTGGTGTGCTGCCACCTGTCCAATTTGGACAGATTTTGCATGCCAATTTGCACATCCAACGGCTAGTACGTTGCACTATTTGGGGGAGAGAAAGTGATGGCCAAAAAAATAAGATCAACTATTGTGAGATTGTCATTGGTGAGGTGGAAGAAAGAGAAACTAATAAAATATTTGATGACCAAAAATATTCGGCCAACCAAGGAGTTTACTTTGAGGGACTTGTGTGATTATACTTGAAGCTTGTAAAACTTAACTTGTGTGCTTACAAAGGTCAAAAAGGTTGTGACGTCAATGACATCCAATTATAGTTTTGAGTTTAACCAAGATAAGTTATTTTTGTTGATTGAAATAATTTTTTGTTGAATGTAGTTAGTTCAAACTGCTTTAAACTAATTACAGTTTTTAAAAGCATTGATGGTAACAAGACATAAGTCATTTGATCTATGTATTACTCCCTCCGTCCCATATTACTTGATACAGTTTGACCGGCACAGAGTTTTAGGAGTGTTATTTGACTTGTTTTTTTTATTGTGAGTAGTTAGTTGTTGGTATTATTTAAATCCATAAAGTACAATGTGAGACAAATGTGGGTCATGGGGTATTGAAAAAGTAATATAAAAAGCAAAAGGAGAGAGAATGAAAAAGTGAGATCATGCCATTTTTAGAAGGGTATCAAGTAATATGGGACGGACGAATATGGTAAGTGTATCAAGTAATATGGGACGGACGAATATGGTAAGTGTATCAAGTAATATGGGACGGAGGGAGTATATTATTAGCATTAGGCTCGGGCGATCCCAATTTTTTTGTATAATGACAATTTAGGAGTAGTAAAGATAGCTAATGTCATAGTGTGAAGAAATGTCATTACAAAGGTCATTTATATCAATGATTTTAAAAGTTACAACTTGACTCTGACACGGCGTATTATATAGCTCTTGCCTAAACTTTTTCAAAAACCTATGCTCTTGACTTGAAAGAAAAGGGGTACATATAAGATTTACAAGGGTACGTATCACGATTAAAGGGTATGCGTGCTTCTAACATCAAAGTTGTGCTGCTAACATCAAAGTTGTTAGTATTTACAAAAATGTCATTAATGAATGCGCGCGTACCCTTTTACGCTCCTATTCCTATATATATAGAGAGAGTCCGGATCAATAGGATCATGTGAAAACTGTTTCCACTGTGAAAACCCAGTAAAAGGGGTATATGCTAACATAAAAGGGTACACGTGCTTTCATTAATGAAATTTTTGTAAATACATCCAAGTTTATGTTGACAATGCAATTTTGATGTTAGAAGCACACGTACTCTTTATTGTAATATGTACTCTTGTAAATCTTATATGTACCCTTTTTTTTAATCACGACTGTTATTGTTCAGTTGTCAACAAAGTATAAGTTTTTAGGAGAACCCGACTCTCTTTCCATAAAATCTATCGTTTGAGTGACACGTAGAACCATCAATACACCCGATTCATACTACTACTTCCTTCGTTTTTTTATTGTGTCTTTCCATAAAATCTATCGTTTGACTGACACGTAGGATCCTCAATTTTTTTCTCTCTATCTCTTCCCTAGCCTAAGGGGGTGTTTGAAAAACGGCTTTTAGGTGACTTTTTCATTGACTTCTGGCTTTTATTTCTGGTCAAACAGCCAAAACAAGTGTTTGGTAACTGGCTTTTGCAGTGGCTGAAAAGCCGGCTTTTTAGCCAAAAGCCAAAAGCTGCTTTTACCACATTTTTTGGCTGGCTTTTGGCTTTTGCCCCCATTTTGTACTAAACAACCAGCAATAACAACCACTTTTACCAAACACTTTTTTAGCAACCAATAATTATACAGCCGGTTAAACAAGCCACCAAAACAGCCGGTCAAACAAGACAGCATATAAGTGACCAGCTAACAGCCACCAGCCAATTGCCAAACACCCATTAAGAGTCCGAAAAATAAAAAGTGTCACAATTCACAACTAATAAAAATCGAAGAAAGTATTGGATTTTAGAGGTCTATTCGTCCAAAAGCAGACATTTTGAGAATTATTATATAATATGGGGCCACGATTTTGAAGTTTCTCAAGTTGCCTCTTTGGAATTTCATAAATATTTTGTACGTATATTTGTCTGCTCATACAATTTTTATTATTCAATGCCTCCAAATCAATTAACTTGTAGGGACATGTGAATTTGAATAATTCACTCCCAGCAATCCTGTTTCATGGTTTAGTGGCTATTAATAGTCATTCAATACCCATATCTTTCCAAAACAAGATTTACATCTTTATTATGATTTTTGAAGAAATTTATTTTAGGCAAATTTGCTTGAAACAACCTTTTAAATTTTTTTTTGCGAGAATCAACCTTTTAAATACACTTTTTTGCGAGAAACAACCTTTTAAATATTTTTTTTGCGAGAAACAACCTTTTAAATATTTTTTTTGCGAGAAACAACCTTTAAACAATTTTTTTTTCGCGAGAAACAACCTTGTATAATTTTTTTTGCGAGAACACACCTTATCACTCTTTTCCGGCGTTGACCACAAATTTCCGGCCTTGACCAAGTCAAATTTGCTATTTGCACTCCTTCTTTCTTATTTCCACACTCCTTTTCCCTCATTTGTTTCCCATTATATAAATCTCATGTTTTAAAACCCAAAAAGTTCTTTTTCTTTTAGTAAGTTGATTAAGTAGTAGTCTTAGTACTAATACATGCATTGGCAAATTTGGGTTTATGTTTTTATAATCCCATGTATTACACTCCTACTTAATCAATTTACTTAAAGAGAAAGAACTTTTTGGGTTTTAAAAACATGGGATTTATATAATGGGGAACAAATGAGGGAAAATGAGTGTGGAAATAAGAAATAAGGAGTGCAAATAGCAAATTTGACTTGGTCAAGGCCGGAAAAGAGTGATAAGGTGTGTTCTCGTAAAAAATAATTTAAAAGGTTGTTTCTCGCAAAAAAATATTTAAAAGGTTGTTTCTCGCAAAAAAAATGTATTTAAAAGGTTGTTTTTCGCAAAAAAAATTTAAAAGGTTGTTTCTCGCAAAAAAGTGTATTTAAAAGGTTGTTTCTCGCAAATTGCCCTTTATTTTAATAAGTGAATTGTCTACTGTTTCACTGTTAACAATAAAAAACCTTTGACTTGTGAGTAATTTGAAAAGACAACTAAAAGTAGATAAATTAAATTGATATAAACAATAAGGGAAATTTCCAATGGTACACTTCTAGATTTGACTGCTCTTAGTGGTACACTTCCGCCTTTTTTACTTCTTAATGGTACACATGTAGTTTGAATTTTTTCTACTGTGAACATTCCGTTAAATGTCTAAATCATTGATAGAAATAATAATGCATTAGATTTAAAATCAGTTTTCTCTCTCTAGATCCTTAGAGTTTCTCTCGTCAACGGCGAGTTTTCCATCTTCCTCCCTATCTCCGACGCTGCAACTTCTTTCTTCCTCTCTACTTTACACGCAACATCATCCTCACAAAATAGAGCAACAGTTGCTTGCTGTCACGCACCATTTTTGAGCCTCACAAAACTTTGGTTACTGTAGCATGCAAACATTCCAATTGGTTTCTGCAAAACCAAATCAATTCCCAAGATTTGGAAGCTTCAGTCAGCTCCCATTGCCCAATCCCCCCTTTTAGCTTACTGTCATTCGCCTACCACCTTACCTACCTCCTTTTGCTCCTCCACTTGGCTGGCATGCATTGCCTTCATCAAATCAAGTATTACCAGGTGTCCGACACTTCCTCCTCCCGGTGAGTTTCAACTCCTCCTTCTTCTTCTATTTATTTCGATTCTATTTTACTCTTTACACTTCAGTTAGTATTCTATAAACTATTAGTTTACTCTCTCCTCTCCACACTCTCTCACTTTCTCTCTCACTCTTTCCTGTCCACATCTCTCTCCCACCTTTTGGGTACCTCCTCATTTATTCTCCACTTTAAACATGTATTCCCTTTACTGAGCATGAATCCTATAGATCCCAACAATGATAACTTTTGCATGGGAGCATTAATTGACCCCCCCACCAACCTTCGTTATGCGGGGGATATCAACTGGGGCTCTACTGTGATTGATGTTTTCTTTGGACCACACCCCCACCCTCAATTAGTGTAAGGGATTATAGCCACTCAATGGACTCGACGAGGTACTATCACTGTAATTCGTACTGGTCTGTACTACGTTTTCACCTGCTCTAACCATGTAGATGTTGAAGCGATGCTCCAACTTCATACAACCGTTATAGATGGACGTATTATCACTTTTCGTCGTGGACATTGGTCCATAGTCCCCTAGTCTATAACATTTAATATGGCTCGAATTTGGGTTCGTATAGTTGGCCTTCCCTTTGGTTATCTCTCTATAGAATGGGCTAGACAAACTCTCTCTCATGTCGGTTATGTTGACACTATTGACCATCAAGGTGACGAGTTACCCTCTGAACCAAAATTTTGTGCATGCATGTTAATAGACCTCTCTCAACCCCTCATTCCTGGTTGTTTTTTACCAGTTAGTGAAGATCGAGTCGTTTGGGTATATTTCCGTTATGAGGGAGTTTTTCGTTTTTGTAAAAGGTGTGGTTGTGTTGGACATTATACCCGTTGGTGTCACTGGTCCATTCTCGAATCTAACCGTAGACTTCGAATGAGAGCAAACTCTATGGAACAAAATGGTTTGAGAGTTTTATATGGCCCTCTTAATCTTCCCTTTTACACTAATCTTATAGAAGGTCTACCGGATCGTTTCCGCTTTCGAAACACCCAATCTAATCTCCTTTTACATGAAGAACCTAATGAACCACCTACTAGACGCAATTTCGATGCTTCTGGGCACCCTATCCCTTCGAACAATCATGAGTTCAATTCCTCAGAAACTGACAATGACTATTTTTCTGGGGAAGAAGGGTTTGAAACGCCTTCTCAGCTACATGCAAACTCCTCATCACCTCCTACACCACAACCTACTGAACCCATCACTTCCTCTCCTTCGAATCAAGTCTCACATTCGCCAAGTACACAACTAGGGTTATCTTCCTCAGATCCATATGCACAATTTTCAACCTATCCATCTCCTCAATCTACCCTCCAAAACCCATACTATGAACATGGCGAGTCTTCCAATGCACCCCCACCAGCTCATCACCCTCACCATGCTCAACCTATTTTTGATACTCTTGGTATCTCACAATGGGCATCCCAACCTTTTGCGGCAGCTCAACGTGATTCCAATACTCATAACAACTCAACTCACCCTAACCAAACTACCCATACTACAACACCAACTATCCCACTTAATCAATCACAACCTAATCCACCATCCACTTTATTAGAAGACATCCTAACCACTTTATCCATTCCTCTCCCAACAGTACCGATTTCTCTTTCAACAACCAATTCCGATCATCAGGGAGTCTACCTTCCAATCCCATTACACAATAATACCCAACCAAACACCCACCAAAGAAACAACCCACCACTCATTCAACCAACAAGCATCATTAGACCAACACCAACTTATCTAGAGCTGGATTAAGACTTAGACATCTCCTCATCCCCACTCGACGAGTTCGTATCCACCCTCATGAGCCTTTTAACCACTCCTCAGCCTCTCCCTTCTCCATACATACCTCACCCATTTCCCCCCTCAAGATTCTCCGGAATTTGATCCACCAAACTCCCCACAATCTCCGCCACTTGAACAACCATTGCCTCGCCTTACTCACTTCTCTATTTCTAGCTCCTGGCCACGCAAGAGATTTCGTCCACCTGGTCACTATCGTAGCACCTCTATAGAGATGCAACTTACGTATGGCACTGATGGCTACATTTCTACTGACTGGACCCTCAAATGCAGGCGTATTCGTCTTGAACGCCTTGAAGCCAATGGAGGGTTTAACATGTGGTGGTCCGAAAATAATGTTATGAAACTACACCCAAAGGCTATTACAGACGTAGTAATGGCACGTGACCTAGACGTTGAAGTAGGTGAGAAAGTCACCTCTAAACTCTCCATGAAATGCCATGAATCATCTTCTCTTGATCATGGCCATCGCAAAAAATTGAAACTCAAGGAATTAGTTTCGGCACAACCTTCCCCTCTCTCTCCACAATGCTCATCCACACAAGTTATGACATTTGAGTTCGAACTTGTGCTCTCTCTATCCCCCTAATCTGGTGAGGTGGCTGGCCATTCACAGCCCCCCATGTTTCCATGAAGATGATATCCTTTAATGCAACGGGAGTTGGTGATGAGTCTTCCCTTGCAATACCTTATTCGAGGTGGTTGATTAAAACTCATCGTCCTATGTTTTTCTTCCTGTCAGAAACCAAAGTGTCTTTAGAAGTTTCAGCTAAGCTTTTTAATTCTTGTAATCCGTCTTTTGTATCGGGCTTCGATGCCCTAGGAATTAGTGGTGGTTTGCTCGTTTTAGGATGGTCATCTCTAGTTATTACTTGCCTTGAAATGTCTTCTAACTATGTACTTTGTAATATCGTTGACGCTTATGGAAGTAATTGGCAAGTTTGCTTTGTTTACGGGGCTCTTGGTCTAGCGGATAGGCACTTGGTATGGACTAAATTAGCTTCCTTTACACAAAAATTCCCTACATTACTATTCATCGGCGACTTTAATCAATTAGAATATCACGATGACAAGTTAGGCGGGGCACCATTTATCAAAGGATGGCAGGACTTTATAGATTGGCGGCTCCAAACCCATTTACTAGACATTCCTTTGACGGACCACGATTCACTTGGTCTAACAAACAATTAAACCATCGTCTTATTCTAGAACGTTTAGACCGGGGCTATATGACCGATACTTGAGGTTCCAATTTCCCTAATAGCCATATCATAAATCAACCTCTCCTAGTTTCCGACCATGCGGCTATCATTTTTCAAACCGACATTCCTATTAAAACTAACTATCGCCCCTATCAAATAGAAAATTGGTGTTTATCTCACCCTAACACCTTACTACTTATTCAAAATATTTGGGAATTCGAAGACTTCATCCCCCTTTTCTTCCAAATCACTAAAAATCTTGCCCTAATTTGAACCACTTTACAATCTTGGTGTTTGACTCATAAACGCTACCTAGGCATCAATTGGAAATCAATTACTGAACCTATTTGACTCATAAACGCTACCTAGGCATCAATTGGAAATCAATTACTGAACCTATCTCTATCGAAAGTACTTCTATTCAAACGCTTTCTCAAGCTCGGTTATACTTACAACACGCTAACTCTTCCAATCATTTACTTCATATGCTATTCACTTATTGGCTGCAACGATCAAAACTTCTTTGGGCCTCGGTTGGTGACGACCCTTCCAAACTATTGTACTCTACGGTTCGAAGCCGAAAATCAACACAAAACATAACCTCACTCCATGATAATCACGGTAATTGGATTTCTGATCCAGCACTCATTTCTAACCTCGTGACACAACACATTCAACAAATCATGCTCCCTTCTAAATCAACTCCATCTCCCTTAGATCTCCTCAACATCCTACCACCTTCTCCTACAACCGTTTAACCCAACTGAAATCAAAGAAGCTATGTTTTCTTTGGGTAGTAACAAATCTCAGGGTCAGGACGATTTTACTTTTGAATTTTTTAAAGTACACTGGTCGACCTTAGGACCTACCATCATTAAAGGAATCCAGTTAGTTTGGCACAAAGGTTACTTTCCCAAATCATGGAATAATTTCCATATGGTCATGATTCCAAAAATTTCCCAACCACAAAACGTTTCGCATTTCCGTCCTATTAGCTTATGTAATACTTTATACAAATGTATTGCCAAACTTATGGTAAACAGGATGAAACCTATGTTTCCTTCCCTCATCTCGGAATATCAACATGCTTTCACCAAGGCCGGTCAACTTCATGATAGTACTTTTCTAAGTCAAGAATTACTCCAATTTATTAATCAAAGAAAACTAGGCAACACCACCTATGCAGCTGTAAAAATTGATATGAGTAAGGCATACGATCGAGTCAATTGGGATTTTCTGATGCAGGTTTTATTTGCCTATGGATTCCCACCTAAGTGGATCAACCTTATTTACCACTGCCTCTCTACCGTCTCATATCGAATTCTTTTTAATGGCGAACTCCAGCCCCCCTTTTATCCTAAATGTGGCCTTCGCCAAGGCGATCCTTTATCCTCCTACCTTTTCATCTTATGTATGGACATTCTCTCTCGTCTTCTCACTATATCCGAAGATATAAACCTTTTCCAGGGCATTAAGCTCACTCGCTCTGCTACTAGCATCAACCATTTGCTATTTGCAGATGATGTTATGCTATTCTTCAAAACAACTACAGCATCTTGCCACTCTATCACACACATTCTCTCAAACTTCTCTAAAGCTTCAGGTCAACGCCTAAACCTTACAAAATCCTTAGTTAAATTTAGCCCCAATACTACCCTTTCCTCCTAATCCGACTACAAATGAATCCTTTCCATGCCCCAAACAGCCAATATTGGTTCGCACCTCGGTATACCAGTCGATATCACTGGGCCCAAAGCTCCACATTTCACTCCAATTCTAGATAAAGTCTCCAAAAAAATTCTTTCATGGACTCACCTACATCTATCTGTCCCTACCAAAACCATACTCATAAACACGGTTCTTATCTCCATCATCACACATGTTATGCCAACCTTCCACTTACCAATGCGTATCCTATCCAAGCTAGACTCTATTCTTCATTCCTTCCTTTGGAGCTCTAATGGTAACAAAGGTATCTCTTGGGTAAAAAAAATCAATAACCACTCTTCCAAAAGGACTAGGAGGCTTGGGTATACGCTTTTTACCAATTTTAAACGAGTGTAAACTCATGAAACAAATTTGGTGTATGACTAAGAACCCTCAACTCCTTATCTCAAAGGTTTTTAATGCTAAGAGGCCCTTTGCCCTTCATTCTGGTAAACAAAACACCCACATCCCCTCTAACACCTCCTGGGGCATACGAAGTCTCATCAAAGCTGAAAATACGCTACTAAATGAATGTCATTGGAAAATCGGAAACGGGCGTAAAGTTTCAGCTTTTTCACAAAAATGGGTACGCAACTCCATCCCATTAGCAAGCACCTCTATTACTCTAAACCAAATTACGAAGGCCAAAGTACATGATTACATCTCAACCAACCCTACTCAATGGCAATTTTCTAAACTACTTAGTGATTTTGACTGTTCTCATGGTATTTTCATTGCCGCTATGGAACTTCCACATACGGACCACGAGGACACAATGGTCTGAAGCCATCATTGTTCGGGTCTTTACACCACCAAATCAGCTTATGCCATCCTCTCCTCCTACACTCTTACCCCCACAACCCAAATACAAATAACCTATAGCCAAATACATAAGACTCTTTGGCACCTACCTATTCTCTCCAAATGGAAGTTTTTTTTATGGCACCTTCTCCATGATAGGCTACCCGATAAGGTTAATCTTCATAAGCGTCAGCTCATCCCTAACCATAATTGCGATCTTTGTACACACCTCCCTGAAACTTCACAACACCTTTTCCTTTCTTGCCCCTTTGCCCATTCCATTTGGTCTTCTACCACCATTCACCCCATCCCACAGCTCCAACCTCAATCTTCCTTCCAAGCTTGGATCTCTGAAAGCATTCTACACTATAAAACTCAAGAGGGCATCTATAGCCCTAGTCTCACCACCTTTATCTCTACACTTTGGTGCCTTTGGCTGCATCATAACGAGAGAATCTTCATATCCTTGACTCCTAACCACTCTATGGTCCTCCATAGTATCCAAACCCTCACCACCTTTCAGCAAAACTCTCAAAATCTCTCCCCCTTTACGTTTTCTTCACCCCCCAGAAACGCAACCTTCGCCACCTGGGTTTTTGCAAATAGACCTCGGATTACTAAAACATATGCCACCACAATATGTTATTCAATGTGATGCGGCCTGGAACCCAAAAAATTTCATTACGGGTCTAGGATGGTATCTCCAATCTTCCATTCGGGATATCACACCATTTCCCTCTGGTGGATCATTTGGAACTTCAATAAGCTCCAGACATGCTGAAGCTCAAGCCTGCCTCGCTACCATTAACTGGGTACTACAAGCGCAACTATGCAGCATTCTCATCCTAATAGACTCATCTGCTCTCATCCACCTACTACAAGATCAGACTTCCGATATCAATATTCAGTGGACTATCCAGGAAATCAAACACAAAGCACTACACCTACAGGTGTGCAGTGTCCTCAAAGTCAACCGTTCGAGGGTGCAACAAGCTCACAATGTGGCCAAATACTGCGCCACAAATTTAATGTCTTCTAATTAGTTTTATGTTTTTTGCTTCGCATCTGTCAAAAAAAACATTTCGTTAAATAAAAAGTTAGTTTAGGGTTGGTTAGGGTTAGGGGTTTGTCTCTTTTTCCGTACTTTGATTTTTTCAAGGTGAAGATCATTTTTTTTCCAAAAAGGACACTACCGTGGACCCTTGATAGTAAAAAAAGCACCCTCGAAGTACGTGTTTGAAAATCCGGCGTGTAGTTACTCATTTCGTAGCGATTCTAGAATTTTTGCCCATAAAGGGCGCACGGTGGTGTCTGTTTTTCGAAAAAACGTCATCTTCACCTTGAAAAAGTCTAAAGCACGCAAAACGAGGCAAACCCCTAACCTAGTTAACCTTATACTGTTATACATACCTTTTATTTAACGGAATAATGTTCAGGGTAGGTAAGATTTCAAACTACAGGTGTATCATTAAGAAGTCAAAAGGATGGAAATGTACAGAAGCCAAATCTAGAAGTGTACCATTGAGAATTTCCCAAACATTAATAACCCCTATCTATCTGTGATTTTGATATATAATCCAAAATTTAAACCATTTTGGAATACATATTGAATGTTAATGAATGTCTCAAGGGCCAAGATCCATTTGAAAATAATCCAACCTTAGTACCCCATCCACTTTTAATGCAAAGGGTAGATGGTGCAGGGAGGAGCACCATGAGCATGGTGCTCCTTCCCACGTCATCATGTACGTCGGCATGGTGCTCCGATGTACATTATAATCATTCTAATGTACACAAATAAAATTTTTGAAATTCAAAAAATAATTTACGCCATAAAACTTGTTCACTAACCTTAGGCTAGTGTTCATTTTCGATGTTGAACATGTTCAATTGGAAATACCATATGTACATCATAAAATAAACTTAAAATATTTAAACAACACTGTTCAAAGTAATTAGGACATATGTTCTTTTACCTTACACAAATGTTCACTTAAGTCATTCAAAATGTTCGGTCATTGACAACAAGTGTGCATCACAAAATCAAGTCAAATTCAAATTCTTATAAAATCGCAAATATGTATAATGTCCAATATATAATGTATTGAACATTAGATTTATAATAATGAACACCAATGTCGATAAAATATACATATATGAACACTAAACGTTGCATAATGTCTAACACAATAGTGAACAATGAACATTCTTGTTCAATAGTCATTGAACATTAAAATTACATATATGAGCAGGGATATGGATAGAAAAACTTTAAATACACTACAATCACACATATGAACAATTATAGTGATCAGATGAACATAAACTATAAACCAAAATGTTACTCTAATATATATTAGGTGTATAATGAACATCAATTCACATGAAGGGAATATTCTCAATATTTTCAATGAATATTTCCAAGAATATTATGGAGGAGAGATAAATTCTTGGGGGTAAAATAAACTCAAAATGTGTTTTCAAAGTGGGAGAAAAAATAATGTTACTTTAATATACATAAGTATTTAATGAATATCAATTCAACTGTAGTGAACATCATCGCTATATCTAATGAACATGTATCAGAATATTATGGAGGAGAGATAAATACGATAAGAAAAATTTTGGGGGTAAAATGAATTCAAAATGCGTGTTTTCAAAATTGGGTGAAAAATAAATGAATCTCATATACATTTGGAGGGTTTGTGTTATTTCTGAGTGTTTTGTTTGTACGCTGACAAAAGTCCTATGTACATTACGAGTATGCTAAAGTACAAGATGACATAGGCTCATAGCACCATGCTCATGGTGCTCCTCCATGAACCGTCTAATTTGCGCTTTTAATGGGCCGTGACTTGTTAATGACAGGTTCAAAAGGCTAAAGCGGGTACCCCAAAGAGGTTTGCTTATTCATAGTTAATCCGAAGTCTGACTTGTTTTCTGCAGACCAAACAAAAATTGGCTCATTCTTAATAATTTTCCTTTATTATAATATCTGGAAGCTTTTAGGGGGAAATTAGGCGATGAAAGATCCAAAGTTTTTGAAGATTATATCTCAAAGTACATTATATTACATGTTTTATCTTGATAATTTATTCATTTATTCATTTTTATTGGATAATTCATTTAATCATCTGGGTATAATTTTGTAAAGCAACAACCTTTCATAGATAATTACCTTGGCACATGTGGATTGTATTAAATTGGCCTCCGCCATAATTTATCTCCAGCTCCGCTACTACGCAAAATCTACTATAATAGCTTCATCATCAATCCCTTGAAAGCAATAAGATTACCCAAGGCATAAATAAAGCTCCACACACAACTTTTAACCCCCAAACCTAACATAATTACCATCAATCTTCCTCTTTAACCCAAAGATTTCTCTATAATGATACCAATTTCATGAGCCAATTCTCTAATTCCTTGTTCCCCGTCTCCAATTTGGTTTCCGTAGAGCTTCCTTTGATGCATAAGTGGGGATGGCACCAGTCAAAGAAATTGAAATCCTTGCACCTGTAGTAGAGCATATTAGGCATATCTTTGGATTCTAAAATTCAAACTTTTGCTTTCTTAGGATTCCTGCAATAACATCTTTTTTTTGAATTTCGCAAGAATTTTTTGGGTTGCAATCTTCATTTTCGTTAAAAAAGGGAGAAGGTTTTACGTTTTTATGGACTTAGTTGTTAAAGAAAAAATTTAAAGACGAAGATGGTGGCATAGGGGCACAAGGACCTTCTTCAATAGGCTCATTCTTCGCCTTTCTGTTGTTGTGAAGCTTTTGTGCATTCAAATAAAGATAACATAATCCCCTACCTCGAATGGTGGTTTTGCCACACTCTCTTTACATCTTCCTTTCCTTGCAGTTTTCTTCAATTCATCACAGCTAGCATTAGTAATTACCTTAGATGTGTCTTTGATGGGTGAATAAACAGTAAGGGGCAATGATTTCAAGTTCAAATTATGGTCGTTATGTAGCACCAAGACAACATTATTCTTTGCTAGGTATATTACATCCCTATCAAATTGCCAAGGATGTCTCAACAAATAAAGCACATGCATTCATGGGCACCACATCACTGCAAACTTCATCCATGAACTCGAAAATTGAGAGACAGGCAAGGGCTTGTTTGGAATCTGTCACTCCCCTACGATTTGTCCATATGTTGAGTTTATAAAGAATTGTATGCTTCCTCACCTTCAACTGAAATGCATGTACCATATTGTTTGAGAAAACATTATTATCACCAATAAGAGAACAACTCTTCTTACACTCACTAAACAACGTTTGTGAAATAAGTTTTTTCCTTTGAACCAAATCATATATAGGGTTCACTAGGACATGTTAATGACCTCCATACCATCAAAATCTCATGATCTGGAGTGACCTTGTACAAAGATTGTTGCTCTAAATTCCTTAAATCCATGTCATCATTACCAGAATCGCCACCTTCATGCTTCCCTTCTTCATTAATTTTGCTTTCTTCGGCAGCATGAACAACTTCTATCTCTTGTACATTTCTTAGGGTCATTAACCTATTGCTTGGATAATCTCTGAATGCCCTTTGTTCTTAGAACATAACTTCTTCTCATAAGGCGCCAATGACTTCTTACTCTTTTCATTTTGCTTCTTGAATTTGTCAAATTGAGGAGTAAGTTTGGAGGTAGTCTCCTCTACCTTTTTTCCTACTCTCATGGTTTATCGTAAAGGCTTCAAAAATGATGACTTATTGGACTTAGAATATTTTTCAGCCTTTATTGAAAGCGTGCAAACCTCTTCAAACGACCAATAAGGCTTAACTTTCTCTGCAATGTAAGTCTCCAAACCATTGATATATCTAGCTATTTTATTCTCCATCTTCTCTTTTAAGTCACACATCATGGCTAAGTTTTCGAACACCATGGTATACTCCTCCACAGTTTTCGAACCTTGTGGTAAAGATTGCAACTTTAAGTAGTTATTTTGCAAAAACTAACTAAGGAGAAACCGTGTCTTCATCCTTACCTTCAATTGTTCCCATGAATCACGTCTAGACTTACCTTTTTTGCCCCTCTCAGTCATTAGATTTTTATGCCACATGCTAACGTAGTCAATAAGCTTCAAGACATTAACCTTGAATCTTTTGTGATCATCATAATCTTTGTAAACTAAGACTCTTTCTATGTATTCCAACCACTCAAGAAATTTTTCAAGTTCCATCCCTCCATCAAACTCAGGCATGTCTAACCTTAAACCTCTGTCATCATCTCTTTCAATGTGTCTAGACCTACGCCTATGATACTCTATATCTTCTTCAAATTGTGACTCTTGAACTAATCTAGTGCTCCTTGGAGGATTCCTTAATTTCACTATAGCATTCATTTAGTCTCTCCGTTTAACATGTTAATCCTCTCCGTCAATTCCTTCAACTGTCTATCATGCCTTAAATTATGAGGTTGTTGTAAGGTCAAGTTCCTAGCAATTCTATTTTATTGTGTGTAGTACCTTCTTCTTGCCCATTCTTCGGAAAAGATTTGTGAATTTTTGAACCAAAACACCCTTGGACACTTCTGCCAATTCAACTTTTGATGCAACTTTTAGAGTGAAAATGATTTAAACCTGGAATTAAGATTAGGTCTTGAACGTGTAATCTTAAGCAACAAACTAATATAAGTTCGTATCTTTGATGAAACTTTCCAAAATTTTTCGAATCTAAAAAAAAGATTGAATTTTAAATATAAAACGTGCTTGTAAACTATCTAGAAATTCGATGCAGTATAAGATCCAAAACCCAACAAACACAGCTCGAAATCCAATGAATTTTTTTAATCATGTGAACCAATTTTTGTGGAACACTCGAACAAAATTCCAAGCCAATAATTCGCAGCTTCTTGTCAGCCATGTCATCATAACATGGTGGGTTAGTTGCAAATTGCAGGAGGATAGAAGAGAGAAAGGGAGAAGAGAGAGAAAAGAAAGGGTCGACAATTAGGGGTTTTAGGTTTTTAAAAATTTGAGTGAGTGAACAATTGAATTGGGGGAAATAAGATTTTAATTACTCACGTGACATAAGCATGCCAGTCAATGCCGTTAGTCAATGGTCGAAAAATACGTTAAGATTTCATCTTACAAATCCTTTTTATATAAGGTTGTTTTTTGGCGAAAAAATATGAGTATAAGGTTATTTTGACATAAAGTGGAATTTATAAGATTGTTTATGGCAAAAAATCATAATTTTAATTAGGGTAATTCTATATGCAGTCTTAAGGGTTGCATATAAACATTATACACATTTCCTAAATTTCCCGCGTAAGATGTAATTAATAATGTCTTCATTATCCAAAACTATCTAATTAAAATTTCCTAGTGGTACATATAGCTTTTTCCTTTCAATTTAATATTATTATTTGAAGAAATTAACCCGCACCTTAAAAGCAGATATTGATTTAGACACTCCCGATTGTTATTTAGACACTCCCTTATATGAAAATACAGTTTTCCATACACTACTCACAAAAAAGAGTACCTAAATAAACAATTAAATTGCCCAAGGGCCTCTTCTCAGCTTATTTTCAGTTCAATTCAGTTCAGCTCTAATAAGTTCAGTTCAGTTCAGTTCAGTTCAACTCCAATAAGTTCAGTTCAGTTCATCTCCAATAAGTTCAGTTCAGCTCTAATAAGTTCAGTTCAGTTAAGTTCAGTTCAGCTCCAATAAGTTCAGTTCAGTTCAGCTCCATTGATTATTTAACCATTTTGTTTAATATTATTATTTATTGGTCTAATTTATTATATTCATTATTATTGTTATTATTATTATTATAAAATTATAATTTGGAAAAATTGCCTAGAATAATGCAACCTTTTAGCTATTCGCAAATATTAATGCAACCTTTTGATTATTCTGGAATAATGCAACCTTTATACCCCATTTATTTTAAATGGGGTAAAACCGGATCTAACCTAAAGAAGAGGTTAAATGAGACACGTGTCAATTAGTTATTGGTCAGGAAAAATTGTTAGAAAATACCAAGGTTTTAGCACTTTTTCAAAATAAATACCAATGAGTTGCGAAATGTAAAATAAATACCAATAAGTTATGTTTTTCTTAGAAATCCATACCAACTAACAAACATCCGTCTATTTTTCCGTCTTAGAAATCCATACGAAATAACATAAATCCATTCAACTTCATCTCTGAACAACAGAAAATCTAACGTGAGTTAAATTTCGGTGAGAAAGTGACGGAAAAATAGACTGATATTTGTTAGTTGGTATGGATTTCTAAGAAAACATAACTTGTTGGTATTTATTTTACATTTCGCAATTCCTTGGTATTTATTTTGAAAAATTATTAAAACCTTGGTATTTTCTGATAATTTTTCCTATTGGTTATCATAAACTATTTTTAAAAAAAAAATAAAAAAAAAGATTAAAAAAAAAAAACAAAAATTTCCCTCCCTCTTCACTGCTACTATACCGGAGCCACCCCACCCCCCTCCTCCCTTCCCCTAGCCAAAACACCACTTATAACGTCGCCGCTGACGAACCACCCCACACATATGACGCCGACGACGAGCCACCACACCAGACGCCGACGACGACAACCAATCACCCCCGCACCTCCCTCTGTCCACGCACAAAATGTAACGCCCTATAATTTTAATAGCTTTGAATAACACATGCCAGTACCAGGATCGAACCAAAATATTACATCATGTTTATTTAAATTGATATTGTATAATGTTTACAGGGCATTACTTCCATATTCCTTTCAATAGAAATACTAGGCGAAAGTAAAGCATACTAATGACATAAGAAAACTTAGGATAACAGTACTGGTAACTTATAACATATATATATTTCCTATCATTTTATAAACCTCACTGTTGGCCCTCCCCATCTCCTGTACCTGAAAACAAAACATTTAATAAAAAGTCAACCCAAAAGGGTCCAGTACATTCCCAATATCACGTAACAACAGTTATTAAACACTTTAAAAATAATATCGTAACATTTCAATTTATCAAATTTATTTATGACTTCCGGTTAGGCAAGAGAAATAACCCGGGCTTAAAGCCCACCTCAGGTTTAACCTGGTTATAATCATAATCTTTTCTCTCTTTCTTATTTTATTTCCGGGCTTTTAGCCCCTCCTGACAAATCCGTGTGCACACCTCCTCTACGTCACTCCGAATAATATACAAGTGTCCTTTCTCTGCCATATACCTTTCATCTTATAATAACAACTTCGTATAACATTATTATTATTACGTATGGTAGAAAAATCATAACATAGTTATACCATAAGCTTTAATATTAGCCTATTATTAATAAATAGCAATGTACCTTTACCATCAAAACCATTATACCAAGTTAGTATGAAAACTCATTTTTTTCACACTAAAACATTATCTAAGAATATTAGTATAACTAAAAACATTTTAACAAAACAACACGAAGAAGGGATATTCAAGAATGTACCTTATTATCGTGGGTAAGAAACGTAATAAAATTTTGGGTTGCACTTAATTCTCACTCACTTTTATATGGTATAAGCATTATGTGTTTAAAGAGAAGTAACAACTTATAGGTATTTATACTAAAACCTTGCGGCTAATGGACTTACTTGTTGCTTTTTATTTGCTCATCTAAGAATCAATCTACATGCAGACTAACCCTTATTTTTGCTAAGTCTAATTGGTCCATCTACATTTTCTTTCTTCCTACGTAACTTTATATTGTTGCCAACTTTACACCCTATAATACTACCTATATGTAATACTCTTGTTTCCTATTTCTTCTAGTAATATCAATGCATGAAAATAGTTGACTTAAACATGTTTTCAATCTCTAACTCTGTAACACCTCATTTTTAGGACATGTAACTTGTGCCACGTAGAAGTAAATTTTCTCTTTGATCCCGAATAAAAAATCGTACATACCATTGTTCGTTAATTAAGTAGTAGTTGTCTAGCCCTAAGTAGAATGATTAATAAGGATTCCAAAAACTATAAAATAAAGGTTATATGATTTACCATTTTAAGATATGAGTACTTCAGTGAAAAGTGGAACTTGTTAAAAATTCTACTAGATACTTTTATGAACCCATAAGATAGTAGTTGATAATTTTATTAATCCTTACCTAATATACTACACTATGGTATTTTCACTTGTAACAAAATGATAATACATATCTATATATTTTGTCCCACGTAAATGTACAAAGCCAAGAAAACGCATAATATCACCTAAAGTGGCCATATAAGTACCAGAATTACATATATAGGAATATAAGATATACATTTCATGATTCTGTAATTATTATTTTATTTTATTATTATTTATTTATTTATTTATTATTAGTTTTATTTTCAAGGTATATATATTTTCCCGGTTATTACATCCTTCCCTTCTTAAAGAAGTTTCGTCCTCGAAACTGAAAATTACCTTAAAATAAGTGTGGGTACTTATCTCGCATCTCCTGTTCAACCTCCCACGTTGCTTCTGTTTCAATGTGGTTGGACCATAACACCTTTACTAAAGGGATTACTTTATTGCGAAGAACTTTGTCTTTATGATCTAAAATCTGAACAGGTTGCTCTTCATAGGTCAAATCTTCTTCAATTCGTACAGATGGGATATTAATAACATGGGATGGGTCTGGTATATAACGACGTAAAAGCGAAACATGAAACACATCATGAATTCGAGAATATTCATTAGGAAGTGCCAGACGATAAGCTACATTCCCAATTCTCTCAATAATCTCAAATGGTCCAATGTACCTCGGACGAAGTTTTCTTGCTTTTCCAAACCTCACTACTCCTCTGGTAGGTGAAACCTTCAAAAATACCGACTCACCAACTGAGAATTCTATATGTCTTCTTCTAAGGTCAGCATAACTTTTCTGGCGACTCTGTGCAGTTTTCATTTTTTCCTGAATGGTTCGGACCTTGTCAGCTGTCTCTTGTATCATTTCAGGCCCAACTATTTTTGTTTCATCTATGTCACTCCAACATAAAGGGGTTCTACACTTGCGACCATATAGAGCTTCATACGGGGCCATATCAATGCTAGCATGGTAACTATTATTATAAGAAAACTCTATTAATGGTAAATACTTTTCCCAAGAACCCTTGAATTCTAACACACAAGCTCGCAACAAGTCTTCTAGAGTTTGTATAGTTCTCTCGGTTTGACCATCTGTGGCTGGATGAAAAGCTGTGCTAATATTTAACTGTGTACCCAAAGCATTCGGTAGCTTTCGCCAAAACTTAGATACAAATCGAGAGTCTCTATCAGATACAATAGAACTGGGCACTCCATGAAGCCTAATAATTTCATCAACATATTTCTTTGCTAACCGCTCAAGATCCCAAGTATTATGAACTGCTAGGAAATGTGCACTTTTTGTAAGCCGATCTACTATTACCCATATAGAATTCATTCCTTGAGGGGTTGTTGGCAATCCTATAACAAAATCCATTGCTATTGATTCCCATTTCCAAGTAGGTATATCTAAAGGCTGCAAAAGTCCCGAAGGGCGCTGATGTTCTATTTTCACTTGCTGGCAAGTTAGACATTTGGCAATGAATTCTGCAATTTCTCGTTTCATGTTGCTCCACCAAAACACACTCCGCAAATCCCTATACATCTTGTTTCCTCCTGGGAATATTGAATAATGAGTATTATGTGCTTCATTCATGATTTTTCTTTTTAAATCTGCTTGCTCTGGTACACACAATCTTCCTTGAAAACGAAGTGACCCATCTTCTTGTATTACAAAACCAGTTTCCTTCCCAATCACCACCCTTTCACGAATCTTCTCTAACTGGGGGTCTGTATTTTGTAGTTCCTTAATTTCTTCACTCAAGGTTGGTTTGATTTCTAGAGCTGCTAAAGATCCTTCCAAACCACCTATAATCAACTCAATTTCTAACTTTTGGATTTCTCTTTGGATAACAGATTGAGTGCTAAGTAGATTAAGGGCAACATAGTTTTTCCGGCTAAGAGCATCAGCCACCACATTGGCTTTTCCAGGGTGATATTGAATATCTAATTCGTAATCTTTTATGAATTCTAACCACCTTCTTTGTCTCATGTTAATCTCTTTTTGAGTGAATATATATTTAAGGCTTTTGTGATCGGTGTAAATTTTACATTTAACTCCATATAGATAATGTCTCCAAATTTTCAATGCGAATACAATTGCGGCAAGTTCAAGGTCATGGGTAGGATAATTATGTTGATGAGGTTTCAATTGACGGGATGCATAAGCTATCACTTTCCCATGTTGCATCAATACACACCCCAACCCATGTTTGGAGGCATCACTATATATTTCTAAACCTTCTGTACCACTAGGAAGAGTAAGGATTGGAGCTGTCGAGTGAGGATTGGGCGAGGGGAGGCGGTTTAAAAAACTATGGGTAGAACAGTTGAGTTAACGAGCTAAGGACGAGTATTGTACTTAGGGTCTCCTAATGGGCAGGACCAGGGCGGAGAGAGCTCAGTGAGGAAATTAAGAAATAAGGGCATCTAATTGAATAAGCGTTAGGGCCGATGGAAGGCACGAGAATCACACTTTAGTTGAAAATCGTAAAAAAAAAACAGAGGCAATACTATTTAAGGTAAAACATCGTTGTTACGTTGGATACTAAAGATACTTGGCGTTTTATGGTGGAGTTTGGTTTATAAATATCATAGACCAACCCACCACAAATCGTGATTTGGTTAAAAGCACACACCGTTATTATAATTACTAATTATTATTATAATGGTAATATTTATTTACTTCTTAGACATTATTGTTATTATACCCTTAGTTAGTTAAAAACGGGACGGGAACTAAACGGAGTTCAATTCGCCAAGTTTAAAACGGCAAAAATTTGAAAAATACGGTCAAATATTCGACAAAAAAAACTTTGACTTTTTATAATACAGAATACGGATGTATACGCGTTTAAAACCGCTCCACCTTAAAAGTTCGGCTAAAAATCCGGACACTATTTTCTTGCGTTTTACTCATGTTATGCTCTAATTTTAAAGATATCAACTTATATACCTATTCATCATATGTAGGTCTCAATATTTTCAAAGAACATATGCTATAAAAGACTTGAAATAATAATTACGCTAAAACTCTAAAAGGTCGCGTATAGTCGCAGAGACATGAGAATTTGAGACATGTGGTTTCTTTTTTTCTTTAAAGGAGTTTTTTATCAAAAAAAAGCATTCGGCGCGTTTTAAACGCGTTTTATACGGGAGGTGGAGTTTTTTTGTGTTTTAAACGGCGGGGGCTCAAAAAAACGTTTTTTTGGCGTTTTTTCAAAAAGACGGAAACGGAGTTTTAAACGCGTTTTAACTAACTAAGATTATACCATCATCATCAAGTATTAATATATTAATACTAATAATAGTAATTACTCATTATTAATTATTATCATTATCAGTAATTATTATTTTTAAAATTAATTTATCATTCTTACTATTATTAGTAACTATCATTTTTAAAAATAATATTATCATTATTTATTTAATATTATTCTAAATTATTAATTATTAATTATTATTACTTAGAGTTATAATTACTTATTATTTAATATTCATAATAATTATTATTTACTTATTATTTATATATTTATTACAATTCAATTCACTTCAGCTTAGCTCCAATAAGTTAAGTGCAGTTAAGTTCATCTCCAATCAGTTCAGTTCAGTTCAACTCTGATAAGTTCAGTTCAGTTCACTTCAGCTCCAATAAGTTCAGTTCAGTTCGGTTCAATTTAGTTCAACTAGAATTACACAAAGAGATCAGACCCTGAATCACTCCCCTTAAAAGCTCATATAACAAAACTTGCTTCACAACTTCATCTAAAACTCTAAAAATTTGTAAAATTTGCTGACCAAAGACCGGACCGAAAATAGACCGGTTCAGACCTTTTTTCCGATCTAGACTGATAACTGAACACCCCTATCCCCGGCTCCCCGCTCCATCACCCTCAAACGACAAAACCTTCTCCCATTTCCACCTGATTATGATTAATCTCCACAAAACCCGCCTCACTAACATCCCTAATTCACGACTTCATCTAAATCTAAGACTCTAAAAAGTGGGAGCATCCGTAAATTCTATGTTGCACACGGATTCATGGTGAGTACCATGCGCACAATGAACATCAGTCAGTGAACAATGTACATCATCCAATAAACATCACCCAATGAACATCATCCAATGAACATTACCCAATGAACAATGAATATCACACAATGAACATTAGTTGGACATCACCCAATGAACATCAGTTGGACATCACCCAATGAACACCAGTTGATTCTTTTGATTTACTTTATTGTTCATTTGAGTGAATTTATGTTCTTTTAACATAAACTGATGTTCATTGGTTGACATTTTCAAAAATTTGAAAATTTTCATGTCAAATCAATTTTGGAGTCTTGTTCATTGGAGAACTGATTATTGTTCTTTGTGTATGAACTTAGTGTCCTTTTAACACAAACTGATGTTCATTGGGTGACATTCATGCGCGACGTTCATTGGATGATGTGCAACTGATGTTCATTGGGTGATGTCTAATTGATGTTCATTTGGTAACGTTCATTGTTCATTTGGTTGATGTTCATTGGACAGTGGGTGATGTTTATCATGCGCTGGTGCCCACCATGACTATGAGTCCGTGTGCAAGATCTAGCTATTGGGGGAGCATCACATATAGTTTCACTTTTCCGCCACTTGCTTTGCTTGAGAAGAGAGGAAAAGGACAATTAGACATATAAAACCATTGCAAAATCAATCAAAATGACGTAGTAGTAGTAAAACCATAAAAAAGAGTAAAAATCAACAACCAATCAAATTACAGTCATATATCCATGTGATCCATCCCTCAATATTCCAATCCATCATATGCTAATTCAACCTCAACCCCCAAAAATAAAACAAGAATAAATTCCACAAGTAACACCACCTATAAAAATGATCTCCTTTCCCCTCTCAACTAACCCCCCTTTCTCTTCTTTCCCCTCCACAAGTAACACCAGGGGGCCCCACACCCATGGAAAATTCCTACTCTTCACCGAGCGCCGGCGACCTCACCGGACTATCAAGAACATACAGTAACCGTCCGGTGAAGGTTATACCCTTACAACACCCCGAAAATACGTCGTCCCAAGGATTCTCTATAACGACGTCGTCTAGCTCTGTATTAGCTAGATGGAGGACGAAGATGAAAGCAATGAGTACTACTGAATGGATCTCATTGTTCTTACCTTGTTACCGTTGGGTTCGATCATATAATTTTCATGAATATCTTCAGTCTGATATCATGTCTGGTATCACCGTTGGTGTTATGGTCGTCCCTCAGGTCATCCTCCATCTCTCTCTTTCCTATTTGGACTGTTGTTAATGCATAAGGTAGATAAAAGTGAAAATATTAAATTAAAGGGACTTAGTTATACTTACATGTGATTCTGGTATGTAATCCTATAGACAGAACGTTCGTTAACGAGATCCTTTTTAATTGTTATTTAGTTTTATTTAATTGTTACATAGTTTGTGCTTATATATGTCTTTTTTTATATTTAATTTTGTATTGTAGTAGGAAATGAGTTGTTTTCACCTTAGCATATGACTGAAAATTTTGGTTCCCGAGAGGAAAGTCTAGTTCGTGTCTGATAGATGTGAATAGTACATCTCTCACATAGAAATGTACTAGATTTTTTAAAATAATATAGTACGATTTCTATTATACTAGTATATGATTGAGAAACTATACTATCTTAAGCTCTCTGTAGATATACTGCATTATTTATAAAATATACTACCTAAATCTATAAATAAATACTCCTTCCGTTTCCTTTTGTTGTTCCCTTTTGCCTTTTCACGTTTGCCAATGCACATTTTATATCGTGTATATCTCTAAAAACATGTTAATAAAAATTATAAAAGTTTGATGTTCTTGATGTACTCGTCGAGACGAATAAAACAAGATCCCACATGACTATGTTTTTTCTTATATATTGGAAACCACTTAGAAGATTCTCTCTACTTTCAAATAGTGTAAGATTCCAAATGGAAACAACAAAAGGGAACGGAGTAGTATTTTTTTTTCTATAATCCACAAGTTTTTTTATAAACGAGTTTGATATATGCCTAGCCTCTACTGATCAGATAGGAACTGGGCTGGGGAGCTCCGTTTGCTGAAACTATTACTAATAGCTATCTTGTGACAGTGGCAGACCCTAGATTTTAATATTGTTGCTTATTTAGGATTGCAAAATCAAAATATTAACTCACTGGTTTAAATATAGGTCCTCCACTGCTCTGGATGAACGACTATATTTGGATTCTTTCTAAATTTGCATTATACAGTGTTTGATTGATTTCTGGTAATTGGGGTGATTAGTGCTTAATATATCTGAAATGATGGTTACTATCATTTGATTA
Source organism: Patellifolia procumbens (assembly GCA_947645195.1). Classification (NCBI taxonomy): domain Eukaryota; kingdom Viridiplantae; phylum Streptophyta; class Magnoliopsida; order Caryophyllales; family Amaranthaceae; genus Patellifolia; species Patellifolia procumbens. Next base: position 681,355 of record CANSGD010000248.1, on the reverse strand, counting down.
TATTATTTTACTTGGAAATGCTGATGCATGATGACTAGATACATTTGTTTTACTGTATCGTAAGTTCTACTTTTGTCTCCTTGTATTGTAATCAAGAGCTTTTGCCGGGGAAAAGTTTGTTTTCTATGGGTTGATATGAATTTCTTTTGTACAACTTCTCTATATTATTTATCTGAAAAAAGGACAATTTTTACTGCAGTATTAGACCCAAAATTAGTGGTTAATTATGAGAAATGAAGTATTATTTTGTTTTTTGGCCTTACTTTGCTTTGTTGGGGCGAGTGGTGGGAGTTGGATCTGTGTAAAAATGGACTAGTGGTTGGAAGTTGGAACAACCCTTCAAGGAATACTGGGGGCCTCACTTGGATATCTCCTTTTAATCAAAATAATTTGCCATTGAGCTTGGCTTCTGGTGTATATTGCCTGAAATATTAACTAGATTCCAACTTCCATGGACTATGTCAAGTGTTAACTATGTCATCAAATATAAATATATTTTTGCATATGGGTTGACACATTTTTTAATCTGGAATAATTTAATTATTGTCATAGTCTATGGGATTTAAACAATTATATTTTTACATATTTCTGTTTTCGAAATTTATGGCTTAAGCTCCATGTGTGTAGTCTTTACACTTTGTGCTTATTCTGGAGAGTGTGATTGTTACTCATTGGCTTAGAACTTCAAACGTAGCACAAATCAATTTTAAAAGGTTATGGTTTTTTTGATCCAACCTAGTTATGGTATTAGTTTTGGTAGTCCATGGCTATGTGATAATGTGTGCTACTTAGACTTGACAACTCGGACAGTATTACATCCAAGTACTATACTCAGCCATTTTATGAAATTTTTTTTATGTTTTTGGTGCAAAACTAGATGAGTTGAAAGACAAGGGATTTTTTCTCCTTTTTTTCACAACTCGCTTTTGGTTGATGTTTAGAACTTAGGTCCCTAGTGATGGCCATTCTTGTTTTATTCAGTTCCAATGCTACTGTCTGAGTATCTTACACTTCTTTTCCTAACTACCCTTTTTTGTTTGGTGTGATACTCATTTGTGTTTTGACTCCCCTCCCTATTGTCATTTGTCATTTTCTCTGGCTCAAACAAAGATGCTTTCTTGAGTTGCTTTTGCATGGTAAAGTGGCATGGAATTCTTCCTGGAACTTATTTCTGAACTTTGAAGTTTAGCTGTATCCTAGTATTGGATTCACTTGCTTTGAGAAAAACGCTCTATTTGTTTATTGACTGGAAATCTTTTGAGCAGGCAATGTCGTATGCGAAGTTAGCTGGGCTCGCACCGATCTATGGACTCTGTAAGTTTACAATTGCTGTTGGGACTTTGTGCATGTGTGTGTTCATCTAATGATCAATGAGGTAGATGAGAACTACAGAAGGCCAAAAGATATCGGATGATGTCTGTTGTATATGCACAACAATATATTGGTAGATCCAAGAAGCAGATATTGATTCTTCTTTTCCATTTTCCCGTAATGCCTGATTTCAACTGCTGAACACTAGTTGTTTGGATCAGACTAGTTCATTAGTACATCATAGGCAACTACTGATCCTTAATGGGATCTCTGAGTTATGGAACTAAGCTTATTCAGATGGCACAGCATATGTTTACATTAGTAATCTTGCTATAGAAAATACTTCTCTTAGTTTACTGATTCTTCTTTATCTATCCTCTGTATTTTTGGAAGTACTATGATTCTTCTGGTTATGAAAAGTTTCAGGTTTCCTCCCTGTTTTAATATACTTCCTCCGTTCTTTTAAGTTGGTTACCTTTTCCACCTTTTCCATTTTACTCCGTTACTTTTAAGCTAAATATACTTTCTCTTTCACCATTTTTGCGATGTTTTACTATTAATTTACTTTAATCTACGTCATTTTATCTCCTCTTAACCTTTCGTTTCATAGAAAATAATGTCACTATCTACTTTCCCTGTTTACCCGTACAACACCACCTCTTGCCTCCTCCTTTCCTTACTTTACCCCAAACAACACTACCTCTCTCCATTTGCCAAAATAAGATTGCAAACAGTAACTGTAACCAAATTAAAAGAACGGAGGTAGTTTATTGTGTTTGATTTTTCTCCAGACCTTGCTCCTGGTCCTATGATCTGATTCCTTATTGGCTGTTATTTTATTTGGTTTTGGGAACAAGGCGTAGTAGTTGTTGTTGGTGGTGGTGGTGTATGGTGAATGTGAAATTCTGCTCTGTGATTGTCGTTCTAACTATGGTTCTATTGTTTTAACAGATTCTGGCTGCCTGCCTGTATTTGTATATGCAATTTTTGGTTCCTCTAGGCAGCTTGCAGTTGGTCCAGTAGCATTGACATCTCTGTTGGTCTCTAACGTTTTAAGTGGGATTGTTAGTCCATCTGATAAGCTGTATACAGAACTTGCAATCACATTGTCACTTATGGTTGGCATATTGGAATGCTCGATGGGCTTATTGAGGTAGTTATTCATTACCCTTTCAAACATTTGAAAATTTCCATTAAGCGTATATCAATATGTACTGCTCCCTCCATCCCCAAGAGTCTGGGGAAACTTTGACTCAATTTTCTAGAAGTCAAATAGAATAGGGGGATTACTATATGCTATACGCTTGTGCTTAGTATGTAATTGCAAATATGAACTTAACGCCCAAATTTTCTCGTTCTCTACAACTAATATCATGTACCTATACTTATCAAGAGATTAACAGGACCCTATGATGGTTGATACGCAATGTTCCTTTTGCTAACCTTTGAACTGGAAGCCTATGTTACTTGGACTCGGCTATCTGGATCAAATAGAGCTGTGTGTCCATATGTTACACTGCCATTTAACAAAAGAATTTTTGTGATTCCAAAATAAGGTGCCTCGTGTGCATACTCAGATCAGAGTATTGACTGCCAGACACGGGGAACTTGTGATGAAGAGTCTTAGTGACATAGCGAAAGCCCTTAATCAGAGGCGGAGTGTGATATTCCTATATTTTCAAACAGGCTAGTGTCCGATTATCTGAATAACTAAATGAATAGTATAGTACTCCTATATTTATATTACTCTCTCAGTCACCTTTTGTTTGCCCCATTTTCTGAACGAGATGTCTTCAAAAGATTGCCCCATACTAGAACGGACCTTGGGGGCCACCGCTTTACTCTCACGTACCTTCTAATTGCTCCCACCAATATTGTCTTTCATCAATTCCAACCCACCAAAAAAGTAAAAAAGTAACCAGATCTCACAGGGCAAACAAACAGGGACAGACGGAGTCTAGGCTAGGTGTGAACTGTGAACTTGCCTATGCAATATAGGTAGTGTAAGTTTGTTCAGCCTTTTGAGAAGACACTCATACTTTTCTTTCCTCCCAGGCTTGGATGGATTATTCGTTTTATCAGCCATGCTGTGATTTCTGGCTTCACCACTGCATCAGCTATAGTGATTGCCTTGTCTCAAGCTAAATACTTTTTGGGGTATGATATAGTTCGAAGCAGCGAAATTATTCCCCTTGCAAAAAGTATTATATCTGGGATAGATAAGGTACGTCTTAGATTATCAAATAATGGAAACTGTTCTATAAGATGTTGTCTCAAAATTTTTGTCTGCATAACCTTCTGCAATACTGCTTTCTTTCAACTACCATGTTTCTTCTGTTTTTTCGGTACTTCAATAAACATAATGGACAAACACCCATAACAGTTTTTTTTGTTTTCCTTGTGCAGTTTTCATGGCCACCATTTATGTTAGGGTCTTTGATTCTTGCTATTATGTTGACGATGAAGCACCTGGTAAGGAGTTGTTTAGAAATTTCCGCCTTTTTTTTGCCTTAAAATTTCATTTATCTATTATCACGAGGGATTTGGATGGTCATTATGGTATCATTATATACAGGGGAAAACAAGAAAGTACCTGAGATTTGTCAGAGCAGCAGGACCGTTGACAGGAGTTGTTTTGGGTACTGCTATTGTCAAATTATTTCATCCCTCTGCCATCAGTGTGGTGAGAATTGACATACTATGAACTTTGCCTTTGAAGTCCTGGGGACTGCTTCTGTAGCTTCTCTTTTTTTCTTTGTTTTTCTGGAAAATATGTCTAGTCATCAAACATAGGTCTATAGCAGGGAATGCTTTTGATAGTGGTGGGTGAGTGGTAGGTCGGTGGAGTTCTGATACACTCATGTTATACAAAGGCTATTTCTGCTAGGTCTTACATTGAATTTTTTATCTGGCTTGCTATGTCAGGCACAAAAGTAAATAATACTTGGGCAGTTGGGTTATATCACAAATAAGATCGTCAACAAATAGTCTTATTCATATGATGTCTTGCTACTTGGAACAGCTGGTAGAGGGCAATCTACTGAGGCATTGGTCCGAAATGTTTAATATCCATATACTCTTCCTGCCTTCAGTCTTTACTCTATTATGAGTGCTTGACAATGAAATTCACATTTATTGACCCTTTCTTTTCTTACAGTAATATGAATTAGATAATTATTTCTTTTAATAGTATTTTAGATTAGGGTAACATTTATCTATTGTCAAGAATTAGGATAATATTTTTCTCTGATCATGTACTGAAGTACTTTACTCTACTAGCTCCAGTCTTAATGCTGAAAGAGAACTTGATACTGAAAGCAACAAATTTTCCAGTTATTATATGCTGTTGGTAATAACTCTTGGAGAAGATTTCGACATATTAATATAAATGGGTAGAATCTGGAGGTTAGTTTATTGCTATGCGACTTACCTATTAGGAATCTGTTAAAGAACTGTGTATTGCTGATATAGGTTGGGGAAATACCTCAAGGGCTTCCAGAATTTGCGGTGCCTAAAGCCTTTGCTTATGTAAAGTCCTTGATTCCAACGGCATTTCTTATAACTGGTGTCGCCATATTGGTAAGGGTTGTATAGAAGTTATCTGCTTTGTACTGATATGTTCCACGTGGAGCTCTAAATTTGCTTGTCAATTGTATCAATTGCTGAAATTCAGGAATCTGTGGGAATTGCCAAGGCACTGGCAGCAAAGAATGGCTATGATCTAGATTCAAATCAAGAGGTATTATTTTAAGTGAGTTGGCTGTGTTTTACCTACTGTAAAGCCATTCTTGGATAATATTGATAACCCCCAAATTTTAAAAAAGAAAGAGATGAGAATCGGAGGAGAAAGATACAGACAACAAACAGGTGGCAGTAATTGCTAAGGGCTAGCATCTGTTTTTCTTTTAAGACAAATTTTATCTTAATATATTGAAGCATCGTATTTGCTATATTCTAACCACTGTCACATAATTCGCTGGGGTGGTGTGCGAATTTCGAATTGGTTCAATCGAATTCGTTCCCAATTCGGAATTCACAATTCGCCAATTTGCCTAAAATCAAAGCTCTATACAGCGAATTCCGTTCCCGAATTCGTTCCCCGTTCCAGAGCGATCTACGAATTATGTGACACTGATTCTAACATGGTTCCATTCAACAGCTTTTTGGTCTTGGTGTGGCCAACATTGCTGGATCATTCTTTTCTTCGTATCCTAGTACAGGTGAGATGTTGTCTGTAGATGCTTGTTCAGCTAGTTGGCTGAGTCCTTTGGCCTTTTGCTCCAAGTACTTTCAGTTTCAATCATTTTTTTAGAAGTTCTGAAGTTTTCTACCTCTCCTAATAGTACTTACTGAGTGGTGCCTTCATTCTTTTTGATGACGCAGGCTCATTTTCTAGATCTGCGGTGAACCATGAAAGTGGAGCCAAAACTGGCTTTGCCGGGATACTCACTGGAATCATAATGAGTTGTGCTCTCCTGTTTCTAACTCCATTATTTGAAGACATACCTCAGGTGTGATGCTTGTTTCAATACTTGTGTGTTTTTTCTCTTGTAAAAGTTCAAACCCTTGTGACATTAGAGGCCAGGCTAAGTTTTGTGGCCAACATGACTCTAGTGGTTTCTCTCTCGTAAAACTCTGAACCCATGTATCATAGAATTTTCCTGCATATAATTATTTTCCATACTGTTTTGTAGCTTGTTGGTCATTGACGCTCACTAGAACTTTTTCTATGTTGATTAATTTGACAGTGTGCTCTGGCTGCTATTGTGATCTCTGCAGTGATGGGTCTGGTGAGTATAATTTAATTTATGGACACATAAAGTTGATATGGTTCTTTTTTCAAAAACTATCTTAAGGATAGCTACCTCGAGACTTCAAAATTAATTCATGTCTGTCTTAAATTATTGAAAATGTTGGTCTACTTGCTGCTTTGCGTGTTTGTAGTGTTATTGCCTACTTTCCTTTGTATTATGCGGGTTTTAGGTTTGAGGCATCAAAAGTGATAGCTTTGTAGGAATATTAGCTGGTTACAATGGCTGAAAGATAAATCTTTTTTTCAATGAGGTATAGATGGAAGCTGTACATGTTGCATCAAACCTCATTATTTTATTGCAGAAATTGGGTTTGGATTTCATATATTATTCCATTTCACCATCTATTGTGGAACAGGTTTTCCTTTAAATTATCTCGTCTTAATCTTGACTGTTTCTCATGGCAGGTGGATTATGAGGAGGCTATGCTTCTATGGCGCATAGATAAGAAAGATTTTTTCCTTTGGACAATCACTTTTGCTGCCACATTGTTCCTTGGAATTGAGATTGGTGTCCTAGTTGGGGTGAGTATACTTCACTATCACATGTACTTCATGTAGATTAGACACCAATATTATATAATGTAACATGATTTTGCATACCTCTCACCTGAAACAATCATCTCACTTCGGCATGGCATGAATTGTACTGAAGTGCAATTATGAAAGACTGGAATGGTAAGTGGCTAAGTGCCACGGTGTCGTCATGAGAGGCACTTGTGCAATTAGCTTGTGGCCTCCCAAACGTTAGAGCTACGCGGCTGGAATTGTTATTTTTGATGCTGATTTTTGGCTATACACCAAATGACGTTCTGGTTTGAGTTCCTTTGCCTGTGTGAAGTTCATGTGTTGCGTCCATGTTATGGCTTTGAAATCCGTGTCTATATTTTACTATATCAAATCTCATAATTGTTGATATGTAGTTTACGATAGCCATAATCGAGAATGTTATGACGAGAACCTTTTTTTTTCTCGTAGGTTGGATTTTCACTTGCTTTTGTGATCCATGAATCTGCAAATCCACATATTGGTGAGCAATAACTACTGTTGTACGATGTCTTATGTTAGGCTAGATGATAGTTTGTGTAAGCAAATCCCTCAAGCTTGAACGTACATTAAAGTAGTTAATTATTTTTACCTGCAGCTGTATTGGGTCGTCTTCCCGGCACAACAATTTATAGGAATGTTCAACAATATCCAGAAGCATATACATACCATGGGATAGTGATTGTTCGTGTTGATGCACCAATATATTTTGCAAACACTAGTTACATAAAAGACAGGTACATTCATTTTTTATAATGTAGTGTTAGTCTGCTAGTTCTTTTTTTTTTTGGTGACAAGTCTGCTAGTTCTTATATCTATAGTAAAAGCTCTGATAATCATTTTTTTGTGTCTATGAAGGCTGCGGGAATATGAAACCACTCTTGATGGATCTGTAAGACACGGGCCAGAAGTTGAACGAGTTTATTTTGTTATTCTTGAGCTATCACGTGAGTAACTGCAATTTTCTCTTTTCACTATTGTTGGTACACAAACTATCTGTTGCGTAGGGTCCAAGTGCCTTAAGGGGTTACTCATCTTTGTTTATAAGGTTCCCTAGCTAACGTATGAGCAAACTTAAAGAAGGTAACCATACCAAAAGACAAGATGTGCTTACAATAGTAACTTTCAGGTGAAAGAAAATAACAACCCTATTAAATGAGCAATCAAATGTTTTCATTGGCTGAGCAATCCAACTTCTTCAGTAAAAGAAAGGTAGCAAATCAAGCTTAAGTAACAAATACATTGAAGAGGGATACCTCCATATCTTGATCGATGAAACATAACTCCTTTTATGAGATCAGTAATGCCAGCAGTAACATTGAGATTAAGTCTAATCTAGAGACTATATTAAGGATAGAAACTAAGATGTTGAATACTTGAGTTGTTGTCCGTTGATATTTTGTAATCCTTGGCAACAGCCCCTTTACAGGCGGTCTTGAACAATACTTGATAAGGAGCAGCAGTCAGGTTCATATTAGGGCCGGTTCTCTTCGGCATAAAACTGTTGAACTGAACTAAACTGAAGTGAAATGAATAGTGATACGTGAGAGTAAAAGTTTTGTCCTGTGCTGAGCTGAACTGAGAATAAGCTGGGGAGAACAGACCCTTAGTCCAATTTTGGTCAAAGGTCTAAATGGCCCTTCTAAATAGCAAGGTAAGATTTTAACATCTTAAGGCCATCTATTCTTCCATAGGCAACTGCAGGAGAATGGAATTAAAGTGCTTAGGAGCACAAAGTTCATAGATTTTAAGTGCTTGCACTACAAGAAGAATGGAATTGAGCAAGGAAGGCAGTGTTGCCACGAGACATTTTAATTACTCATATAGTTATCATTTGACACGAAATGTGAAATTTGGTTTCTCTGAGGAACCTGACAAGTCACGTACATATTTACTTCTAAAGAACCAAAGAATTTCTATAACTTTGACGTGATTTAAAATTGATTCTTTATATTATGAACATATAATGACATCTTAAACTTATTTCTTTGCAGCTGTGACATATATTGATTCAAGTGCTATCCAAGCTCTAAAAGACTTGTATAATGAGTACAAATCTCGAGGCATCCAGGTTTTACGCTTGTTCTTGAAGAGAATTTTAGTCTTATGTCATTGGTTTTGAAGGTAGTTCAAGTAAATCTTTTTACTCTCTGTTGGTTTCCAGATTGTAATTTCGAATCCTAATCAAGAAGTTCTGATGACCTTAACGAGAGCTGGCCTCGTGGAATTGATTGGGAAGGAGTGGTACTTTGTGAGAGTGCATGATGCTGTTCAAGTCTGCTTTCAGCATGTACAGGAAAACGAAATGCCAAGAACACTAGATTCCTTTAATGATAGCAAGAGAAGCCTTATCCAAAGAATTGGCCAAAGGAAGGACAATATATCGACTGTGGATTTGGAATCCGGTAATCGAACTTCATTGGTTTCAAGCAGTTCTGATCACCAGTTACAGGAGCCACTCTTGCCTGGGAAATCTTAGCCTCACATTTTGGGCTTTGATGTCCCATTACTTGTGATGTCATTCTTTTAAGGAATTTTTGATGTATATACATAGCATTTTTGCTGATGTACCACAAAACATGATTTGTATTTTTGTAATTAGCCCTTTGTTGTAACTCGTGAGGTGATTTTTGTGTATGATTTGTATTTGGATGAATGAGAAGCTATTGTGTCAGACGACGAACGGGTCACGTGCTTCGCACGTGACAGATGGTAAATAACGGAAAATAAACCTTAAATTCAATCACATCAATACTCAAACAGCAAGCGAACAAAAAAAATCGATCCTGCGAAACAAATTAAATCCAATCCATCGATAATCTACAAATTCATTTTCTGAAACCAAAATCAAAAGCAAATTCAAGTCAATCGCTGTGACTTCATATTGAATCACATATATATTGTACTATTGAATCATTAAACCTCAATATTCAACAAAAATGGAGGTTTCTACGCTCGAGGATTCAAATTTACAGAATTTATGCCGTGAGCTGTTAATTGCAGATATAACATCTAAAGAGAACGAAAATAACTTGGATCTGCATTCAGATAATACAACAATTAAAGAACAAAAAGGTACTATACAACTACTCAGAATCATTTCAACTTACAGTAGAACTTGTATTGAAATATCAATTACATTTCAATACTATAACCATCAGCATATATTGTAACACATTTGAGAGAAATTTAGAATAAAAACTACTTTCATCTGAAATAAGGAAAACCAAATGAAGGAAAATTACAAGTAACTGAAACAATTTTACGGTCAAATGAAAAGAACAAAGTAATGAAATTGAAAAACAACATAAAAACAACAACTGAAAGGTTAGTGAAACTAATTGAATTAAAATTGGAACTAACTGAAACAATAGTAACTGAATTACAAACGGAACTAAATGAAACAAAGTCAACCTGAAACTGAAAAACAACATAAAAACAACTGAAAGCTAACAGACACTAACTGAATAAAAACCGTAACTAAAATGAAACAATAGTAAATGAAATTAAGTCAACCTCTAACTAAAAAAAGAATAAAAGGAAATGAAAAAAATCAAGTACTAACTGAAACACATATGATAGGTGAAAAGAAACTAACTGAAACAACAATTGGTCTAACTAAAAAGATAATAAAAGGAAATGAAACAAATCAAGTACTAACTAAAACGAATCAAGTACTAACTGAAACACATATGATAGGGAAAAGAAACTAACCGAAACAACAGTTGGTGTAACTAAAATAACTACAGTTGCACTTGCTACTTTTCAGTTTGTGTTTTTAATATTTCATTTAGTATCATGATTATTTCAGTTACTCATAATATAATTTCATTTACTGATCTTAACTAAGTTCTAGATAAGAGAAGCAGAACTGCAAATGGTTTTTTTCAGTTAGTCTTTTTAATATTTCAGTTAGTCGTACAATTCTTTCATTTCATGAGCATACTCAGTTCACTGGCTACATTTCAGTTAGTGTTTTTAATATTTCATATACTATCATGATACTTTCATTTAGTATTATATTTATTTCATTTACTTGTAATATAATAATTTACATAATACTACCTCCGTTCTATATGTATTGCAACCTTTGACATTTTGCACTATTCATACACTACTCTTTGACCTTCTTTTGTGATTTATACACAACGATAAATATAGCCATGTGGGATCTTGTTAGATTCGTCTCGATGTATGCTTAATTAATATCAACTTTTTATAATTTTTACTTTAATAAAATTAGATATATTAACGTCTAAAGTAGTGCGTTGGGAGGCGTAAAACTCCCTATGTTGCAATACATATGGAACGGAGGTAGTATATTAACTAAAGCAGTTTTATTTCCAACTGTACAGCAGAAGATGGCTATTTGAAAAACATAGATGATGAGCATATCAAAGACAGCCTTATAGGAAGAAGTGTTTCCAATGTTGATGATGGATACAATTTGTACCAAGCTCATTCAAGGGCACTAGGATTCAGCATAAGGAAACAAACTCTTAGAAGAAGGAGAAATGACAATTCTATTTGGTTTGCTCCAAAGAAGGTGCATCAAAAGCATCAAAGAAGAAACAACAAACAAAAGAAACAAATGCAGACCAACAACATGTTCAAATACCATAATTTGAACAACCAAATAAGAAAAGAAAGGCAAGGTCAGTCAATGAGACGAGAACAGCGTGCAAAGCCATGTTCAGATTTAAACAAGAAAAACCCGGGGAAGACTTTCTCATTGTAGCACATGAGCTCCAACACAACCATGAGCTTGTAATAGACAAGGAACGTCATCATTTGAAATCAAAAAGGAAGATAACTGAAGACACAGCTCAGCTCATCGAAACAATGGTTGACTCGGGAATAAAGCCAATGCATGCATACAATTTCTTATGCAAAGAGGCCGGTTCAGAGGAGGTTGTAGGTCACACAAAAAGGGACCACCTCAACTACATCACACTATACAGGTCTAGGATGGTAGAAGGAAAAGACATGCAAAGCGTCCTAGACCTTCTGCAATCAAAGACTGAGGAAGACCCGACATTCTTCTATAGGCTGAAATTTGGGGAACATAACAACATTGTGAGCTACTTTTGGAGAGATTCAATGATGTTGGAGGACTCAAAGCCTATGGAGATCTAGTCATATTTGATACAACATATAGAATAAACAAGTATGGGCTCATATGTGCACCATTTGTAGGCATAAACTGCCATTGAAAGACAACCATGTTTGCATGTGCTTTTATCACAAATGAAAAAAAGAAAGCTTCGAGTGGCTCTTGCAGACATTCAAGAGAGCAATGTGCCAAGAAGAACCCAAGACAATATTCACTGACCAAGACAAGGCAATGGGAAATGCAATTGAAAAGGTAAAAATAAAACAACTCCCTATTTCAGTTACTTCTCACATATATAGCACTGAAAAAACAGAAACTAAAACTGAAGTAAAATAAACACTAACTGAAAACAACAGCACTACCAACTGAAACACACATTAAAAATGCCTTCCAAACTCTACAGCTATTAATAATTTCTACGTAACAGGTTTTTCCAAATTCAAGACATATACTATGCCTGTGGCACATTGAGAAAAACTTTGTAAGCCACTTTGGATCCCTCAAAAGCAATAAAGAATTCAAAGAGATGTTCAAAAATTGCCTCATGGGATGCAAAAATGAATCGGAATTTGAAGAAATGTGGGCAAAAATAATGGAAAAATATGGACACCAAAAAGAAGAATGGTTCAACCAAGTATATGAGGAAAGACACAAATGGTGCACAACACTAAATAGAGATATGTTTTTAGCTGGCATACTGTCATCACAAAGGAGTGAAGTCATAAACAGAGCAATATCATTCAATGCAAAGTCATCAACAAACTTGTTTGAGTTCTATCACATATTTGAGGAAACAGTAAAGAGATGGAGAAGCAATGAAACAAGCGACAACTTCAGAAACAGAATGGAGCGTCCAAAAGGCATCAACTCAAAATCAAAGCTGTTAAAACATGTTGCACAAGCTTACACCTTAGCGCTGTACAAAGATTTCGAAACAGAATATGAGTGGGCAATGGCATCATCTTTGAGAGAATTTGAAGCACAAAACTCAGACCTTAAGTTCTTTGAAGTCTCATCAGAAGAAGACTTCAGCAACTCAGATAATGTAGCATACAATCAGAGTACAACAGAATTTGTTTGCACATGCCAATGCTTCACGGAAACAGGAATGCTATGCTATCACATTATAAGGGTAATGCACATGTTTAACATTTTCAAGATACCTGAAAAGTATATCTTGAAAAGGTGGACAACGCTTGCAAAATCAACAATATTGGAAAACAATACTAGTAAGTTCAGCAACTGAAATATTTTCTGATCTACCTAAAAAGTTTTATTAACCAACTGAAACACTTTACTAATAAGATGAAACAACAGGTGACAAAGACCAAAACCCACATGCACAGCTCTGGAGACCATGGAGACATGCAATTACAAAAAACTTCTACAACCTGATATCAATATTCCAGACAACTGAGGAGGCAAGGAAATTATGCGACAACTCAATGAAGGACTTATATAAATCTGTCAAAGAAGTTTTCAAGACTGACCAAGAAAAACAACAAGAAATTGAAGATGAAGAAAGAAGAAGACAAGTTGTTGAAAATCCAGAGATAATAAAGACAAAAGGAAGACCACCAAAAGAAAATAAAAGGATAAAAGGACATTTTGAGAAAAGAAAAATGAAGACTAGGCATCCCAATGAATATGGAACACAAACACCAAATGTACATTTGAATTCTTAATGAAGCTTTAAAGTTCCTGTTACATTTGTACTGATTTTCAGTTAACTGTATTTAAATTTCAGTTACCTCACTTTTAGATTCATTCACTATATTTTACTTCTGTTACTTTCGTACAAATTTATTGACATTAATTAGAATTTCAGTAATCATTATATCTAAATTTTACTGAAGGAGTTAAAAAAATTCATATTTCTAATGGAAGAATGAAACTGAAAAAAGAATAAAGTTAACTGAAGGAGTTAATCATCACTTAAACAGCAACTGAATGAAGCAACAAAAAACAGCAAGTGAAAGTTTAGTGAAACTAACTGAATGAAAACTGGAACTAAATGAGACAATAGTAACTGAATTAAAACTGGAAGTAAATGAACCTAAGTCAACCTGAAAGAATTTTAGGAGCAACTGAAAAAACCAATAAAGTAACTAAACAATTAAAAGAAACAACTAAAAGCTTAGTGAAACTAACTGAATTAAGACTGGAACTAAATGAAACAATAGTAACTGAATTACAAATGAAACTAAATGAAACTAACTCAACCTGAACAATTTTAGGAGAAACTGAAAAAACAAAAAATGTAACTAAACAACTAAAAACAACAACTGAAAGCTAAGTGAAACTAACTGAATTAAAACTGGAACTAAAATGAAACAATAGTAAATGAAACTAGGTCAACCTCTAACTAAAAAGAGAATAAAAGGAAATAAAATAGAAATAGGAGTAACTAAAAACATGTTTCAAAAAGAAAACACAATTGATGTCACTACATATGAATAACAAATGAAACGTTCATTGAAGTAACTAAAACATATCAAGTACTAACTGAAAAACAAATGATAGGTGTAAAGAAACTAACTGAAACAACAGTTGGTCTAACTAAAATAACCACAGTTTCATTTGCTACATTTCAGTTTGTGTTTTTAATATTTCAGTTAGTATCATGATTATTTCATTTAGTATTTTATATATTTCATTTACTAATAATACAATTTCATTTACTGATATAAACTGAGTCTTTTTAATATTCCAGTTAGTCTTTTTAATATTTCAGTTAGTCTTTTTAATATTTCAGTTAGTCTTATAATTCTTTCATTTCATGAGAATAAGCGATCTAAATGAAATTCTAAAATGCAAGGACCTACTCAGTTTCACTGGCTACTTTTCAATTAGTGTTTTTAATATTTCAGTTAGGCTTATAATTCTTTCATTTCATTAGAATAAGTGAACCTAAGTGTCCTAATTCAAGCTGTAACTAAAAAAAGAACAAAAGCAAATGAAAAAAAATGTTAAAAACCGAAATAAGGTCAAATAAAAAAGAAAATTTTGCTTAAAAACCAAACAAAGAATAACTACAAGTAACTGAAACAATAGTGAAACTAAACAACAAGAAAATACAAGTAACTGAATACAACTGGAACTAAATGAACCAGTAGTAAAACTAACTGAATAAAACTGAGAAAATACAAGTAAATGAAACAAAACTCATTGTTAAAAATAGTAATTAATAAAACTAATACCATCTTACAAAGCACTAAGACTAACTGACAAAAAAATGAGACAAACTGAGATAATATGAATAAGAACTTTCATTCAAAGCAAAAATATTACAAACTAATTCTAATTTCAGTTCAAGCATAAACAACAACAACATAAACAAAAAAAAAACTAATTACAAAACCTAAAATCTAACATTTCTCAGAAGACTCTAAAAGACTAAGATCGTTCACAAAAGATTTGAAAACACTCTCACTATCACCCAACAACTCAAGCCTCTGAGCCCTTGAGCGACTCCTTTCTTCAATGGCCTCCTCCGCAGCCTCCCAAGTGTTGCGAAGGTTTGGGAAATGACGGTTGTAAGCATCCTTACAAGCGTAGTCTCCCTCGATGAAAGTTTGGTCCATGTCAAATGAGTGAATCACTTGCAATTCATTGAGACATTGAGTCCTTTTCAACGTCAGGACCCTATCTTCTGCTTCTAAATCCTTCACTTTGTTCTCTAGTTCTGTCACCCTCTACGCCAATTGTTTTTGAACCCTTTCTCTCTCCGTTTCCTCTTGAAACTTCTTTAGAAACCTGTCTTCTTCATCCCTTCTCCTTTGTAAATAATTCAACTCATTGTTTGACACCATTTCAGATTTTCTAGTTGTGAATTTGAAGATTTTTGAATAGTAATTAGAGGACTCAAATTTGTTTCAACTTATGAAATTATATTGTACGTAGAAAGAAAGTAAACAACATATCTCTATATATATAGCTTTACAAAGATGCTTGGGAATATCAACAGAGTAGTTATGATTAAATGCAATGTCATTAAAAGAGTTACTTTTAATAGGTGGCGTTTCATAAATAACGGTTCATTGTACAAGAATAAATAGGAACATTTTAAAAACCTGAATTAAAAGACCATTTGAATTCAAACTTAAAAAGTACAAACTGAAAGCATTGGAATACCAACTGAAAAGCAAAAAAGAACAACCTGAAATAAATTAATTACCAACTAAAAACAGAAGAAGAGGAACAAACTGAAAGCATTGGAATACCAACTGAAACCAAGAAAGGAACAAACTGAACAACATTATGGTACCAACTGAAACCAAGAAAACAACAAACTAAAAGCATTAAAATACCAACTGAAACCAAGAAATTTAAATTGCACTTTTTCAGTTAGTCTTTTAATATTTCATTAAGTCTTATAATTCTTTCAGATTCATTTCAGTTGCTGTTGGATTAGTTTCATTTAGGTGTATATTCCAGTTAATTAACTTCAGTTGCTGTTGGATTAGTTGCATTTAGCTGTATATTCCAGTCAGTTAACTTCATTTTCTTCCGTTGCCTTAATTCACTTGAAAACGTATTCATTTTCTAATATGCTCAAACTAATATAAGAATAATAGAATTAAAATATAGTAACAACATATATTAATGAAATAAAAAATAAAAATTTAAGAAAATGAAGACAAAAACAAATTTCATGAACCAAAATTAATAGTAATTGATTTGTAGTTGTAACTATACATGTATACTAACTGAAGAAAAGTATATATAAACTGAAACCAAATATAAACTAATTGAAGAATAGTATATACTTGTAACTATACATGTATACTATACAATTAACCTAAGTTATAAATACTTGTAACTGTATATGTATACTATACAATTAACCTAAGTGTAAACAAATTCTCAAAAACTAATGATAGTTAAAATCTAGTAGTTTATTGACTCTTTGAGTATCATAACGATCAAGATTTAGCACCCTTTCAACTTCTTCTTCATGCTTCCTCCTTTGTTCAAGAATAGCCGGATCACTTGTATCACTACTCTTTTCCTTTTTCAATGACAATTGATAAAGAGACTTCTCATTTTTCATCCTTATTTTCTGCTTTGCTAACAACTCTCCCTTCTTCTGTGACCATAGCACACAATCACCCTTCAATTTATTTGCCAGCTTGTTCATAGGATAAGTTGCTAATCGATAAGCAAGCTTGCACCGTTGAAACTGTTTCACTCCTACCTGAAAAGTAATAAACAAAAGAATGAGAAAAATGGTATCAATAAATATGTAACAATGGAATACCAACTGAAACCAAAAAAGGACCAAACTGAAACCAAAAAAGGACCAAACTGAAAACAATTAAAATAACAACTGAAACCAATAAAAGAACTAACAGAAAGCATTAGAATAACAACTGAAACCAATAAAAGAACTAACTGAAAGCATTAAAATACCAAATGAAACCAATGAAAGAACTTAATGAAAGCATTAAAATACCAACTTGAACCAAAAAAAGGAACAAACTGAAAGCATTAAATACCAACTGAAACCAATAAAAGAACTAACTGAAAGCATTAAAATACCAACTGAAACAAAAAAAGGAACAAACTGAAAGCATTAAAATACCAACTGAAATCAATAAAAGAACTAACTGAAAGCATTAAAATACCAACTGAAACCAAAAAAAGGAACAAACTGAAAGAATTAAAATACCAAATGAAACCAATAAAAGAACTAACTGAAAGCATTAGAATACCAACTGAAACCAAAAACAGGAACAACTAAAGCTAAATTGTACATGAAACCAAAAAAGGACCAAACTGCATAAAAGCAGCAGTGCAATTGGTTTTTTCAGTTAGTCTATTTAATATTTCAGTTAACTATAGAAGCAGCAGTAGTGCAATGGGTTTTTCAGTTAGTCTTTTTAATATTTCAGTTAACTATAAAAATAATACCTTGCCAAGTGAAGCAATTGGACCGTCTCGCACAGCTTCGCCATCATATAGGTTCATTCCCTTGATGGCATACACACCACAATCATTCACATTCTTGTTACTCCTCCATGAAAAATAAGTTGTCACCCTCTCCCAATGTTGCATTTGATGAAAATCATGACACTCCATTTGAAACATCATGAAGGACTTAAAGATACGACACTGCATAAAACTAAACGAGTAAAAAACTTTTGAAAGACAACAAAAAGAACAACAACAAAAAGGAAAAATAAAAAGATACGTACAAAAGTATCGACACCATTATATAACTTCACATTCTTATCATCAACGTGCCAATATCGGTCAAACTCATTGTTGTCACTTCGGTTATCAATATTTTCAATTTTCTTCTCCTTCCTCTTGATAACCAAAACAGTATAATGATTGTCCTTGTGAACAGGAACAAATATCTGCCAAATTATGAGAACAAAAATACATTTACATAAAAGCAAAAATGCAAAAAGTCAAACCAACTGAACCAAACATATCACTAACTAAAAGAAAAATGAAACTAACTGAAACAGAAGATATCACTAACTGAAACTTAAATAACACCAGCTGAAACTAAATTAAAAGCAACTGAATAAAACAGAAAAGTACATGAAAAAATAAAAAGAGGAACTCAAACTACAAAAAACAGCAACAAAACAAACAGACAGTGAAAAACGAACTTAACAAACTAACAACATATAAATGAAAGAACAAAAAAATATAATAGTAATGTAAAGAAAAATCAATGACTTTGTACATACCAATTCAGCTTCACAAATATCATTCTTTGGAAATGTTTTCACCCACGAATAAATTGCATTGGTACAATTCTTCACAAACACCTCCTCTGACCAAATGGATATCTTTGCCTTTTCAGCTTCCCACTTTGCCTTCTCAATAGCATGCTCTAGTGTGCCCTCGATGTTTTTGAGGTCATACTCTTTTTGAGTTTCCATGCTCTTAAAATTATCCTCTTTAATCCTCTCCATAGTTAACCAATTTATGAAGTTCTAAAGAAAAAACAGAAACAACAAAAGAACATAATTAACCAAATGAAAATCCAGATCATTCAAATCAAAAGAAAATAGAATTAACTGAAACAAATATAAAACAAACTGAAAGCAAAACTAAACCCATAAAGACTACAACTGACAATAGGCAAAAGAAAAGCACAAAAAAACTTACAAAAGGCATCAAATCCATATAGAATCTCCTTGTTACTGAAGGGCTCTTTTTCTCATTTCTATTAAACATGTAAGCACAAGCTCCAAACACTGACCCGCTTATCCAAGAACCAGGCGACATACTCAAGAAGTCAAACTTTCTCATTTCCACAACTTGAGAAGTAACATCATTCTCAAAATCAAGAAGAACCTCATTATTGATGCGATCTTCCAAGTCAAAGTTCTTGCTTTTAAGAGGACTAGAAGCTGGATTCAATGACAGTTTTGACACATCGGCATACTCATCATAAAACAAGTAATCCCCCAACCAAGTCTCTTCACTGCTCAAATCTTCTACATATTTATTTTTGGACTGAAGAATTCTTATAAGAAATACATCATGATTGTTCAGTGGATATGCTTGCAATGTAGGTGAACCGTTCTGAACATGAGAGGAAGAAGAAATCCCTTGAACAACATCTTCCTTTGTAGTACTTGTACCAGCAACACCCTCATCACAATCTTGTTTAATATTCATCCCAAGCTTATCCAGATCTAATTCCTCATCATTCTCTTCTAAATCATCATTGAGAATTATTGGCTCAAATTTCTGTCCTGAAGACTTTTCTTCTATCGTTGACTCAACATTTAAATCTGGTGCGCTCAAAGGGATCTTGTACTGTGGTATATTCACACCACTTAAGGAAAGACTTTCAGAAGCTAAGGAATATGAGCCATCATCCTATCATACATAAAAAAATAATATATTAATAAACAACAAAAATAACTGAAATACTAGAAAAGAACAAGTAACTGAAATCCCAAAAAAGGACCAACTGAAAGGAGAATAAAAGTACCAGAAACATAATAAGCAACAACTGAAAAATAACAAAGAAGTAACTGAAACCCTAAGAAAAGAATCAACTGAAAGGAGAATGAAAGCAGCTGAAACATATTAAGCAACAACTGAAAATAACAAACAAGTAACTGAAACCCTAAGAAAAGCACCAACTGAAAGGAGAATGAAAGCAGCTGAAACATATTAAGCAACAACTGAAAATAACAAACAAGTTACTAAAACAGTAAGAAAAGCACCAACTGAAAGGAGAATAAAAGCACCTGAAACATAATAAGCAACAACTGAAAATAACAAACAAGTAACTGAAAACCTAAGAAAAGCACAAACTGAAAGGAGAATCAAAGCACCTGAAACATATTAAGCAACAAATGAAAATAACAAATAACTAACTGAAACACTAAGAAAAGCATAAACTGAAAGGAGAATAAGACCACCAGAAAGATATTAAGCATCAACTGAAATTTTCAACGACAAAGCAACATCTGAAAATAATAGCTAACTGAAACCCTAAGAAAAGACCAACTGAAAAGAAAATAAGAGCAAATGAAACATATTAAGCAACAACTGAAAATAACAAACAAGTAACTGAAACCATAAGAAAAAAACTCACATGAGGATATTGAATTTCAATTGGAGTAAGCATGGGAATGGAAGAGGCACTATTGTCAAAGCCTTCTAATGGACCAGTAATACCGCACTTCTCAGTCATGTCATGGACCTTGCAAAAACAAGAACAAAAAAAACTCAAAATTTAAGAACAACAAGAAATAAAAAACACAATAGGAAGTCCAAATGAAAACAAAATAGAACTAACTGAGAAATTAATAACAGTAACTAAAAAGAACAAAAAATCATAAAACAAAAGCTTACATTGGGTGTGGGAATATCTGCTTCAAAAACAGGAGGAGAGGTAATCATTAGGAATGGAAGAGGTACTACTCTCAACCCCTTCTACTGGAGCAGTATTAGAAGACTCTTCAGTCTTGTCATGGACCTTGCAAAAAAAAGAACAAAAAAAAACACAAAACTTAACAACAACAAAGGTAAAAAAAAAAACAGAACAGGAAAGTCCAATTGAAAACAAAATAGAACTAGATGAAAATTTAATAACACTAATGAAAAGAACAAAAAAATGATAAACCAAAAACTTACAAGAGGTGTGGGAATATCTTCTTCTTCAACAACAGTAGGAGGAGTAAAAAGAGGAATGGAGGTACTACTCTCCAACCCTTCTACTGGAGCACACTTCTCAGTCTTGTCATGGACCTTAAAAAAACACAACAAGAAGTCCAAGTGAAAACAAAATACAGTAACTGAAAAGACTGAAACACTAACTAAAAAGACTGAAAAAAAATGATAAAGCAAAAACTTACAATAGGTGTGGGAATATCTTCAACAACAGGAGCATAAGTAGTAAAAGGAATGGAGGTATTACTCTCCAAGCCCTCTAAAGGAGCAGTACTAACAGACTTTTTCAGTCTTGTCATCAATCTTACAAAAACAAGAACAAAATAAAAACAAAAAACAGGAAGTCCAAATGAAAACAAAATAGAGCTAACTGAAAAATTTATAACACTAAATAAAAAGAACAAAAATGATAAAGCAAAAACTTACATCGGCTGTGGGAATATTAGCTTCAACAATAGGAGGAGGACTAATCATAGGAATGAAGGTACTACTTTCCAAGTCCTCAACTGAAGCAGTACTAACAGACTTTTCAGTCTTGTCATCGACCTTGCAAAAACAAGAACAAAAAAAAACTAAGAAATTAACAATGGGGAACAAAATTAGAACATGAAGTCCAAATGAAAACAAAATAGAGCTAACTGAAATTTACTAACACTAACTAAAAAGAACAAAATAGAGCAAAAACTTACAACAAGTGAGGGAATAACTGCTTCAAGAAGAGGACTAGGAGTCAAAAGTTGAAATGAAGGCATTGAAGTGTCACTAACATGAACACTAGGAGGGCTTTAATAACCCAAAGGACAGCCAAAAATATCAGAAAGCCTTGTCCCTTTACTTGAAGAGTCATATCTCGGACTCATGCGACTATAAGTCTTTTCGATATGTGGTGCTGTTCTTGATGAGTCCTTAACAAATGAAGCACCTTCAACTTCGGTTGAATCATTTTTTTAGTGCTATCTTGACCACCACTACTCTCTTTCTCATCGTGTCCCAACTTATCATCATTGCCACCAGCATTCTTTTGCTCATTTGCAGATGATCTGCTTTATCATCAGCTACACTGGGACCACTCTCATGTGCCTGACCTGAACTACCATCTTGATCATCATCGGCTGACTTCCCTCCTTTATCAAAATCATCACCATGAAAACTATCTTCACCTGCCTCATCTTCAGATTCATCTTCCTTCTCACGCGAATCCGAATCATTATCCTTCTTCCCAACAACCTCTCCTGTACTAACTCCACCCATAACAGAAACAACTACTGGAGGATCGCTTGGATTAAAAACATGTGTTTGATTCCTCTCAACAGCAACCTGAACTTTCTTCACAACAGGGCTAACTTTCACATTCAAAGCCTCTGCCTTCCGTTTATTCTCCCAATATTGCTTCTCCAACTCATTAATTTGAGCAAAGAAATCATCATTAAGCACATCTTCACCATCTTCTTGGGATAAAGTCTCTTGAGATAGATGTTCCCCTTCTTGTCGAATATCTTGTGCAATCTTCAAGTTAGTTTCACAATGCAATTGCATTTCGCCTCACTCGAAGCAGATTCTTCATATATCCCTAGAATAGAACACAAAACAAGAATATTATCAAAAAAAGGTAAATGAACCACAAGTAATAAACAAAACAACAGATAACAGACTGAAAGCATTAAAATACCAACTGAAACCAAAAAAAGAACTAACTGAAAGCATTAAAATACCAACTGAAACCAAAAAATAAACTAACTGAAACCACTAAAATACCAACTGAAAGCAGAAAAAAGGAACAGCTAAAGCTACTAATATACCAACTGAAACATAACAACAAACAACAAAAAGAATTAAAATACCAACTGAAACCAATAGATGAACTGACTGAAAGTATGAAAATACCAACTGAAAGCAAAAAGGAACCAACTGAAAGCATTAAAATACCAACTAAAAGCAAAAACGATCTAACTGAAAGAATTAAAATGCCAACTGAAACCAATAAATGAACAAACTGAAAGCATTAAAATACTAACTGAAACATAACAACAAACAACAGAAACTATACATATACAAACTGAAAAATAAAGAAATTGAAAAAATAACAAATTCAAAGCATCACTTACTTGAAAATCAGAAGCATTGATCTCATCATCAGTCATCAAGTGAGATGGAAGATCTATAACTAACTGTCTTGATGAACTTGAAGACTGAACAACCTTGAATGAAGAATCCAAACCCTTATCAGCATCAAGAACTTGTTTCCCCTTATCATCACTATTGACTGGAAGAATATGCTTCAGGTTCAGCTGGAATTGCTTAAGCTCATCACTCAACCTATCTTCATTATCCCAGTAACATATATAGGGTTTCTCAACTGTTGTGAAATCTAAATCACGACATCTGAAGTTGTGAATCACAGCAAGCACTAAAGCACTTACACAACCCCTCAACTGAATAGAAAATTTACTGCCATCAAAACCTGAAGTACTCTTCTTTGATGTAAGAGTATGATTACAGTCTAAAATGACAGAACACAAAGAATGTCTGACAAATCCACACCAATCATACGATGAAATCTTAGAAACATCTTCTAAGCTCTTGCCACATTTCACCAATGCACCATAATCACCACGAGGACAAAGAAACTTTGTCACAGCAAACAAAACAAACAACCTCTTGAAATCATCCCCAATAACATATTTCTTGAAGAGATCAGCCCAAGCCTTCTTCGACACATATAGATTTTGACCTTCACTAACACCTAGGAACTCCAACCATCTCTTACTCTCAACCCTGGATTGAACTTCACTCCCTTTCCGCCGAAATGCATAAGGATCTATAACCTCAACAGGCTTCTCTGACAAAGGCAAACCCTAATAGCAAACCTATTGAGCAACAGGTTTCCATTCTCACTCCTAAACAACATGCCACTAGCATTATACCTCAGCATCACATCCAAATAAAGAGGAGGACTGAAGTTTTTTATCTTTATATCCAACAAACTGCCAAATCCAATATCCCTCACCCAAGTCCTCTGCCTACCATTAAAACCACTAATAACTTCTTGAAGGTGAGCAAAATCAGAAACAGATGACAAATGAACAGAGTTAAGATCCTCTGTAGTGAAAATCCTAACACAAATCAACAAAAAACAACATTAGAACACAAAAATAACAAAACAGAGAAATCAATAAAACACAACATAAGAAACAAACAAACATACGATGGATCCAACGTATCCTCATAATCATCTGGATTAGACCTCTTAAAGGTGACCTTTTCTTTTGAATCCTTAGCTACAGATTTCCCTTTGCCTACGGACTTAACAGACCTACAAAAAAACAGTCAATAAATGACAAAAATCAATATACTGAAAGGAGAATAAAAGCACCTGAAATATATTAAGCAACAACTGAAAAATAAGAACAAAAGTAACTAAAGACCTAAAAAAAGAACTAAGTGAAAAGAGAATAAGAACAACTGAAACATATTAAGCAACAACTGAAAATAAAAACAACTAACTGAAATCCTAACAAAAGCAGGAACTGAAAGGAAAATAAGAGAAACTAAAACATATTAAGCAACAACTGAAAATAAAAAAAACTAACTGAAACCCTAATAAAAAGCAGGAACTGAAAGGAAAATAAGAGCAACTGAAACATATACTGAAACCCTAACAAAGGCAGGAACTGAAAGGAAAATAAGAGCAACTGAAACATATTAAGCAACAACTGAAAATAAAAACAACTGACTGAAACCCTAACAAAAGCAGGAACTGAAAGGAAAATAAGAGCAACTGAAACATATTAAGCATCAACTGAAAATAAGAACAACTAACTGAAACCCTAACAAAAAGCAGGAACTGAAAGGAAAATAAGAGCAACTGAAACATATTAAGCATCAACTGAAAATAAGAACAAAACTAACTAAAGACCTAACAAAAGCACCAGCTGAAAAGCTAAACTATCTACCTAAAAAGCTAACAAAAAACCTATTACACTGTAATACATTGAATGAAAAAACAATATATATAATGAAATGAGCAAACAACTAACTGAAAAAATATCAAAACACTGAAATACATACTTTGGAACATAATCCAAATCTCTGTCTAAAACCTTCTTCTTCTCAGCAGAAACAACCATACGCAACTCATGTTTCTCAATCTTGGCTGACTTCTTAGACTTAGAAGCCTTCGAACTACATTCAAAAGAAAATAAAACGATCAACAACACAAAATTTTTGAAACTCAAAACCAAAATAAAAACAAAAAAATTTCGAAATACCTAGAATCATCTCCTCATCCCCTCTTAACTACCATTGTCGAATTGATTGATAAAATTAATGGAGTGAAGAACTAAAAAATTCAAAAAAGTTAGCAATGTGAAACAATTTTAGCAATGGAGTGAATAACTGCCAAACTTAAGCCGCGAATTTGGAGTGAAGATATTAGCTCAGAGATTTTCGGAGTA
Source organism: Patellifolia procumbens (assembly GCA_947645195.1). Lineage (NCBI taxonomy): Eukaryota > Viridiplantae > Streptophyta > Magnoliopsida > Caryophyllales > Amaranthaceae > Patellifolia > Patellifolia procumbens. The sequence goes on along the minus strand of CANSGD010000248.1, from coordinate 655,968 downwards.
GAAAAAAAAAGAATTTCTAAATTTAATTCAACCAATGATAAGCGACGCATGAAATTGAGAGAAATCAGAAGCAAAAATAATAACATTAAGAAAATAAAAACACGCGCGCGCGAAATTATGAAATGGGGTAAGCCCGTCTGACCATAAACATTGGGTCAGACCGTCTGACCCAATAGTTTCACTTGGATGAATACACTGTTTGTATATGGTTTACAGAACCCTACTTCTGCCTTCCATACCCTTTTTTGGGAAATTTGATCAGAATTTGAAACTAAGTTTGTTGTGAAAATTGTGACTACATTATTAAGTTTGAAAATTGGGTTTGTTATGAGTTTGTCATTGATTTATGAGAGTTGGGTCGCTTTACGTGGTTTTATGGTGTTGTTGGGAGTTGTGTAGGCCATCTTAGGCCTTGTTTGAATGATTCATGCTCCCCCTTTCTTGTTTTTTCCACCACATTACCCAAAAGTATTCCCTACCTCTTACCTAAGCCCCATTACAACCCTCTAAAGTCCTCTTGAGCACGTGTCTGCAGTGTTCATTTGATTGATTTCGAGTCAGTTTGTCAAGTTAAAGAGTATTTCTGCTAATTGAGTCGACTTGACTAGGATGAGCGTCATTTAACCTCCCTAAACATATGAGATTGTGAGTGGGAAGGACATTTATGGTCGGGTTGGTGAGTGTTCGGGCATATTCTTTGCCTGCCACAAAATAGAGAGGAGTGACACCCTTGTGAGAGCCTTTTTAGGACTTGTATGCCTTGTGGATGCTTGAATTTGATAAATTGCTTGGATGATTGGTGGTTGGATGGATTTGATTAGCCAAACTTGAATTATGCCTGTTTGAACGATTCTTAGTCTTGAAAATGTTTTGAGCTTTGATTGATTTTTATCTGTGGGGTGAGGCAATCTATTCCATGTCCATGTTCTGTTTGCTTGAGGACAAGCAAAGGTTTAGCTTGGGGGAGTTTGATATCACGTATTTATATAGACTTTTCTCGGTTATTTACAAGCTAATTTTTACGTCATTGGAGCTCTTGGGAGCTATTTTATGCTAACTATCGTACATAGTTGTGGTTTTGTGTTTTAGTGTTGAATTGCAGGTTTTAGGGAGTTTTCTCCTTATTTCCGAGCTATATGGAAGCAACCACGGCTTTACGAGATGTTACGAGGCACGTAGGATGGCTCACGAGCTTTATGGGTAGTTTAGGAGGTCCCAAGACCTCTAAACGTGAAGAATTGAGAGCCAAAGAGTCAAAAAGGAGTTTTCCGTACTCTGATCGGGCAAAAATGGCCCGATCGGGCGAAGATATATTGATCGGGTACAGAAGTTGCGGACCCGACCAGGCACCTGCTACCCGAACCGATCTGGTGGGGACCCCCTAGCCCTCATTTTGCTGCTGCGTGAGAGGAGAGCAAGCTGGCCCTTATTTGTCGCCAGGCCCGATCGGGTGGACCCAAATTTCATGCATCTTGCTGTGCTACTACTCTGAGCCCAAGAAAACGAGGTTGATGAAGCTTACTATGGGCCCGATCGGGTGGCCTTTGGCCCGATCGGGTCCCGTGCGTATTTTCGCGATTTTTGTCTTTTATTTCCGTGTTTAGTTAGACTTGAGGGGGTATTATAAATACCTTTTCCTCATTATTTTAGGGGTTTTTTGTCCAAAACTGCCTACTTTTTGGCCTTGTTTGCGAGAAACTGCCTTAATTTCAATTTTTTGTCCACGAAAGCGTTACTTTGCACTTTTGTTTGTTGACACATGCCAATTTTTTTTTCCAGACGTTGACCCAATTTATCAGGCAAGCTATCACATGTGCAGGTCACGTGCTACATTAAAACGCCCATTTTCATTCTTTTTCTCTGTTATTTCCCTCCAAAACCTTGTAAAACCAAATAACCTTCTCTCTCCCCTGAACTAAATTAAATCACCTAACAACCCAAATTTAATTTTTCAAACCCAACCACAATTAATCCAAGCCTCCTCTATTAATTCTCTCATCTTCTATTTCCTCTCATTCTATGCACTTCTGTTGAAATTCAATACCCTTTTGCAAGCAAAATCGTGGCTTTCATTTTTTTTTTTTTGAAAATTCTCCAGATTTTTTATAAAAGTTTTTTTTAATCTTTTTGACAAAGATCAAAGCTTTATGTGAAGCATAATTATTTGTTTAATTTGTTGTTGTTTATTTTTGAACTGGCAGGAGATGTCAAGTTCAAGTGATGTAAGTCAAGGAGGACGCAACGAGCTACGAGAGGGAATGTGTTACTGTGGGATTTCTTTTGTGAAATTGGTTTCTTGGACAGAGAACAATCCAGGGAGGAGGTGTAAGAGATGTAACTTCTACTCCGGCAGAGGTGCGGCTTGGGCTGTGGCTATTGGAGGTGGGTTGATCGTGGAATTGTTGATTGGCAAAGGGATGTTACCAACAATCTTGTTGCTGAAAACAAGAGCCTGAGAACAGAGGTGCAATCTTTGAAAGAACAGTTACAAAGGGCTGAGACCAAACAATGGAGTTAGGTTGACGAGAGTGCAGAGTTGAAGATCAAGCTAAAGAGGGTAGTTTATTGGGTTTAATTTAGGAGAGAGAGTATAGGTTATGGGTAGATTACGAGGTGTTGGAGGGAAATAATAGAGAAAAAGAATGAAAATGAGCATTTTAATGTAGCATGTGACCTGCACATGTGATGGCTTGCCTGATAATTTGGTCAACGCCTGAAAAAAAAATATTGGCATGTATCAACAAACAAAAGTGCAAAGTAAGGCTTTTCTGGACAAAAAATTGAAATTAAGGCAGTTTCTCGCAAACAAGGCCAAAAAGTAGGCAGTTGACATCTTTTATCATCTTTCACTCTAGTTTATTTCTCATAGTTCTTAGCTTAGTTTAAACACTTTAGATTAGATTAAAGGTGATTGAACCTATTCGATTTCAATAAAAGTTCCTGCTTTCTGTCAATTGGTATTCTTCTCTACCCTAATTTCTTTTATTATTCTTAATTGCTTAGTTTAAGTATTTAATCATTCATGATGCAATTATTAGGGTTTCATATTAGATTTGTTGCTGTTAATTCGATTATGAGTGAGTAGTTCTCTTTCTAGGGTGTTAGATAGGAAAGCCATGTTTATACCATGATTGTGATTTAGATTTCTATCAATTTCTAGGGCTTGATTAGGGTGATTGTGATGTGATTTGTTCTTAATTAGTGATTAATGTTAGTGTACAATTTCATTGATTGCTTGTGGTTAATAGTTGTTTGCACAAATCCGTCTTACGACTAGAGGCCTAGGACACATTAGTAGTTCTGATTACGTTAGTGAACATGCGGCGTATGTTGAACTATGAGCGTTGAGTCTTAACCATAGCTCAACACATGCTCTAATCCCTCGACTCTTGACTTAAGTTTTGATAGTAGTTGACCTTGTTTGATTGGTATAAGCATGGTGGACCGACCTAATACCCTAGGTTTTTAGTCCATAGTTAATTCCTCGGTTTAATTTGTCTTCCTTAGCTTAATCTTTAGTTCAGTTATTTCTTCCCTGATTTCATCTGAAGTAGCTGATTGATTGAATATTAATTTAGAAACTCTGTCTCCCTGTGGATTCGACCCTGCTTCCATTGACTACCATAGTTAGAGGACTGTATGTTTATCTTTGATTAGGTGATACGACTAAAACCTATCAGCAGCACAGTTCTTTTTTGTAAACAAAGAGAATTAGGCATGAGGATCAATTTGTTGGTTAGAGGGGCATGACAACCGTTGTCCTCAACGCGTTGATTTCATGTGTCATTGATACATTGTGGAATCATGGGATATAAGGATATAATTTTTTTTTTGGTAAGAAGTGGTTCGGACCTTACTCGGGTCCTAATGGGCCACACACTTTGAGAGGGGGGGAATGATAAGGGATTGTCTACTCTCAAAGTGCCCCTAGTAAGGATTGAACTCCCAACCTCAAGGTTGGAAAACTCTAACCTTTCCACTAGATATTGAGTCTGTATTTTACACGTTTTTAGGCACCTTTTGATGGAGATTTCAGTACTTTGTGTATGAGTTTTGATTGATTTCCGCCCGGTTTATATGAAATGAGCATGGAAGCAGATTTATTGAGATTCGAGACTTTCGGGATGCTTTTGATGCTCTTTATGTCACATTGGGAGCTTACGAGTCTCTTATGATAGTCCCAAACGCTTATTGCCTGCTTTCTTGAGAGTTTTCGGTTGAGAAGATCGTCCCAGACACACCACTGCTCATGGCACGCACCACTACTCGCAGATTATTGCCGAGAGCTGACCACTGATCGCGGTTAGGACCGCGAATCGTGGTCAGCACCACTGGTCGCGGTCCCTGTCACCGGTCGCGGTCAGCTCGGGACGCTACCCTTATTGCGGATTTTGTTTGTTTTAATGTTTAGCATATATACTTAGACGTTTATTTTGGGATAAGTGTAATAGCCCTGTTTTAAGAGCACCTTTATTAATTATTAATTATAATATTATTTTAATTAATTGATGAAACCCTTGTGTTTTAAATGAAAACTTATATTTGATATTATTATTATTATTAAAAAGCTGTGTTGTATTTATTAACGTAATTATATTAAATTATTTTAGTGGAATTACTTTTAACAGTATCGAGTTCTATATTAATTTAAGAAACGTGTTTGAGCTATCGTTTTAATGACATGTATATTTTACAATAATAAATTAAAATATACTTATGTATATTTATATTAGAGTGGGTATTTTATTTATAAAAAGAAAAAAAAAGAGAGATGGAAAGTGAAGGGTGGCGTGGCTATTGAATAAGAGGCTAGGGGGTTATGTGTGAGTGAGGGAGTGAAGATGAGTGACTCATCAATTAAAAAAAAAAAAAGAAACAAAAAGGGAAAGGGGCTGGGCTAGACACGTAACAGGAAGGAAAAGAAAGAACAGAGAGGTGAGAAGAGAGGAGCAGAGGAAGAGGCGAGAAAGAGAGAGAAAGAGAGAGGGGAGAACAGCGGCGACGACACGCCACCTGTGGCGAGTTGCCCACTCCGCGAGCAGCAGCAACCACCAACGGCGGCCAACGAAGAAAGAAAGAGGGAGAAGCGTGCGAGTATCGGTTCCGGCGTGAAACCCAGGCCATCTCCGGCCACTTTTCTGGCGATTAGAGGAGGAGTAAGATGGGGTAAGATCAAAAATACATAAACCCTCTATCTATTTAGAGATGATACTCAAAATTGGGGTTTTATTAAGATGGGTGAAGGAATGCGCCTGAGAGGGCCGTGTGAGTGACCGACGACCACCACCACTGTTCCACCACCACACCACCGCCACCTATGTTCACCTTAAAACCCTAACTGAGGTACTAAACCATTACTTTTGATTATTGAACATAAATTCAGTTTTAAACTGATTGTTGGACTAGTTGATGTTTAGTCTTATTTGTCTCGGTTACAAGTTAAATGAATTTGATTTGTTTAGTTACTGATTTAAGTTTAATATTAGTAAGTTGATATAAACTTAGATAATTGGGAGTTGTTATTGTTCCTGCTTTGTTAACATGGTACTGGGTTCTCTTGTTAACGGATACAAATGCTCTGTATATTCAGTTTTTATCTATGTATGGTTATATGATGACATTTTGAGGACAGAAACTACAGTAGTTAGACTCTTAGATTATGAGTTTAAGTATGAGACTGGTTAGAGTATGGAGATTGTTAATTTGAATAGGTAGGATTCAATCTAAGTTCATTAGAAATGGTTTAAAGCTTGTAGCTTGATGTAATTCACGGAGGTGGATATAGGACAGCATACGTTTAGCTTCGTTTTGAGATGATGTTGAGAAGGGGGTCGATAACTATTGGAATGAGAGATTAGTGCAGGAAGGAACCTTGTAAGTAGAACAACATGGTTCTAAGGGATTTCTCGATTCTTCTTTTTAAGTAAATTCTTGAAACTAATGGGTCTTATATGGAATCCGAATACAATTTAATTACTTAATGCATAGTTATTAACATATTTCTAATTCGGAATTCAATTAGTAATTAATGAATTGGTTAGAATATAATACTTCTGGAATTAAGGAATTGAATCAAAATCTTGATTAGTAAGTCACTAAAACAATTCAGGTTGTATATGGGATGGAGTAATTAGTCAAGTTTCAACCAGATCAATGTATATTAGTATTAGAAATTAATTTCACTAATTAAGGAACTAGAGGTACGAATGGACATCAATTGTAAAAGTTTTCACTAAAATAAATACTACTATATGATCACTAATGTTCAATATGATTATTAAAGCGAAAGATGACTAAATTGCTAGCCAACTAATAACCTGTAAGACGGATTAGTTTCTTTAATACAATGAGAGACTCCTAAATGATATTACTATAATCAGATTAACTAGAGAGTTATAATCTATATTAAAATCTTCTTCACGGGTCTATGAACTGGTTAGGGTTGATTTTGAAAGTAGACTAAGAGTCGAAGTGGTTCTAAATCAGAATTATAAATAAGAACATATGTATAACGAGGTGGTGTATGTATTGATTAGCAAGTCTAAAATATGAAAGTGTAGATAACAACGTATCTAAAATTATTTGTTGTTGTTAGTAACGAGGAATGATCAAGCCATAACTATTGTTTATAAAGGTTATACAAACTCAGATGTAAGATACTAAACTGAATCGCCCTAGATCTTATCAAGTCCATGTATTAAGATTAACAGAACCTTCTTAGCGATTAGTCAAGCTACGTAAATGTCCTAGTTGTGAGGGGAGAATGAGTTGTTATGTTCAGTTGTTGTTGATTTGGGAGATTCACAAAAGAATCTAGTAAAAGGAAGACATTTAGGGCTAGCTTGTCCGAGTGACTCTAATATAGAATGAGTATCGATCTGTTCCATTACTGAGGTATACACCAGTAGGGAGTTATAATAAGAGGAGTTGAGGTTATTAAGGTAAATTATGGAGGTTGAGTTTACGACTGATTAGTAAATGACTATATTGAGGTCGGTGAAGTAATTCGATTGGAGATGTTATTGGAAAAGGAATTAGCCATAGAGGTCTTGTGGGATATCAGTCATGTTGATAATATCTTTTATAATTATTTGAAATGATTTTCAAATCGATTACTTTATATATTACTTGATTTACGAATATTAAAGTGTGATATTTATGAGAATGTGTTACAAGGTGAAATGTGATATGTGAAATAAGGTGAATGAGTCGCCACATACTATGTTGAATATTTATAATATAAATAAGAATGGTGAAATGAGGTTGTGAACATGCACCCGGGTTAGGGCGGGTATTCCCTAGCTGTTACCCAATCAGGAGGGGCGAAATCCTGACGTTGAAGGACATGTCCAGTTAAGTCTTGCAAGCAGAACATAAAAGGTGGGGTGACGACCCTCAACAGTTTGGAGACAGCCGGTACGTTGTACCCCTCTCCACTCGCGTTCACTACGAGATAAGAAATGAAAATGAATGTTTCTTGTAAGAAACTTAAATGTTTTGAAAATAAGCCGAGTTTTCAAATAAATATTATATCGCTATTACCTTTCCTTATGAACTACGATTTCAATAAGAGTTGTATACTGTTGTATATTGTTGGGTAAGTGATTTGAAGTATATATAGAGTTTATGTGAATTGTTGTGAATATATGTGATGAGTGTATTAAACAAAAGCCACCAAAGCATGTTTTACTTATTTTACGGGTTTAGTACTTAGCGCGTTGCTGATGGAGTCAAATGTTTGTTTTGTCATTTCTGTGGCCTGTCACTTGGGTGGGTGGCAGTGTCGTATTAGTTTCAGGTGGAAGCAGTGAAGTTATGAAGCTTTGATGCAGGAATTCTTATTGCAATTATCTTTATATGTATTAAGGCGAGGACGATCGACTTTGTAATAGTGTAATATTTAGTTATGTTGTAAATAGTTTTTAAATAGGAATTTGTAAAGTAGAAGCTGGGAATAGATGCTGGAAATTTATTAAAATGATATACAGGTTCATAGTTTGGAAGCAAGTCCTAAGTTAAATTTTAGGCGGTTCGTATTTCAAACGGAGCTCTGCCGAATTTTCTGTAGACTTTTATTATTTAATTAATACCATTCAGATCATTTAGTTAACTTCATTTAGTGTTAATGTTTTATAGTTAAAGTTTTAAAAAGTTCAGGTTTTTAGTGTTCCATACTCGTCGTTTTAGGACGATGAGTGTGATGGTAATAGTCCGGATTAAGGTTTTCGCTGTGTTTAGCTCTAATTAAGTTGGTCGGTGAATCCGGGCTGTTACAATAATTAATCACTCTTTTATTAGTAAAACTCTTAGTTTAGCTCTAAAGACATTTCTTTTGATTAATTTTGAAGATCGAAGACATTGGATCCGTCTGTTTAATTCAAGTACTTATTAATTCAAGTTTGATTTCTCTATTCGCTTTTGCTATTTCTCAATTATGTTTATATTTTCTATCGTTATGATTAGTGAGTAATCTTATTTCTAAGATTGAGTTGACCCCTATCATGGATTGTTTACTTTATTCCTTTAATTCTATGTTATTGAATCGTATGATTAGGGTTTGACAGTTTGTCTTCATTATCAAATTGCATCATTGTTAGCCCTATTTTTATTATCAATGAGAGATGGAATTGAAATTAGGAATTCTTTGATCATTATTGTTATCTCATTGATGATTCTAATTGTGTGTTAGCCATGAAAATAGGAAACATGCATATTAGTTAGACCTTTTGTAGTCACGAAAGTGGTCTTAAGGTAGTTTGTTTTCGAATCTCTCCTAAACTTCGATTCATTAACTGGAATGTAAGTTGTGTCTAATCAATTCATTTTAGTGGTAATGCTCAGTTTTAGTGCTTTAACATCATCGTTATCAACGTTATTATTATTATTATCTTGCTTATTAGTTTAGAAATTAGTTTAATAAATTTTACCATCGATTTAGAATTATGTAGCTATTTCATAGTATAGAGTCAGCTAGTGTTTAGTCTTGCACCTCCAGGAGTTCAGACCTGTTAGTGCTACTACACTGTTCACTTACGGTGTTAAAATAAAACTCTAACACTAGACAAAGCCTTGTTTGGTAGAATCGTGAAATATATAAATATTGGCGGAGATAAACAATATTTTGTTGGTTAGATGGGTATGACGGTCACTGTCTCTGTTGACGTTTTTTTTTCCTGTTGACGGTTGTATATGAGAACAATATGAGTGGTAGTAGTGCTAATGAGTGGGTTTTCACAAATGGTAATTCATGAGTAATTTATAGTAGATATCCTAAAACCTAGTGCTCTCAATTTAAAAGAGGAGTGAGAAAAGATAATTTATGCATGCCTCATGAGTTTATTCTAATTATATTTACTATGTCCTAGAGGAAGAAAAAGGAAAAAAAAAGAAGACATTTTTCTATATTTAGTAAAAATAAATAAGAGGGATTTGATTGGAAATGAGAGAAAGCGGAAGAAAAAGAATACTATGAAATCCTTACTTCCCTTTCCTCCTAAAATTGGAGGAATTTGGAAGGAAAGAAAACTAATAATCTTTTACCCCTCTTTCCTTTTTTTCTTTCCTTTATTGATGATAACCAAACATGTGATTTCTTCCAAATTTCCCAAAAATACCAGATAATGGAAACTACATTACTTTCTTTTCGCTTCTTTTCCTTTCATTTTATTTCTCTGTCTTTCTTTTCCTTTCCTTTACTAAAAAAATACGAAACCATCTGTTACGGTAATTTAGATAGTCATAAATATCGAATAGAACTAGAGGTAGAATGAAAGAAGAAAATGGAATAAATTTGATGTAATGTCTAATTAATTGGTGAATCAGAGCTTATTAGAGTTGGCAAACTTGTATGCATTATCTTTCCAATTGGAGTAAGGGGCATGACCCCTAGTACAATCCTGATAATTATTTTATTTGGAAAGCTAGCATAATTAATTGGCTTTATTCTCCTAAACTTGAATGCTTATAATTTCAAACCATACTTCCTCATCTCCTATACATTATTGTTGGATATGTTTGCATTGGTTTTTCATAATGACATTCAACAAACATAAGTTACACATAATATATTTTATGTATTAAGGAAAAAAGTTGGTACACATGTTATGACGAAGCTATACATATATTTTTTACTATATACTGATTGAAATTTGCAGAAAAATTGACAAGATTTAATGGTAATATAAACAAAAACCTAAGGGGTCGTTCGTTATCATTTTTTGTTTTCAGTTTTCAGTTTTTTTTGAAAGCTATAAACAAAAATCAGGAAACTACAAAAAGTGGTTTTTACTTTTTAGTTGTCAGTTTTCAAAATCATAACTTTTCCAATAAGTTTGACTAACTTTTGATTTATTATATGACTTTGAAATACAAAAAATGAAAAACACAGTGATACCGAATGAGCCCTTAAGTTGACGAAAGACTAAGGAGTGTGTACATAGAATTTTTATTATACATCCGAGTGTACAATGAGCATGTCATACCCAAGAGTAATTTTTTGTTCAAATTACCTTGGGTATACCATGCTCATGTACCCTAATCTCGTATTTACATGAACTATTAGACCAGAGTACGGAAAAAAAATTCATTTTAGTTAACTATAGATAAAAAAAATTATGGTCAAGACCGATTTTGTTGTTAGTTGTAGAAAGCTAAGTTCTTCATCCAACTCGTAGTAGCTGAGTTCTTTATCGAGACTTGTACAGAGCTGCTTGTTGTTTCGGATCCAAACCTGAAAATAAGGAAACCAACCCCAGAGGTTTGGAAATTGATTCCCCCTTGGATGCTTAAGTCAGTATTTGAGCAAGAGAAATTCTGATTGTATTGGGACAGAGTAAGTTTAGGGAGTAGGTGAGATTCTACCTTTTACCTGATTTCTATGAACTATTTATAGTGCTTGTGAATGAGAAGAAGCACCCTAAAATAGAGGGAAGTGATTGGTTAGGCAATGGAAATGTGACACTTGTCGTGTTTCCATTGACTTGGTCTTCTTAACCAATCATTTGCTGCCTTTCATTGGGATTTGGGTTGATTATTCCCTCCTTTAGGGAATAAATGGGCCTCTTTATTCAGAAATGGTGAGATCATCAATTCATTTTCTACTAGCGCCACGTGTCACTCTTTGGCCCATGTGTCATGTGGCAATTGGGGCACGTGGCACTTCTCTATTGGTCCACGTGTCCTCTTTGGCCATGTCATAACATTTGCCCCTAAAAGGAGGTTGGTCTGGGTTTTGACTGATTAATGCCCTTTTACTGAGAGTAACTTTCTAGATTATCATATTGTTTCGAAGTTTAACTGACTTTCTCTCCAATCAGAAAAGAAAAAAGTGACGTGTCACCATAGGGTACTGACACGTGGAAGACAACTTTTTGGGGAGGGGGAGAGTTTTTACCCCCTATAAATACCCCCTCAGCGTTTCATTTTGTCACTTTATATTTTTTGCTTGTAGAGAGAGAAAGTGTAGAGAAAGAGACTTTTGTAGAAAGAGGAAAACAATATTCGTTAGTTGGTTAAGGGGAGATTGGTTTGGGAAGTTAGACTTTGACTTTGCTGAGAGCGTCGTGACTTGTAGAAAAGGCGAAGAAAAAGTCTTTCACATCTCCGTCTAGATCTTAGTTAGGTATTTCCCTCTTCTCTCCTTTTGTTTTTTCCTTTTATTCTTTTATTTTAAAATAAAATGGTGTCTTTTACCTCGTCCAATAACCCATGGAAGATGCTAACCCCAGAGCCGATTCTTTTTCATCGTCGGTTGTCTCTAGAGTTGGGCCCATCTCGGCCGAGTATCACTATTTTTATTTAAATAGAGCGTATGACTCGTTTCCAACGACCCAGTCTCTGCCTGAGCACATCTGGCGCGCTTCAAGCAAATGACGCGTCTAAGACGTTCAATAATTCTCCCCTCCTCCAGTTGTGAGACGGAAGAGTCTACAGGGAGAGGTCCTGAGAGAGGGGAGACTGATATAATAGAGGAGATTCAGCCACTGGAAGTTGACCCTTTGGCTGAATATGATCCTGAAGACTCAGTGAAAAACCAAGGTAAAGCTGGCCCGTCTGGAAGAATCTCAGACGAGGAAGATGATGAGGAAGGATCTGATCCTTCCACCACCTCGGCTAAACTAAGGGACCGTCTAGGTCCTCTTTTCGACCCCGCCTATGTGTGTGTAGATATTGACTGGCTGGAGAAGTATGGACCCAGATGGAAGCCGCCTGAACAGGGAAATGCCCATGATTGATTTTTATTTCGTCCTTCCTAAGAAAGAGGACACAATTTTTCATGCCCCACCCGGCCAATTTGCTGTATATAGGTTAGCTTTGGATGCGGGGCTTAGATTTCCTTTTCATCCCTTTATTTTTGAAGTTCTTAGACATTATAACATAATCCACAACCAGCTGGCTCCCAATGCTTGGCTGAACATCCTGATTTTCATTGCCACTTGTGAGCTGTTTGGCTTAGTTCTGTCCCTTAATGCCTTCACCCACATACACTATGTTTCCCAGCTTCAAAAGACAATAGGGGGGACTTGGTATAGTGTGTGCAATAGGGCAAGGTTCTTGACCGTTTTTGGGAAGCCATCGAAAATGCACAACTGGAAGTTGGAGTTTGTGTTCGTCCAAGCTCCAAATATAGAGACGACTAGACCCTATAGGTATAGAAACAGAGCTGTAACTAATATAGGACGGGGTGCCCCTATATTAGAGTTGGAAAATAAGTATGACGATGCGACGGTAGCCCATTTCTCGGCTACAGAGTATATTCATCATGGGTTTGGAGAGCCAAGATGCCTTAAGCCTAAGAAGGTCGCTTTAAAGGGACCGGCTGGTTGGATTCCCATCAAAGAAATGTTTTTTAATGAGAGGTTTTTGATAGCCGCTGGACTAAAGCAGGGGTAAGATCCAGGTATTGTCCCGGTCTTGCCCAAATAATTGTCAATGTAATTCTGAATTTTTCTAACCAACTCTGGTTTCTTTGTGAACAGAACCGGCAAGAAGAAAACTCCCATCGTCTTAGAAAGGAGACATCAAAATAAGCCAATTCTGCGACAATTTGTGGGCGAAGCATTTGAAGGCTTCGTCTAAGAAGAGGGAAGAAACACTAGTATATATATATATATATATATATATATATATATATATATATATATTTGAGGATTGCTTATGGAAGGAAAACGTCGTGATAAGGACGAACTTCTTCCTAAGCTTTTCTTGGCTGAAGACAATTTCAGACAAGGACCTCTTATTCAAGAAAAGTGTCCTTGTTTTTGGACGATTACCTTCTTAATCGCCCGTCTGGTGATTCTCTTTGTGAACAAGGTTGCTCAAAGAAGAAAAACGCCCGGATCAAGACGGATTCCTTCTTGGAGGAACCTTCGATCTGTTGTTACCCTCGTCCTTGGACCTTTGTGGATGAAGGTTGTTCAAAGAAGGAAAACGGCCAACTTTGGACGGATTCTTTCATTGAATAACCTTTAGGTTGGAATTTTTCCTTCTATCATAGGAAACTTGGGACGAAGGCCTTTTTAGGAAGAGAGTCGACTGGCTCTAGCCGTATTTCTTCTTGAAGCAATCTTCGTTGTAAAACATGATTCTATTTTGAGTCTGATTTATAGATTGTTGTTATGCAGAGAAATTCGCCGAAGGCTAAAGCTACGGTTGCTAAGCAGACCTCATCAAGGAAACCACCGGCCGCTTCGGGGGGAAAACCTTCTTTCCCCAAAAAAATCTAAGTCATTTGCTCCGGCAAAGAAGGTCGGTCAGGCGAGTTCGTCTGTCCGTAAGGCACCTATCCCTTCCGGTGAAAAGGAGAGAAAGCCTTCTAATCCGGTGGTCCTACCACCACCGGTTACCACAGTAGGAGCTGGAGAGTCTTCCACTCTTATTGACCTGGAAAGCCAGCTGGACGTAGCTGGTTTGAATCTTGAGGAATTATCACAGCTAGACGCGTTTTTTCTGGGACCACGCCCTATATTGTGGCTGTTGCTCAGCTGGTGGGGCAAATGTCTCACTCCTTAAGGACGAAGTCTGCCTTCTAGTGAGTTATACGATTCCAACTGGGTCCGAACTCTGCGGGTTGATGGAGGATCGATGAGTCCGTCCAACAAACTTACAATGGTCATCCCTGTTCGCAGAACTGATAGTTCATCTTTTTCAGATAGAGGAAAGTCCCTAGCGTGAAATGGTCGGATGTGGAATCGCCTCACAAGGCCATCCATTCCTTTGCTAAGTACACCTCGGCAGAGAAGAAGAAGATGAAGAAGGATGCCTTTGACTCCTTCCCCAAGGATTATGTCTCAGGGTTAAGGGGAGCCACGGCTGCACATGTGGGTTACCTGTCCCAGCTTTCTGCCGAGGTTTCATTTTTCTCCTGGCTTTTGTCATTTCATGACCTTTTACTTGTTTATGTCATCTTCTAACTTAGTTTTTTTTAATTTCAGATGTAAGTTCGGAGCATAGTTTTGGAGAACTATGTGAGGGACCTTTGCATGGAGAACTTTGCCTTCGTCCACAAGGCAACTACGGCTGGTGATGCAGCCATAGTGACTTGTGAGGGGCTGAGGATTCAACATACGCAGAGCATGGAGGCCATGGAGAAACGCTCGGCCGAACTTGAGTCAGCTAACAAGCTTCATTTGATCAAGATCAATGAGCTGCTCAAGGAGAAGCAAGAGTGGCACCTGGCCAGAGATGCCATGTTGGACGACCTGGCAAGGGAGAAGGAGGTTGCTGCTGCTACCTCGGCTGAGCTTAACAATAAAATTTCTGAACTCATAGCGGAAGCAGCTTAGCTGAAGAACCAAGCAAAACAGAACTTCCAGGATGCCATCAAAGCCTTTAATGAGTCCTTGGAGACGGCCAAAGGTTGGGGAATCAAGGCTATAGAGATGATGGCTGATCCTGATCAAGTGAGTCGGTTTCAACGCCGACTTGAATTCCAGGAGGAGTGTCACAAGGCCAAGATTCGTAAAGAGGAGCCTCCTGTTTTTGAGGATTCAGACGAGGAAGAGGAGTTGGAGGACGAAGATCCTCAAGATGATGACGCCATGGAGGAGGATGACCCTATTCCTCCTCCTAATGTCTAATCTTGCCGTCCTCCTTCTTTCCTTACTAATCATTTGAGTAAGGAAATTAGGAGGCGGTTCTATAAGAACTGGTGCAAGCCTAAGAAGGGCTTGCACTAAGTACGCCATGAAGTATGACTGCGAGGAGGGCACAGAAAACATCCCCTTTGACTGAAGATGTCAAAGAAACTCAGCAGACAGCCCTCGTCCAATTTTGGCAATTTTGGCTAGTGTAATTTTTTTGGTTCATTCAGGATGTCTTTCAATGCCTTGTAATTTCATTAAGTGATATTTGTCGTCTAGTTTTATTGTAGTAACATGGAAACTCAACTGCTCTATATTTTGCGGATTTTGGCAAACAACTTTCGTCCATCTGAATGAATAGCTTTCCTTCGCTTTGCTTGTCTAATGCTTTATTGTATGAAAGGTTTTCCAAGTATTCCCATAGCTCGTCTGATATAATTGTCCACGTTTTAGTTACTCGTCTTAATAACTCTCCTTGGCTGAATGTATCACAAGTGCAGAATTTTTGCTAAGTGTCAACCTAATCCGTCTAAAAAAGGGTTGTGTTAACTTAACTCGTCCGGGAACGTATCTCCTTTTCTGACCGGACATGTTCCAAACATTAAATTTTTTCCAAGTATTAACCTAACCCGTCTGAAAAGGGCTAAGGATCAATTCAACTCGTCCGGGAACGTATCTCCTTTTCTGGCCGGACATGTTCCAAACATTAAATTTTTTCCAGTATCAACCTAACCCATCTGAAAAGGGCTAAGGATCAACTCAACTCGTCCGAGAATGTATCTCCTTTTCTGACCGGACATGTTCCAAACATAAAATTTTTCCTAAGTATCAACCTAACCCGTCTGAAAAGGGCTAAGGATCAACTCAACTCGTCCGGGAACTACCCGGGTATCATCCCCCCTTCTTGGGCAACTGTCTCTCTTACCGGATCGTTGTCCAAGAAGGAAAAGCCAAGCTAGCATATTATCTTTGAAAAATTAACAAGTTATAACTGAGCTCGTTTGATTTATAATGGATCGTCAATGCCTTCTCCGTCCAAACAACCATACTGTTCCGTCTAGATATTGGCCTTTTTCAGTTGAAGCAGTATGTTGACTTAAATGCATTTTATCTTTGTTCGTCTTTTATTTCAATTCCTGCTCGTCCTGAATTTCCTTTAAACATGTCTTCAAACGGACATTGCTTCATGAAGGAAGGTGGCCAAGCTGTAGAGTCTATACAAACATAGGAAGTGTTGTTTGTTGGGTCAAGAAGACCTTCTTCAGACACGACACTTTGCCTGGACTGTTAAGTACATGAGCGTGTGTCCTGGTTGGCTTCCTTGAGGAAGCAGTGTCCGCCTTATAGTTATAAATAGCTTTCGGACGACCATTTCTGCCAAACTGAACTTCGTTTGGTCTGATTTTTGGCTGGCTTCCTTGAGGAAGCAATGTCCGTCTTATAGCTATAAGAGCTTTTGGACGACACCTGTGTCAAACTTTACTAAGTCTGTCACATTTCAGCCGGCTTCCTTTAGGAAGCAATGTTCATTTTAAAATGACTTTAACTTTGCAAAATTTGTCATCTTTTGGGACGAACATGTTCATGGTAGCTGAACCTTTACTAAGGTTTTTCACTATTCTTAAGTGGCTAGGTAAGCCCCGTCTTCGTCTTAAACCAATTTGAGTAGTCGAAGACGGTTTGTGGTAAAACAATATTTACAATAAGGAAAAGAATTGTATTAATGATTTTTGCTCAGCCAAATGACTGAGTATCCATGTATAAAATTCTGTGCCATGGCACTTAGATTAATACATACTGTCGATAGCACTAAATATGAAATTTCTTAAGATTATCCGAATTCCAGGTTCTGAAAATGGGTCGACCTTCAATGTCTTGTAGACGATAAGTACCACTTCTAACTTCTTCCACGATTAGGTAAGGACCTTCCCAGTTCGGCGTCAGCTTGCGTTGCTCCTTTTCTCGTCCCACTGCCTCCATCTTTCTTAGCACAAGATCACCTACTTTTAGTGGACGACGAGTAACTCTTTTGTCAAATTCACGAGTCATACGGAGCTTATAAAGCTGCATCCTTAGGAGATCATTGCCCCTGACCTCTGGCAACTGGTCTAAGGCTGTCCTCATGGGTGTCCAATTTGCTTCTTCTGAGTAAAGCATAACTCCTAGAGTAGGTTCTTCTACCTCCATTGGAAGGACAACCTCAATCCATACACCAACATGAAAGGAGTTTCACCAGTGAAGTTCTTTGCTGTCGTCCTTACGGCCCATAAGACTAGTTGCAGTTCTTCTACCCACAAGCCTTTTGCATTGTCAAGTTTTTTCTTAATGCCATTTGATAATATCTTGTTGAATGACTCAACCTGTCCATTAGCTTGAGGATGTGCTACTGCAGCAAAGTGTCCCCTTATATCTCTCTCAGCCAGCCAATCCCTCAGCTTGGGTGTATCAAATTGTGGGTCATTGTCAAAGACTATGGACTGGGGCATGCCAATTCTGGTTATGATGTTCTTCCATATGAATCTCTTCACGTCCTTAATGGTGATACCCCTGACAGCCTCGGTCTCTACCCACTTGCTAAAGTAGTCCACATTGACAATCACGAACTTCTTCTTCCCAGCAGCTAGAGGGAATGACCCAAGTATATCCATGCCCCATTTGGAAAAGGGTAAAGGGAAAAGAACTGAGGTAAGCAGATTTGAAGGTCTTCGATAAAGATTTCCTTATTTTTGACAATTAACACATTTCCTAACATATTCCATAGCATCTTGCCGAAGAGTTGGCCAATAGTATCCCGTTCTGAAGGCCTTCCCCGCCAATGCATGCCCACTTATATGAGAAGCGCAGGAGCCCTCATGTAATTCTCTCAGGACTTCCATACCATCAACATGAGTTATGCACTTCATAAGTGGTCGGTTAAAAGATTTCTTGTACAAAGTTTCATCCCACAGCAGAAACCAGTTATCCCTGGCTCTGATATACTTGGACTCAATAGGATCGTCTGGTAACTGACCAGTCTTCTTGAAATGGATGATTGGTTCCATCCATGTGTTTCCTCTGCTGAGAAACATAATTTCTTCTTCGTCTATACTTTTCCTTTCCTTGATTTCCCAAAAGACCGTTCTAGACGTATCATAGGCAGCTGAACTAGCAAGTTTAGAGAGCATCGACTTGGTTGTTTTGCGATCTGGGCAGTTGTTTCAGGACGAATCTCCTCAGCTGTTCTACTTCATCTTTGATCATCTTCACATATTGGGCCATGGAACTCTCTTTGCACTCATATTCTCCGTTCACTTGGCTGACCACCAGAAGCGAGTCTGACTTTGCCTCAATTCCCTGAGCTCCTGCTGCCTTGCACATCTTAATTCCAGCTAAGAGTGCTTCATACTCGGCCTCGTTATTGGACGCCTGAAATTCAAAACGCATAGAATATTCGAACTTATCCCCTTCAGGGGACTGGCAAATGATTCATGCCCCACTCCCATTAGTAGTGGACGAGCCGTCAACCATCAACGTCCAGTAGGACCTTCCTTCAGCATGGTCAATCACCTGTTCTACTTCTTGTCGGGTCAACTCGACAATGAAGTCAGGCAGAGCCTGTCCTTTTATGGACTTGCGGGGTTCAATCAAGATGTCAAACATATTTAGTTCTATTGCCCACTTCAGCATTCTTCCTGTTGTCTCCATCTTTTGTAAAACTTTCTTGAGGGGTTGATCGGTATAGACCATTATGCTGTTAGCCAAGAAATATTGGCGTAGCTTTCGGCTAGCCATCACCAGAGCTAAACCAAACTTTTCCACCGTGCTGTATCTCGTTTCTGCATCCTTCAACACATGACTGACGAAGTATACAGGAACTTGCACATTCTCCCACTCAACAAGAAGAACGACACTAACAATATCAAGTGAAACGGCCAAATACACAAAAAGCTTTTCTCACTCAACCGGGCTGACTAGGCGTGGTAGCTGACGTAGGTGATCTTTCACTTTCTGTAACACCTATTCAGATTCAGCCGTCCATTCAAATCTAGCCTTTTTCTTGATGGTAGCAAAGAAATGATGGCATTTATCTCCTGATTTTGAAAAAAATCGTCCTAATGCAGCCAAACAACCGGTCAGCCATTGTACTTCCTCTATCCTTGTTGGGGACTTCATGTCAAGGATTGCCCAAAAAGTTTCCTACTGAGATCCCAAAAACACACTTTTTGGGATTTAACTTCAGCTTATATTTCCTAAGAGTTTCAAATGTTTCTTTCAAGTCTCCTATATGATCACTCTCAACAAGACTCTTGACAATCATATCAACTATGTATGCTTCCATATTTCTCTCCAGCTGATGCTGGAAAATGCTGTTGATGAGTCTTTGAAAAGTAGTTTGTACATTTCTGAGGCCGAAAGGCATCATCAGCCATCCATATAAACCCTTTTTGGTGATAAAAAAGTCTTATCTTGGTCAGCTGGCAACATTGGGATCTGATGGAAACCAGAATATGCATCCATAAAGCTTAAGAGTGCATGTCCGGCTGTGGAGTCCACTAACCGATCTAATTTGGGCAGAGGGAAACTATCTTTGCGACAAGCCTTGTTGAGATCTGTGTAGTCTACACACATTCTCCATGTTCCGTTGGGTTTAGGAAACATCACTACATTTGCCATCCAGTCAGGATAGTGATTTTCCTTGATGAAGCATGCGTCCATCAATCTCTTTACTTCCTCGTCCACAGCCTGATTCCTAGCCGTGCCAAGATGCCTCTTTTTTTGACGAACGAGCTTCTTTGAAGGATCAACATTCAGCCGATGAACGACAACCTCAGGATCAATCCCGAGAATTTCTTTCGTGCTATAAGCAAACACATCTTGTAATTCTCTAAGTAAATTTACTAACGTCTCTTTTAGTTAAGGATCAAGAGATGAACCTAGCTGAACAGTTCTCTCTGGATGAGTTTCGTCTAAATAAACAGTGATGGGATCATCTACAGGTTCTGGACGTTTAGTTGGAATTCTCATAATGGCCATAACCTTTGCTGAAGATACATGCTCTTCCTTTACTGTGGTTAACTTCCTCTTTTAACTCGGCAGGTCCCCAGACGCCTTCCTTAAGGAAGCAATCTTCGTTTGAGTTTAATCTAATCATCTTCGGCTGGACGAAGTTGGGATCAGAGCTTCATTTGTTTTGTCTGTTTTTCTTGTTAGCCTCTCATGTCTCATCTTTCTCTTCTGGCTTCCAAGACGAAGGCCTTAACATGGTCAAGTAACATTCCCTTGTTGTTCGTTGATCACCATATAATGCTCCAACCTGGCCGTCATCACACTCGAACTTCATCAGCATCAAGTGTGTAACCACCACCGCCTTGACATGATTGAGTGTTGGCCAACCCAGGATGACATTGTAGGCCGTGAGATCCCTTACTACCATGAACTTAAAAAAAAGAGTTCTAGACTTTTCTTTTTCTCCAACTCGGACGGGCAATAATATTTTCCCCATTGGATGGATAACTCCTCCCCCAAACCCAATGATAGGATAGTGGACGGGGAGAAATTGATTCTCATCGAACTTTAGCCGAGACAGGCAATCGGCACTGATTATGTCAGTTGAGCTACCTGTGTCAATCAAGATCCTACTAACTTTTAAATTGGCAATCTTCATCTCTACTACCAGTGGATCATCATGAGGGGTTCTCAACTCTCCTCTATCACTCTCATTGACGACCACCTTGGAAAAAGGGTCAACTTTGGTGTTATCCGTCAGTAGAACTTGACTTAGTTCTCTGAGATAACTCTTATGCCCCCTGTTGGTTGGTCCTCCGGTAACAAATCCTCCTAAGATCACCAATACTACGTCTTCATATGTACTCTCATTCTCTTCTTCCCAAATCGATCATTTCTTACCTCCCTGAGGGAGGTAGGTATTCATCTTTACCTGTCGAGCTAATTCTTCTAAATATTTTTTCAAATGCTTACACGCATTCGTCTCATGACCACAATCTTTATGCAAATGGCAATACTTGGTTATGTCTCTATTCCGGTAGGGCGTCTTCATTTCAGCTGGAGCCTTGAGATCGTGCTGATCTTTAATCTCCATAAGGATGGAGTATTGATCTTTGTTAAAGTCTATAGGGTCAACTGACAATGTGTCCTCTCTTTCTCTTTGTTTTCCCTTCTTAAATGAGGTTGTTGTTGATGCCACCGTCCAGGTCTCAACCTTCTTAGGGTTGTTCTTTTTAATGGGAACAGACTCCTCGGCCTTCTTAGACTCAGGGTGTTTGGCTTCAGCACAAACCTCCGTTGGATGTATAAAGCTTCAGCCTCTCTCACGACTTCAGATAGAGTGGTCACCTTCTTCTTAACCAAATCAAACTTAAAGCTCCCTGGGCGTAATCCCCTGATGAAGGCATCAAAGGCTACTCTCGCATTCAGATCTTGTATCTTAAGAGCCTCAAGGTCAAATCTCTTTACAAAGCTGCGCAAAGCTTCCTTTGGTCCTTGAATGACCTTACCTAAATGCATTCTGTTCTTCTGCTCTTGACAATTTGCTACAAAATGGTTGGTGAATCACAAGCTAAGCTCGGTGAAATTATTTAATGAAGTTGACTGGAAGATTGTTAAACCATTTCTGAGCTACCCCTTCAAGGTACCCGGACATACATCTGGTGCTTATATGCTAACAGATGATCATCATGATCTGTTGTACCATCAAAGGGTTCAATTGTTGGCAGCTTGACTTTGGGGTATGGAGGAGCTTCATAATCCTGGCCGAGAAAGGGGTTGGCCAATCAATGCGTAAGACTCCCATTCTCCTATCGATGAGCATATAGTCTTGACGATATTCCCTGATGATCTGGTTTGATGAAGTATGTGCTGGGGTCCCTCGACGATATACATTTGGCTGACTCACAGTCATTTCCTGATGACGACGGAGTGAGGGTGCGGGACCCCCAACCTCCGTCTGGGAGAAGACTCTCGGCGGGGGATCTCTTAAATAGGATGTAGATCCTGTGGCTTACCTCTGAAGGGCAGCCACCCTTTTCGCCTACAGATAATCTCTGGCATCCGTCGCCATGCGTTCATTACTACTAGATTCCAACCTAACCTCCTCGCCTGCTCACTTCGTGCAGGATGTTTTCCGTTACTTGCCGGACGAGGGGGGCGACTGGGTCCTGCCACATCCACTTGTGATCGACCACAAAGAGGCTCATTTTGGACAACCGTAGCTCCATTATGCTGAAAGAATAATATGTTACTCTTGATCTGTTCCTAAACAACAGCCGCGACTTTCGATTGAAAGTCGTTCACGACATTCTCCAGGTGGGCGGCTGTTACATGACGATCTAGATTTTCTTCTAACACCACATATACTCTCTCCAGACGAGGTCCATCTCTCCCTCTTGGTGGATGCTCGTCCTCTACAGTATCCTCCGCTACTGGTTGCTGACCCTGATTTCGGACTCGGTTGGACGAATGACAGTCAGTCATCTCTGCGTCTCCCCACAGACGGCGCCAAATGTTGTTAGCTGTAGAAAGCTAAGTTCTTCTTCCAACTCGTAGTAGCTGAGTTCTTTATCAAGACTTGTGTAGAGATGCTTGTTGCTTCGGATCCAAACCTAAAAATAAGGAAACCAACCCTAGAGGTTTGGAAATTGATTTCCCCTCTGATGCTTAAGTCAGTATTTGAGCAAGAGAAATTCTGACTGTATTTGGACAAAGTTTAGGAAGTAGGTGAGATTCTACCTTTTTACCTGATTTCTAGGAACTATTTATAGTGTTTGTGAATGAGAAGAAGCACCCTAAAATAGAGGGAAGTGATTGGTTAGGCAATGGAAAGGTGACACTTGTCATGTTTCCATTGCCTTGGTCTTCTTAACCAATCATTTGTTGCCTTTCATTGGGATTTGGGCTGATTATTCCCTCCTTTAGGTAATAAATGGCCCGCTTTATTCAGAAATGGTGAGATCATCAAGTCATTTTCTACTAGTGCCACGTGTCACTCTCTGGGCTCCGACATATGTCGTTTGTCTATTGGCCCACGTGTCATGTGGCAATTGGGGCACATGACACTTCTCTATTGGTCCACGTGTCCTCTTTGTCCATGTCACAACAGGTTTGAATTTGAATTCATGCCCTATTTGATTTTAGATTGGTTGGGCTTATTTGTCAAAATTTGCATCACAAATTATTCTCTTATGCAATTTTTCACCACGACTTGTATTAACAATTGTAATTCTATGTACGGGTTATGAGTTGTTCATATAGACAATAAGAGCATCAATAATTATTTTGTTAAAACGGGTTACGTGTTGTTTTGTATTTCTTCAAAAAAATTATTTATTTTATTATAAAAAGCAACTAGGTCTACTTCGAACCGTATTATTCCAAGTTTGGGAAGGAATTCTAGATCCATATGGACTGGAGACCAGACTTTGCTTCAGGTCCAAATTGACGTATAGACGTTCATGCATACCTTTAGTTGCGGCAAATTTTTTTTAATTACAACAAAAACAATACACTCACTCATAAAAACGATGATATCAAAAAATAATATGAATGGAGCGGAAAGGGTAAATATATAGAACAATATATGTATAAAAGGCATAAAAATTTGTCGCAACTAGATTAGAACCCAGAGCTATCTCTAATATACAAGTGAAGAAAAAAATTTAAAAATGAAAAAAATCCTAATTAATAAATATTTAATTCAATATTTTATATTTTAACAACTTTCATAATCATAAATACTACTAAAGCAAAATACATCATGCCACATGTCATTAAATGCTTACAAGTTAGAACACATGTCATTATATTATCGATATGAAGACTCGTGTCGTTGTTGCATTTCTTTGGGATCATTGAATATATACTCTATATACTTGCAATTGAATTAAGAAGATCTTATAATTATAATAAGATACTTGCCCACCAAAATAAATTCACCAGCAGCCAGCACAAACTATTCCTAGCAATAATAAAAGGTAAAATCGCACTTGCCTGCACGGAATGGGTGAAATCTTATGGCTGACCATATTTCCATCAAGTGCAAAATTCCACCTATTGCAATTATTCCAATGCAATAAACATATTTGAATATATTTGCATATCTTGCCACAGTCCCCTATATATAGAACGCCATAGGTGAATTCTTTTTACCTTTGCAAAATTAATCAATGCATATAACTTATTTTTAAAAACACTTTTAGCTATGTCTGAAATGAAAGATTGTTGCTTTGAACCCTCTCCAACGGGAACGTGTATGGTATGTAAGAGGAACCCTCTAAAGTTTGTGAAGACAAAACTAATCGAATATTTTCCTTTGGAGTAGGTGAAGTCCGTTTGGCAAATGCACGTGGTGCTACACGCTTATACATGAATTCCGATAATTCCTGAATTGAATGATTTTAGAAACATGTGAGAAAATTAATTTTTATGTATTTTAATTTTATATGATTATTTTACATAGTACGGTAAGTTCATTGCAATAACTTAACATCACTAAATACCTATTTTTATTATTTACAGGAAAATCTCAACAAGTGGCCCAACCAATTCTATAGTGTTGACTGAATCATCAAATGAAACTACTGACTTCTTAAAAGAAGAACATGTACGAGACGTATCTGATATTTTGTCTATGGAGAAGGTGAAATATAATGTTTTTTAGACTCTAAATCCATGCAAAGAACATTTAATTCGTTTCTAAATTTCACGCTAATTATTTATTTCAAAATATTTTAAAGGGAGGTTTGGCAATTTGTCTTGCAACTATTGAAGACATTGATTTTGGAAATAATTGGTACTATCCTGCCTGCACAAGATGTCTAAGTGGTATTCACAAGGAAGATGGTGTGACAAAATATCGTAAAGAAAAATTGAAATGCTCCGTAAAGGAGATTGAACCGAAGTAAGTCTTTTTTTTTGTTTGAATAATCTCTACTTATTTATGTTGTCTACTAATATTACATTTTATATATTGATAGATATAGATTGAAGTTGGTTGTAACTGACAAGACTGAAGAAGTTACAAGATTCATAATATTTGACAATGAAGTTCGTAAGATTGTCAACAAGTCTGCTTCCGACTTACTCCCTCCGTTCCCTAATGTTGTTCCCATTTGGAATCGGGGAGAGGATTAACAAAAAAGAATCTTTGATGATATGACATTTAATGAATACATATTGATAGGTTTATTATTGAAATTTATCTTACCAAAGCATAGTAAAAGTGAAAAAAAGTCATCAATGCAAAGAAATTACAACTTACCATGCAAAACATACAGATCATCCTTTTATTTCAACCAATGAAATTGTAAAGTGATTTGACTTTAGGTGGGTTAAATTTAGAAAGATTTTAAATGGGAAAAACATAAAGGAACACCAAATCGGGAAATGTGAACAACATTTGGGAACGGAGAGAGTATTAGAGATTCAAGAAAAGGTAACATAAAACGTTGGAGAGAGAAGGATTATATCGTGAAAATTAAAATTCCATCAGTCCATTTTGACACTATCATTTAACTCATCAATAGCTACGTAAAATTATATTTTTACGATATCCTAAAATTAAAAATATCATCAGTCCATTTTTAATGGTAGTTAGTTGAGCTTAAATAGGGAAACATTTATATGATTTTCTAATATTTTTTGAAATGAGGACTTATTTTTTAGACGAATCAGTATAATCTTTTTCATGCAATTGATAAGTGCAACTTTTATTCTTACCTAAGCCTAACATAAGTTAATTACGTTTATACATAAATAAGTATATATGATATGAATATATAGAGTTAATTAATGGCGTTTTTTAATCTTTAGTGGAAATATGTAAATTGTATTAGGTCAAATTATTTTTTATATGTTTGAACACCAAAATTTATATTTAAATTATATATTTTTTAAGATAAATATCTAGCTAAATAACAAAGAAGATATAGGGGTATCCTAAACTATATCAGTAAATTAAACTAACTTATAGGGTTTATTTGTTTATAACAAATAATTAATAACCATTATCATTTTATGTATATAGAATGGAGAGAAAGGTTTAATTCCGGATGAATTCAAAGGCCTATTAGGCAAGAGATATCTTTTCAAGGTTGATGTACCTCATGACAATTTAGAGAATCAAAACAATGTCTATAAAGTCTCAAGCATGACGGATGATGAGGAAACAATTGACAAATGGATGGGTATATACTTTAGAATACAGGTAATATACTAATATTTCGTAAAATAAATTAGACATCGTTTTGATTAATAGCTATAACACTTATTTTTTTTAATAGTCTAATTTTTTCAAGGAGAAGCAATTGGCCACCGGAAGTGAGAAGAGCATTGTTGGCGATAAGGTATTGTTTTTTGTTGACCTATTTCTAAGATTGCATTTTGTCACTATGCTTACATTGTGACGTACGTCTAATCCGAAATCGTTTTATTTTTTAAGGACGCAATTTTAAAAGTTTGAAAGATATCATGAGGAATGTAAACATTTCAAATATGCACAAACACTTTGGCGGAAAGGTTGTATTATTTGGTGGTGATTATCGTCAGATATTACCCGTTATACCCAAGGGCAGCAGACAAGATATAGTGTTTTCCTCCTTGAACTCTTCTTACTTATGGGATTCGTGCAAGGTGCTAAACCTTACAAAAAACATGAGACTACAGTGTGGAGGTTCAAAGTCAAAAATTGAAGAAACGATTGCTTTCTCAAAATGGATATTGAGTGTCGGAGATGGAAATGCGGGATCACCAAATGATGGAGAGGTTGATATCGAGATTCCCAAAGAATTCGTCATTGATGGGGGAAATGATCCTATTTCAGCTATTGTTGAAAGCACGTATTCTTTCCTAGAAGATCACATATGGGAAGCAAAGTATTTTCAAGAAAGAGCTATTCTAGCCCCCACCCATGAGATAGTAGAAACGGTAAACGATCACATTTTAGCTCAACTACCTGGGGAAGAAAGAGTATACTTGAGTTCTGACGCGATTAGTAAAGAAGAAGGCAATTTAGGAGTGCATGATATCTACTCTACTGAGTTCCTAAATACAATAAAATGTTCTGGTTTACCGAACCATAGTATAAGATTGAAGGTTGGTGCACCAGTCATGCTGCTTAGGAATATTGACCAGAGTGCAGGGTTGTGCAATGGCACGAGGTTGGTGATAAAGCATCTTGGAAATCGTGTAATTAAAGCTTCTGTGATTTCCAGAAGCAATGTTAGCGACAAGGTATTTATTCCTCGCATGACACTAACCCCGTCGGATGGAACTAAGTTTCCTATCAAATTCCAAAGAAGGCAATTTCCCTTGGTTGTATGCTTTGCAATGACGATAAATAAAAGCTAAGGACAGTTTTTATCGCACGTGGGTTTGTATCTACCCAGACCTATTTTCAGCCATGGGCAACTATACGTGGCTGTTTCTACAGTGACAAGTAAAAAGGGTTTGAAAGTACTTATTCATGATAAACATAGAGTTGGGGTCTCAAACATTACAACTAATGTTGTATACAAAGAAGTATTTCAAAACTTGTGACATTCAGGTAAACATTCAACAAAATTATATTATTATTCTATTTAATTTATTTGTTCATATTTATGATTGGGCTATTTTCTATTTCGTAGGCTACTTTCCAAGTTATTTATCTACAAGCTGGTCAGTTATAAATGATTTCCGAAACCAAGGTATAGTTGACTTGAATGATTTATCTTACTTTGAGATTTCTCCAAATTTCGTGCTAATTAACACTAATTAACAATTAATGTTTACTTACCACATTTTCAGTGCTGCTTTATTCAATTCAACTCAAATATCCAATATCATTTCGAGATTTGTATCCATATGTGCTCATTGGCGCTTGCGTGATTCTCATGTATCAATAAAAAAACAGGAGTATTAGTATACAAGCTATTGGATGGTTAAAACAATAGCAACATGGAGTTTTTATTAAAGTTTGTCATACTCTAGGTTTTGTTCATTTTGGTTTATAAATTGCATTCTTATCATCAGTAAAACTCAACCATTACCATTATCTTATCTCAATTGCCATAAACATTGTTTTCATCTTCTCATTTTATGCAGGATATTAGCGTCTCCTCTTAAATTCCTAATCATCACATTATACGAAAAATTAGAAAACCAATGTGTCAAACTCGAAGGTATGGACCGACATGCTAATTCCTATTAGAGAATGATTTCTTAATTAGAGTTGACCAAAATCATCACATTAGGATCTTTTCCTAATAAGAAGAAATTTCATATTTTACAATTTGAAAAAGAAAATTTTTCTCGGACTTATTTTAAATGAATATTTTACCTCTTCAAAAGCACAAATAATGTAGATATTGATGCATGCAAGGCTTATACTGGAGTTTGGCCATCTTAATCAACAATATTCGGTTGAATCAGTGTAGATAAACCATCTAGAAAAGAAATAAATCCAACAGAACAATAATAGTTTAAATATAAGTGTATTACAAACAGAGAGAGGAAAGACATAGGTGAAGAGACTTTTCCTGGTAGATGATTTTGAATGGCATTTGAATGGTCGGCAATTCTCGCTCATATGCAATTTGAATGCGTTTTGATTCTCGCTCAACTGGGTCCATTTAACAAATGATATCGCTCATCTGAATTGCATTTGAATCCAAAACTTATCTTTGATTGGAAAATTGACCTTCAATGGATATTTGAAAGTTAAACTATCATCTCAAAAATCAGTTGCACTTCATAAGATTCTCATCTGGCATTCATATGAAACATTGACTAACCGTGGATTGAATCCATTGTGATTCAAATTGGGTTACTGATATTTGATTTGAATTTATTAGGGGGTAACAAAAATATATCTAGCATCTGATAGAATATGGTGGATGAAGAATAATTGGGTATAGAGTTTAGATTTAATGTTTGAAGAAGAAATTGAGTGAAAAACGGTGTGAATAAGCAAGAAAATAAGAAATGGAATTGATGGGGGTTTTTGATAAAGAAAACGCATGGAAATGGAGAGAGAGAGAGAGCAATTGTTATATTTTGGTCAAATGCTTGGTAGTATAACTTGGGAGTATAACCCACATTTCAATGGATATGAGTAAGCCAGTAGGTAGAAAGGGATAGTTAGCACTTGGTAGTATAACTTTTTTTTTGGTCTTAAAAAATTGGTGTCATTAAGTATTTATAAAAATGTATGTATATTAAGTTAATATTTTTAGTTAATTCATTAAAGGGTAGAATATTAAGGGGTAGTATTTCATTAAGGGGTAGAAGATTAATTATATGCAACACCACATTTCCCCTTTTTGAACCAAGTAAGTGTTGTTCCAGTGGTGATGGGGACTGGCTTTGGTAGGACGGACTCGTGTTCGAATCCCCGCAACATCCTTGGGAGAGGAGTGGAACCTAACCACCCCGAACTTGGCATCGATCCGGATGTAGTCCGAAGGGTGAACCGGGTGCAAACACAAAAAAAAAAAAAAACATTTCCCCTTTTTGAACTTATATAATAGAGATTAATTGGTAACTTAATTCATGATAAAAACATAAGCAATATGCTAATGTACTATATTGTATACTTTAGATTAAAATGCTATTTTACTCTATGGTTATTTCACTATTGCAAATTTTTTTTCTTTATTTTTTATATATTATATATTTTTAGGATCTCTTTTACTTATTGTATATCATTAAAATAATAGAAACTTCTAATATTTGTTATATTTAATATATAATATTATCAAATATTGATCGATTTTTGAGCAAAAATATTTTTGCACGTAAAACTAGTCGTTCTACTAAATCTAAGGGAGCCAGGTTAATTCTTTTTGGCGGGAGCGGGGAACTTTAATATGATAGCACGGCCAGGAGTCTTCTTCTTCCTGGTAGCATCATCAACACTATCATACTCATTGTTTCTTCTCTTCAAAACTTTAAAAAACAATATCTTGTTAATATTATCCCAATGGAGTCCAATTTCATCTTCTATGTGAAGCATTCTTCTCTTAATAATTTCACTCGTCCATCTTTTAGTTAATACCCAAGCTCCACTTGCCTTCCACTTCTTTAATTGCAACTTAATATGATATCGTTCGTCGCAATCAAACACATTAATCTCAATTCCATCTTCATTATTGATGGCGTTTTCGATCTGGGTTTTATCGTTCTTAAATATGTATTCCTCCACTAAATCCCTTTTTATCAAAAGTCTTGATTGAGCTGCATCAACGTCAGTTTTTGTAAGTGTTTTCTTGATTTCCCAGACGTTATTTGCAGTAAATTGGTCGTAAAGATTAATGGACAGAGAAAGAGTAAGATCAATCTCGTCGGAAAAATCATTGTTCTTTAAGACTAAGCGATCCTGCTGCTTCTCTTTTGGTAAATATGGTAATGTATCCGAATTACGCATAGAGGAGGATGAAAGAGAGAGTGCTGTAAGATCAATAATTCTTTCTTTGTTATTCTCCATGATTCTTGATCCACCAAAACGTGTAATTCAAAATTTTGATGACCAAAAATAATGAAGAACAGGTAGGTTCTATAAATATGTAAAATCACGGTAATTATTGTAATCCTAGTAGGATTGTCATTACTAACTCATATGGGATAAGTCAATTTAGCAGTCTTTTATCTTTGTTAATTCGTTAATAATGAGTGTTAATTATATTGGGCTCATCAATCCTTTTGCTCATCGTTAACATATACTATTGCAATGAAGTATGGATTTAAATGACTGTAGAAACCTGGCTATATTAGTAACCATAGCATGCATTTGATCATGATTGGAGACTTGGAGCGAAAGCACCCATTTTTTCTTTTTTTCCACAAACTCCTATCAATATACTTCATAAAAAATAAATTTTATGATCATTATTACTTTTTCAAATAATGATTTCTTTTCTCTAGCGTAAAATAGTTGAACTAAACTGAACCGAAAGAAATAGTGAAATATGAGTGTTAAACTCTAAAAGTATTTGCAAAGCTTGACCGAAGTAAACTGAAAATAGGTCGCGGGAGAATCGGCTCTAAATAAGAGTTTCTTTTAAGTTTTTTGATAAAAATCCGTATAACTTTCACCTTTTTGAGAACAACCCCATGATTTTATTTTAATAACTTTCGTAACCTTTGTTAAAGTGTTTGCTTAACTCTATTAAAACTGGCCGTCAATTGGAGTTCACTTACACATTTACACCTTACATCAATATATGGGGTTTTCTGGGTTTTCCCCGCATAGATTCCGTAAAAACGGCAGAAAAATATAGGGGTCATTGCAAAGAATGATTGAAGTTTGCCAAATAAATAAATAAATTAATTTTAAGGTTTTTATTGCAAAAAGAAATTTAAAAGGTTTCTTGTTCGCAAAAATGAACATTTGAAAATGTTGTTTTTGGCAATTTTTCTATTATATTTTAAACTAAAGCATCATACTCCTCTGTTCCCTATCGTTGTTCTCGCTTTGATTTTGCACGTTTGCCAAAGAATTTCTTTGACCATATTATCTTCAATTGCATATTAGTAAAAATTATAACGATTTTGAATAATAATAAGGTACTCATTGAGACGAATAAAAAAAGACCACACATGACTATATTTTTTCTTATATATATTAAAGAATTCAGAAAATTTCCTCTAGTTATGATTATGAATAGTATCAAGATTTCCAATAAGAACGGATGGAGTATAATTTTCTATAAGGTCAAATATTTACCTTAGCATAGACACTCCGATATGTTTTCGATAGCCCTAATACGATCAATAAATATTCATATATACAAATTCGCATGTAGGACAAACAAGTACTCATATATGGGGCTCAAGAAAGAGGGATATTAATATTGCCAGTATTTGCCATTGTAATGAGCCAATACGATTATACAAGCATAAAGCATGATAAGTGCCAAGACAAGCATAAAATTCGGATATTATTGTTGTTTTTATGAGCTTGGTGAATGCTGCAGCTGAGCTGAGGTAGCCCACGCGTTGTCAATTCATTTACGTCTCCATCTGCATGCTACTTGATATACGGGCCGGGCCTGTTGATTGTGTGTCCTGCATGCATATAATTGCCAACTACTAGTATCTAACTTGATCTCTATGAATCGATATGGGCCAACTACTAGTATCTAACTTGATCTCTATGAATCGATATGGATCACTAAATTTTATATTATGTCTGCATTATATGGCATTTAGTGTTAGAACCAGCAGTACAAGGGTTCATAAGATGGTACAATATGTTTTTTTTGACAATTTACGTGAAACAATCTTTTATAAGCATAGTTAGTTAGAAATAACCTTTTAAAATTTATTTGGCATTTACAATATTAACCATTTTTTTTATGAGATAAAAACTCAAGGCTATTTTCCGACATTAAATTTCATTACAAGCGTTGTCAAGGCATGAAACACCTTTAAGTGCGAGGACTGAACATATAATATGTCCTGATCAACACCTGAAAACGAGAATCAATGACGGAAAAAAGTTTTAAAGTCTGGTCTCACAAAAAAAATTGGTTAAGATTCTTAAATGTCAATAAAATTAAAAGAATGTTTCTTCCAAAAAAAAGTGCTTATAAGAGGTTATTTTTCGCAAAGAAATTTTTTCCGTTTCAAGCAAATGAAAACAAAAAAGCCATTAGGGCCCCATTTAGTTCTCAATTTTAATTTCAGATTTTACAAGTCATATAATATATACGTAGTATAATGAAATTAATACTTTCCAAATTATTTTCAGTTTTGTTTAATTCAGTTTAGTTTAATTCAATTTAGTTTAATTAAGTTCAGTTCATCTCCATTCAATTGAGTTCAGTTCAGTTCAATTAAGTCTACTTTAGTTCATTTCCATTAAGTTCAGTATAGTTTAGTTCATCTTCATTCATTATTTGACCACTTCATTGATATTATTATTATTATTATTATTATTATTATTATTATTAATCTAATTAATTTTATTATTATTGTTGTTATTATAGCTACTTATTATTTTGCTAATTATGTCTCTACTCATTATTATTATATTATTATTACTGTTATTATAAATTCTTATTATTATAACAATAATAATATTATTTTCGTTAGATATTGTTGTTATTACTTAGATTCTATCATTAAGTACAGATATTTTATCATTATTAATTATAATTATTGATTCCTATTATTAATATAATGAATAATTAATTATTCATTATTTTTATAATATTATATTATATTATTATTATCATTTGTTTTTCATTATTGATAAATATTAAATAGATTATTATTTTCATTATTAATTAGTAATTATTATTAGATATTTTCAATTACTACTTATTACTATTTATTATTATTATTGTATTATTTTTTAGACAATTTTTTACTACTATTATTTAATATTTTTAGTTTAATAATGTAATTAATTATTGCTTATTAATAATTTACTATTGATTACAATTCAACTAATTTCAGTTCAGTTTTTTTCAATTCAACTATTTTCAGCCGAATAAAAATGACCCAACTCCAATCTATATGATTTCATAAAATTGACAACTGAACACAAGATTAAAAATATGATAACGGGTAACACATTCTAATTGCACAAAAACTTAACCAATTGAACTAAACTGAAAATATTGTGAAATATGAGAGTAAAAGTACTGTATAGCCCAGGTATTCGTAAGGTTGCCTCAGCGAACACCTGTTTTCTTAGTTAGTTGGCAAACCACAAATGATCTAAGTACCTCTTACAGACTCATGTTAGCCAACTACCACTAATGTCATTTAGACAAACTCTTGTTAAAAGTCTTTTTCTTCCTCAAATTGCAGGAGGTTCCTCTTGATCAGGAAACTGTCTTCTTTGTTCTCTTATAAGGCTCTTACTTGCAGAAAAAATATCTGCAATAGTAAGCGTGCGTGTTAGTTTATGCTGTTTCCATTTAATGTGAACTTGATAAGTAATTTGTAATTCCTTTGATTCTATACCTTGATAAGCAGAAATGAAAACAACATCAACATAGTACATGTAAAAGAAACAAAAAGAGCATTATTACATTGTCAAAATTCATTTGTTTTCTTTATTTAGTAATCATCATGTTTTTGTTGAATATTTTGCGTAGAAAATCTAAAAACTGGGACGGTTACGGTGCGAGAAGAACGAGGATAGTAAGTTGGAGATAAGATCCCTTATCAAGTTATCATAATCAAATACTCTCCATGGTCATGATTTATGTAGTAATGGTTGCAGACAAAAGTTTGTACAACTGCTGGTGTATTGTAGTCACAACTCACAAACGTGTTCCTTTTACTTTGATTTTTGGATAACTTTTCTCATCTTATTTGTGTGGCACCTAACTACTTCCAGCACTATTCTAATCATCACTTCCCATATTCAGCAACAGCTTTGGAAACAACAGTTTCAGTTTCGGATTTAGTAAGTTGGGCATTCGAAATCTTCATGCGGTAACCTTAACGACAGTGTTTCTACATCACAAATTTCTCACCACCCAAAAGGATGGAGGCCAAAATAGTAAGTATATATATGTATGATCCAGAATAATAGATGAATAAAAGAAGAGCAGATATGTTAAGGTTCTGGAAACAAGCCAGTAGAGAATCATAAGATGGGGTCTTGAGTCGTCCTTTGATTTGTATTCTGTGAGTGAGATAGGAAGGTAAAGACAGCTTGGTAAAGCATGAAAAGATACTGATTTGATGGAGAGAAGTGTACTGGGGAACCATGATTTAAAATTATCATGATAATATGTATTATTTCAAATACAAAATCATAATAATATGTATTTTGCAATAATTTTTTTTGTATAAAAATATTTATTTTACATTTTTTTATATATAAATATAATCTCATTTATAAGTATGATATTATATTATGGTAAGAAGAATAATCCTTTGGGCTGCGCTCGCACAGAGCCCTCACCCAGAGACACATTACAAGCCATACACCCCCCAACCCCAACAATATTGAAAATTTTGCTTCCACCAAGATTTGAACCTTGGTCTCCCATGTGGGAGAAAGGAAGTTATACCATTTGACCTAAGGGTCTTTGGTAAGTATTTGTTTTACATGGTTAGATGCTTAGAGCGATGCCATATAATTTTTTGGTTATTTTACTTTTCTAACAAACCAATTGGGTTTATCCGTTTACGATTATGAATATAGATCCAACGGTTGTAATAGCAAAGATTATAAAACAGAGAAATTTGTAAATTGCTCTTATTTGATTACCTTTCACCATTTACTTGAGTGTGGAACTAGGTCGATCATACACCCAGTGATATATATATATATATAGGAATAGGATCAAGTGAAAACTGTTTTCACAGTGAAAGCTAAGTAAAGGGATACATGTTAACATAAAGGGGGTACGCGTGCATTCTTTAATGATATTTTTGTAAATACTGATAACTTTGATGTTAGCCGTACAACTTTGATATTAGAAGCACGCGTACCCTTAAATCGTAATATGTACCCTTCTAAATCTTATGTGTACCCCCTTTTTCCAATCAAGACTGTTAGTTTTCAGTTTTCAGCAAAGTAAAGGTTTTTAGCAGTTTCCGACTCTCTCTCTCTCTCTCTATATATATATATCATATCAATTCAGCGTAATGTCTAATCCCCCATTATATTTGTGCATCAATATTTGTTCAAGTTGTTCATAAGATGGGACCCATTAATTATTTTGCAGCAGTCCCCCTTGAACAGATTCCGACATGTACATTGCAGGGTGAAGACTGTCTCGTTAAAAAACCTATATTTGAAAAACCCTAATGGAGGGAAAAAATACTGGAAAAAGAGTACAATTCTTAAGTTATTACACATATATATATAACTTCTGCTCTATTAAAATCTTGCCAAGAAAAAACGAGTGGGATAAATATGTGAACGAAGGAAAAGGAGTACATTACATATAGGCTCCCTCTCATCTTAGTGTAGGTCCCAAAGACGAGGCGTGCCGGCTAGTGCAAGAGTTCATGAAATTATCTAGATGGTAGTGACTTTGTAAATAGATCAGCTAAGCTGTCACATGACTGGACCTGCTTTACATTGATCATCCCTTCTATCTCTAAACCATGGGTGGAAAAGAAGTTAGGACCGATATGTTTTGCTTTATCGCCTTTGATATCTCCTTCATTGATTTATGTAATACATGCAGTGTTGTCTTCCCCGATGATGGTAGAACTTTTTCATCCATGTTTACACCACTTTCTTTCATTATGAGCTGAATTAATAATTGCAACATAAATATTCTTTATCGGCTTCATGAGGTGCAATAAGCTCGACTTGGCTTGACGAAGTTGTTGTTTTGTTGACTTTCAAGAAATTGTTGTATTTCCATGGCAAAAGAAATGGTTTGTCTGTGATTTTGCTTTGACTAGGTTCGATAATAGCCATCATGAGCATATCCAACAAGAGTAGGATTTCCAATTCTTGGGTAAAATAGCCCAGATGTGTACATAATGGAGGAGGTGTTTTACTCCTTCCCAGTGCATGCTTGTAGGCTCGGAGCTATATCTTCAGAGCAAGTTCACAAAGAATGTGATATCTGGTTTAATGTTGATGGCTAGATACACATTAAAACCCAATAGAACTTAAAAAGGGTACTTGGAAACCAAGTATAACTTCACAATCTTCTTCAGGGAGGAAAGATCTTCCTTAATACTACTATTTAAAGAATGAATAACCATGGGGAAGCTTGATCGGTTTGCTTTGTCCACGCTGAACCTTTTCAATACTTTCTCAGTATATTTGGTTTGGTGAATGAAAATGCTACCCTTTAGATTTTGTAATCCTGTATTTAGTTTTTCCAAGATCTTCCATTTCAAATTCCTTCATCATATACTCAATTGTTACTTTTCTCCTAATTTTCAGATGATGTTTAGATCATCGACATAGACCGAGACTATAACGAAACCTCTTTCAATTTGTTTAACGAAGACGCATGGACAAAATTGATCATTCTTGTAACCCCTTGTTAGAATATATTCACTTAAGCCATAAAGTGATTTTCTCAATCAAATTGAGTTCAGTTTTCGGGGTTTGACCTTAAAGACTCAGGTATTTCCCGGCCTTCTCAGATTCTCATATGGATGTTTGTGTTAAGCAATTCATAAAGGTTTCCAATCAGTGCATCCATCAAGCACATGTGCGAGCCTTTGCATGCCTATAAGTTAATGAGGAATCCTAGTGTTGTGACATCCACCAATGTTGAATATGTTTCTTCATAGTCAATTCCTGGACTTTGAGAAAAACCTAAAGGTACAAGTCTAGCTTTGTATATCACCATATCATTTTTCTAGTTACGCTTTCGTACAAACACGTATTTTTATCCTATAGGTTTCACCTCTTTTGGAGTTTGTGTCGTACAACTGAAGACTTCTCATTTAGGAAGATATTTTACTTATTTATGTCTTTATGGCTTCTTTTCATTTTGGCCAATCACTCCATTTTGGCCAATCACTTCTTATTTATGTATGTATCCTATAGGTTTAGTGTCCTCAATATTAGTGATGATATCAATGATGATTTTGGTGGCAATTGAATTGCAAATATGTCATCGTCTAATGTTCTTATTCGACCCATTGCTTTCTTATGTGAACATAATTTATAGATATTTCATGGTTATCAATGTTTTCATCTTCGCACTCTCCTTCAGATTTGCAATCTATTCCCCTTAATTTATATTTGGGATCGATGACATTTTATTCACTTTGGGCTCGCTCTACTATTTTCGAATTGTCTCTCCTTTCATTGCTTATTTTTACCTTTTCAGATTTTCTCGGTTTCAAATCTTTTTAGAGGCCTAACATGTCATTAGCTTGTTGTAGACTCATCTATTTGAATTTTAAGGTCAAAATTTGGGTATTTCAACCCAGTCAGGGTATCTGCAGCTGGTATATCATATTTGTCACCCTTTTAATGTTAGTGAATGCGTCAGAAAATTAATTAACAATGTTTTGCAAATGTATAATTTTTTGCACATCGTGCTCACACACATTTGTTCTTGGGTAAATATAGGACAAACTTTGAGTTTTCCAAGATATTTCATTCATGAAGAGGCGGGTAAGCAAAGGGGAAATGAGGTTAAGTCCCGTTTATAGTAGTAAAAATATTGTGAACATTTGACAGATAAAACATGCGTTATGCTTGGACTATTATCAAACATGTAGAATGAACAACAATAGACATTAGCTCAAGTGGTAATATAAGGGCACAAGTATATAGAATAAGAGGTCTAGAGTTCAACCCTTTCTACCAAAAACATCATAAACCTTTTTCTTTTCTTTCCTTTTTTGAATTTAAAAAAATACAGAAAAAACAAGTTTGTCTTGTAGTGTATGTACTACAACCTGTGCCGTTGTTTCCAAAGCACACCCATTTCTCCCTTCTAAACATAAAAAATGCTTATCTACTCTTTTGCTTTCCATCTTCATCCACCCATTTCATCTTAATCCATCATACTCAACCTTTTTCTTTCTTTTAGAAAATAATTTTCCCAAAAAAAACCTCTACTCCTTTTTATCTATACCAATTTCGGTATTAGAATGGTTGGAGTATATGGTTACAAGGTCCTATATAGCCATGATTGCTTTTAAATAATTCTCTCCCTTTTGAAAGATAATATTTTCCTTGAAGAGGTTAGTGTGTACAAACTAAGCTTATAAACTCTAGGTTACAAGATATTAACAAACTTAAGAATTAGGAAACTAAAAGATACACAATCACTAGAAGATATACACAAATAACTAGAAGATAATTATTTACATAATAATAGGAATAATGAAAATATAAAGATATTTTCATTTATTCTAACACACCCCCTTAGTCGAAGCGGGAGGAGGTAGAACGCTGAGACTGTCACGAAAATCTTCAAAGAGGATCAATGAAAGACCTTTGATGAAAATGTCAGCAATCTGATGTCGGGATGGCACATGTAAAACACGAACTTCACCACGTACCTTCTTACGAACAAAGTGAATGTCCATCTCAATGTGCTTGGTT
Source organism: Patellifolia procumbens (assembly GCA_947645195.1). Classification (NCBI taxonomy): domain Eukaryota; kingdom Viridiplantae; phylum Streptophyta; class Magnoliopsida; order Caryophyllales; family Amaranthaceae; genus Patellifolia; species Patellifolia procumbens. The sequence continues at coordinate 616,911 of CANSGD010000248.1, read as the reverse complement.
CATTGATGCTGAACCGGATTCCCAGACAAGTAAATGGCACTCACATTATCACAATAAACTAACGTGGCTATCTTAATAGGACAATGAAGCTCAACCAACAAATTCCGTAACCAACAGGACTCAAAAACCACGTTAGCCACTCCCCTATACTCAGATTCAGCACTGGAACGAGAGAGAGTATCCTGTCGTTTGGAGGACCAGGAGGGTAAGTTATCACCAAGAAACACACAATAGCCGACGTGGACCGTCTAGTGTCAGGACACCCACCCCAATCAACATCTGTGTAAGAAAGGAGGGTGGATGTAGATGAAGGATACAAAGGGAGACCATGTGATGAGAGATATTTATATCACTCTAAACCTCTGATATTCCTTTGATTTGAATCATTTTTCTCCATTATCTTGCAATTTATAGTTTCATTTTGCTCAATTCACGTTTTGTTAGTGATTGTATCACTTTTGTAGATTTTTAGTCTTTTCAGTCATTTTCTATGACCTTTTTATGCCATTTTATTCTTGTTGTATGTAGGTACTATCAAAGTAACCTTTTTCTTTACCTAAAAAAGCCCAAGAATGCATATACAAGGTTTAGAGCATGAGTAATGAAGGAAGAAAGGCAAAAGGAGGTTAAGGAAGCAAAATCCACCAAGTTTCCATCACGTTTTGCACAAGGGTTGACTTCAAAAGATTATATCTCACAAACTAAACATCATTTGGTAGTGATTCAAGTTGGATATTGAAGTTCATTTCAATAGCTTTCCAACAAAAGTTCACAAGCTTGATTACGACAAGAAACGAAGGAGTTATGACCTTTACAAGTTCAATTGTCCTGTGCTGACGGATAGGATGATCGGGCGATCACCTTATTGATCGCCAGATCTCTCGCCCGATCACCCTTATGGATCCAGTGATCCATCCTGCATTTTCCCCTCAAAGTTCCTGCTTCGTGGTGATCGGGCGATCATTACTATGGATCGCCCGATCACTGCGGGTTTGCGAAAATGTTTGCTTTTGTTTCTTTTTCCCTTTTTGCCCTTAGTTGGGGGTTGTATAAATACTCTTTTTACCTAAAATTAGAGAGAAATTATGATTTTCAAACTTGGAACCTTGAAGACCCTAGTTTTAGGGAGGGTTAGCCTCCATAGCTTAGTTTAGAGAGAAAAGTGAGAAAACTCAAAGAGAGATTGAAGATGGGAGCTTAAAGGGTGACAACTTGTATTCAAAGATTCAACAATCTATCAATGAGCATTTCTTACTCTATCTATCTTATTTAATTTCTTTATCTTAATTGTTTTTCTTAATTAGATTAATTATTCATGCTTACTTTAATTCTTTATGGTCTATTCTGTTTAGTTTAATGTTAGATTAATGTTTAGTATCATGATATTAGTTGTTAATTTCACTAAAGCTCTCATTTTTGTGTTTATGGAGTAGTTTGTCGGGTAGGGTTTGGGTGAAAACCCAACTATGGTTGATTTTGGGTGTTTGAATATGAAATTAGGAGTTTGATTAGGCTTATTAATTGATTAATGGCATGATTACTATTTGCTTGCATTCTAGTTGGCCAGTTTGATGTTTGTTTTATTGATGCCTTAATCAAATCGAGGGAGGAGATTAAGGTTGACATTTATGCTATTATCTTGCTTAATTACTCATGAGAGTGAGATTTGAGTGAGGGTTTTGTGGATTGACATTGTGATTATCCCTTGGTTGCATGTTTGAGACCATGAGAGTGGCTTAATTATGTGATCTAGATAGTTTTATGCATCCTTGAGAGAGGGCTTAGAGCTAGTTAAGAGTCAATAACCTCAATTAGTTGCTTAGATTTATTTCCTTCATGTTTAACCCATCAAATTCCCTAAATCATAATTGGTTGGTGTTGGATCCTTTTCCCTAATCCTATTTGATCTTTGGTACTTAGTTTTAGTTTAACAGATTTTAGTTGGTAGTTGACACCTTTCGATTCCTTTTCGGCCTAGCTTATCGTTAAATTAACACATATCAATGTTCCTTAGTCCTTGTGGAAGAATGACCCTTACTTACCACTTTACTTAGTTTAGTGGTCTAGTTAGGTTTTAGTTTGATTTTAGGGAGTTTAGTAACGACCTAATTTTCCCTATATCACCGTGATGAATAGTACCCTTGATGTATCTGACAATACGTTTCAGAGAAAGCATGTGCGTATCCATAGGCTGGTGCATGAATAAGCAAACATGCTGGACAGCATAGGAAATTTCAGGTCTCGTAAATGTGAGGTATTGAAGAGCACTTGCAAGGCTCCTATATAAAGAGGGATCGAAGCAAGGAGTGTCTGATTTGGCACTAAGCTTAGACTTAGTGTCAACAGGAGTAGCATAGGGTTTGCATGTAGACATGCCTGCACGTTCAATGATTTCTTCAGCATACTTACGTTGAGATAAGAAGAGACCACCTGCATGACGAGTAACAGCAATCCCAAGAAAATAACTCTAGTACCCCAAGTCCTTCATGGCAAACTCAGAACTAAGATGTGACATGATAGACTAGCGGACAACAGCAGATGAGGCAGTCAAAATAATATCATCAACATACAATAGCAAGTAAGCAGTATCGTTACCACGAAGATAAATAAACAAAGAATTATCAGACTTACTGTTATGGAACCCAATTTGGGTGACATAATCAACAAACCTGCGATACCAAGCCCGAGGGGCCTTCAGCAAGCACACATGATTCAGGAAATTGAGATCCCGATAACCCACTGGCTGATGCATAGACACTGTTTCTTTCAATTCCCCATGGAGAAAAGCATTCTTCACATCTAACTGGTGAAGGGACCACCCCTTTGACAAAGCCAGACTAAGAACTGTGCGATAGTAGCTGGTTTGACAACTGGGCTAAAAGTTTCCCCACAATCAATACCCATCTGTTGTGTCTTTCCATCACCTACAAGTCGAGCTTTATGCCTTTCAAAAGAACCATCAGCGTTTTCTTTATGAGCAAAAAATCACATAGAACTAATAATATTAGCATCACGGGATTGGGGCATCAATTCCCAAGTCTTATTTTTAATTAGAGCATCATATTCATCATCCATAGCTAGTTTCCAATTCGGGTCACGAAGGGCAGACACTGGATTATGGGGAATAGGGGAATGAGTGACTAGTGTGTTCATGGAGACAATGTTTTTGGGCTTGAAATCCCGTGTTGGCTGTGTGTGACTGACCGAGGGGGAGGAGGCTTAGTTGGGCCTGATGTGGGATGGATAGATGGTTGTGGAAGAGGGAGAGGAGACGTATTAGGCCAGGAATACCGCCTAAAGAAGGAAGTTGTGGCCCAGATGGATATTGACTAGGCGAGCTCCCATGTGCAGCCAATTGTGTGTTGGTCCACTGAGGCCCATTGAATGGCGAGGAGGGGAAGGCTGGGCTAGGGGAACGTGGACCAGAGCTGGACATAGGAGCGTCAAGGGCTGGGAAGGACTTGGCCCAGCACGCACTAGAGAGGAAGGGGAGGCCAATGGATCCAATGGACGAGGGAAAGGAGAATTAGGCCTAACGTCCATGGAAAGGGAAAGCAAGTCCAAGGGTGAATTCAGAAAATCATAAGTATGAGAGTTAGGCTTATGAAGAGTGGAAAAAGGTGAAATATGTTCATCAAATAGGACATGACGACATATTATAATTTTCTGAGAGGAAGGATCATAGCACTCATATCCACGATGATGTGAGGGATAGCTCAAGAAAATACATGGAGTGGATCGTGCTTGAAGTTTATGAATAGTGGTGGAGGGATATAGGGGAAAACACAAATAACCAAACACCCTTAGATGAGAATAGGACGGATCTTTATTTTAAAGGACCCGAAGTGGAGAATGATAGGAAAGACATTTATTTGGGAGGATGTTTGAGAGGTATGCGGCCATTTCAAGGGCATGATGCCAAAAGGAGGAGGGTATAGAAGCATGAGCAAGGAGAGTTCGAACAATATTATTAATAGATCGAATTTTTCGCTCAACTTTGCCATTTTGTGATGAAGTATAATGACAAGAGAGAAGAAAATTGAGACCATTCGACTTGCAAAAGGCCCAAAAAGAGTCATTGTCAAATTCACGGCCATTATCACATTGAATATTTTTAATTTCTCGTTCAAATTGAGTGCGAATGTAAGCTCTAAATTGTAAGAAGGTGTCATAGACTTGTGACTTTTTAGAAATAAAAAATTAGAGAAATCATCCAATATAACAAGGTAATAACGATGGCCCATAGAACTTAAAATAGGAGATGTCCATAAATCATAATGAATAATAGCAAATGGCATCATAGTTTGAGAAAGAGAAGCAACAAACGACAATTTAATGTGTTTTCCAAGAGGACAAGAGTAACAAACATGAGTACTACTAAGTTTATTACATTCAATAAATTTATTATGCCTAAGAGAATCTAGGATATTAGCACTAGGATGACCCAGACGATCATGCCACAAAGATGGTCCAAGAGCACCAAAGCTAGATTGAGGTTGGACTCGAGAATGGATGGGAGTGATTGTGTAAAGGCCCCCTTGACTCTCACATCTCATGATTGGCCTCCCCGTCTGAAAGTCCTTCACAGAAAACCCAAAGGGATCAAATTCAACAGTCACATTATTATCAGTAGTAAATTTGCGGATTGAGACAAGAATTTTAATTAACTTAGGGGCATGGAGGACATTTTTGAGAGCTAAAGGAGGGTGGGGGGTAGGAAAATAAGCATCTTCACAACCACGAATTGGAATACTATGACCATTTCCGACACTAATACCATCATTTTTGCTCAAATTAAAATAAGACGAAATATTACCTTGGGAAGAGGTCATATGAGAAGTAGCCCGTGTCCATGTACCAATTCAAATCCGGTGGTGTAATTCCAAGAGTATACATTGCTGCTTCAATATCTGTCTGAGTGGGCTGCTGAGAGTCGGTCACATAAGCGCTCGGCCTAGGCCCAAGCAACCCAAGCCCAAACATGTTGGAAGAAGGCTGATGCTGCCTATAAGCTGGTTGGGGCCAAGAAGACTGAGTAGGGAATGGGCATGGGGGATAGGCCCAAGGCCATAGAGCCCAAGGAGGCTGCTGCCCTCCCCCATGCGTTGCTGACCCATAAGCCCAGCCAGGAGACGCGGCCCCATACGAAGGCTGCTGCTGGTACGGACGACCTCCACTGCCACTGCCTGACTGGTGGCGGCCACCTGTGCCACTGCCGTGGCCACCGCCGTCACCCCCTTACCGGAATAATTGGAATTTTTGTTTCTATTCAGATTTTTGTTATTTTTATGATTGTTCGGGTTTTGTGGAGGATTCGAAGGTGCGCCATCATTGTGAGAAGAGACAAGGGCCGCGGATGATGATCCAATAGCGGCTTTCTTCGTCAAACCGACCTCCTCAAGCACCAACATTGATCGTGCTTGATAGAAGGGCGGTAATGGGTCACTTTGACGTAGTAGAGTGTACGCCGTTTTAAGCGTCCGTAAGACCCGCAACCATTTGGCACACTAAACGGTTGTTGGAACATGAGCTCCAACATTCTTCAACTGTTCAGACAACATCTTTAGACGTTGACAATACGCCGAGGCGTTAGGGAAATCCTCCACAGTGGTGTTGGATAATTCTTGCTCAAGAGTGACGGTACGAGACGATATATTGTCCTCGAAAATGTCACGTAGTCGTTCCCAAGCTTCTTGTGCCGTAGAATCTGGCTCAAGAATGTTGTTTACTAGATCATTCGAAATTGTAGCATAAATCCACTTCAAAACTGTGGCATCAATAGTCAACCATTCGTCCTTTTCATCATCCGTACTAGGAGCTTTGGTCTTGGCCGACGGAATGATGTGATGAATGACACGATTAGAGCGAGCATGGATCTTGAATAACTCTTCCCACGTAAAGTATTGGACGTTTTCCATGTCTAGAATAATCGGGACATTGTGTTTGATATTAGAACTTAAGAGAGAAGAAAGAATATTAGGAGAAGAAGAAGAAGAAGAAGAAGAAGATGATGATGATTTTCCAATCATGGTGGCCGGAGAAAGAAAGAAAAACGGCGGGCGAAGAGTACCGGCGGTTTGAACACGTTGGCTAGGACGGCTAAGGAGCGGAAGCGTGAGTTAGGAAAAGAAAAACCCTAGCTCTTGATACCATGAAAGATAATATTTTCCTTGAAGAGATACCTGTGTATAAACCTATGAATTAGGAAACTAAAAGATACACAATCACTAGAAGATATACACAAATAACTAGAAGATAATTATTTACATAATAATAGGAATAATGAAAATATAAAGATATTTCCATTTATTCTAACACCTTTTCTCTTTTTTTTTTTAAAGGAAATAGTTTTCCCCAACGCTCCCTGCCGTGAAACACTAAGGAATTTTTTTGTTGACTGTTAAACTCTACTCTTCAGCGCCAACTTTCCCAGATACAAACTAGAAAGTCTAGTGTTCTACCTTTTTTGTTTTTGTTTTTGCATTTCTTTTTCTTTTATGGAGAGAAGAAAAATAAATACATATATATACATATTTTTAGTAACTACAAACACAAAGATGAAAACACATTATCTAAATTTCTATCCCAAAAAAAACTGATAGTTTACAAACACAAATTTCTTTTGGCCATTTTTATCGTTGTTAGAGACTCAAATTTATGGTTTTATTGTCCCTTTATTCAGCGGTGTTCGTATCATATCCCGTTCATATAGACGATAATTTTAGGAGATTAGCCCGTCCATGAAAGCGACAATTTCAGGAGATTATCTCGTCCATGAAGGTGGCTCACATATATAGTCTTTTGCGCTCCATTAAGGAGGCTTGACTTTTCGGCGGCGGCCTAGCCGATTCTCTCAACCTGGTGGCCAGTTAGTCATTTTAGCGTCGTTTACCGCTATCCACGATCGTGTCTTCGTCTCTTCTCCTCTTATTATTGGGTCGTTGCTGAAATTCAGTATGTAGGTGGTTTCAACGGTCATTAAGGTTGTGCACTATGGGTTGCTGGCATAATTTCCGACGAGGGGATTGAAGCGTTGGGGCTAACTTACAATTCCCCTTTTCGGATTTGTAGTAACAAGTACATTATTATACTATATGATAAATTATATGGCCTAAAAGGATACATTACTCAAAACAGGGCGATCTCATTACACTAGTGATCCATATTTTGAATAGTATTTGATCCGGGAGAAAATTTGAGAGCCAAAATAAATTATGCTTTGATTATAGGGAAAGAAAACTACCTTCTGTCATTTGAGAGAAGAGTGGTACAACTAACTTATTGTAATTGAAAGTATCAAAAAGTAGAGAGACTTGTTGTATAATGACTTAAATCAAATAACGACTTCTATAATTTTTCCCTAAAACAATTTAAATCAAATAACGACTTTTATAATTTTTCCCTAACTACTGCTCCATCATAGTCTTATGGAAAGATAGCAAATACTTTCTCTCTCTTACTCTTTTTCCTATTTAAATAAAATCATAATGAGCTCTTTAACAAAATGGACTCCTTTTTCAATACATTCTTCTTAGACCCTGTTTTTTTGGACTGGATTAATGTAAATTAATTTCATTTCCATTAAGTTCATCTCCATTATAATATCAGTTCAGTTCAGGGAGTGTGAAACCCTTTATATCCTTCTTGTGAGCCCATGTAATGAGAATAAACAATGTGTAATACAATAATAACGGATCTGAAGCAAAATATGGAAAATGAGTGGATGTACATTGTCTCCCGAACTACCGACGGTGGACTAAGATAAGTCCTTATGCATTTCGTTTAAGAAGCCCGTACACCCTATGCTTAATTAGTGGGAGTACCATCCTGCTAAGTCATCAAGCTGGTATTGGAAGGTTGTGTGTGATACCAAAGAAAAATTGAAGACTCAGATGACAGAAGCTATGCTGATGCAATTGAGCAATTACCAGATTAAATATGTCTGCAAGCTGTTTGGTGTAGATTGGAAATTCCCAAGCATAGATTTTTTTGTTGGCTTGGGATTCAAGAAAGACTCAATACATTGGAGATCGAGAGTGTTTACATGGGGTGTGAGCATACTGAAATGTGCTCTATATGTGAAAGTTGCAATGAAACTCATCCTCACCTTTTCTTCCAAAGCATTTTTGGTAGTATATTGATGCATGCCATGATGAAATGGATTAATGTTCGATGGGCAAACAGGAAATTGGAAGAATGATATAAATGGATCAGAAGAAGCAAAAGATCAAAGTTTCAGAAGATGGTGATGCTTGCTGGTGTGAATACTACTTTATATAGCACATGGAGAACAAGGAATGAAGCTTTATAAAATGGTAAAGTCCTTAGATATGAGTCTGTTTTTAGCAATATGCAAAATGATGCAATTTTAGAGGTAATTCTTGTATTCCTAAAACTGTTTCTAGATCTGATAGAGATTGGTGGTATATCTTATCTACTGAGAGATAGTGTTGTTTTTTGACTTCCTTATGTTGAAGGGTCCATCCTAGATGGTTTGTTCTAATCAAGGAAGTCTTTAGATTGCACTCCTTTAGTTGAGCTACACATATTTCTTACCTGTTCAAAAAAACAATTGTAGGGACCCTCGAGAGAAAACAGACAGTTAGTTGATCATGCTCTGGCCCAAACGTTAAACAAAACTATCCTTTTCATTCAGCAGGTTCCGCATGGAGGACATCTAAAACCCATGAGCCCCTCACTCAGTGATCCCTTCGATGGAGTCCCAAAGTCTCCAATCCACTGATATGAACGCACAATGTCGCCGTTAGTAAAAGAAAAGAGACGTGCTTAAGAAAAATATAAAAAGTGAAATACCTTGTCGATCAGCAGGGTGGCGAGACAATGCATGTCTCAGCTCAGGCACAATGTTGTACTCCATGAAGTTACTCTTTCTCCAATGCAGTCCGGTTAGAAAAATTTTCCCGACATATCTCTCAGCCCTTGCGTAGAGAAGTCATTATAAAACCAAACTTATTTCAAGATAAGAAAAGAAATTAGTATGAGTATGTAACACCCGAATTTCTCGTCAATTTTTGCGCATTAATTATTATTATATTAGACGCTAAATCATATTTTCCTAATATATTATCGGTAAATACTTATATTTTACACCTACATTTTTTGAGAATATATATATATATATATTTAATGTGATTTAAGTGTAGTATTGTTTAGCATACTTTCAATGCTCATACTTGCATCAATTATTTTAAACGGGCAATGTAGCGCTCGTCTATGTGCGAAATGTATAATGTGTTTGATTAGTTAGTGTATGATTATATTGCGTTAACATTTATAATTTTTATTTATAAAAATACTTACTTATATATATTTATTTTGAGCGTTTATATTATTCTTGAAACGTACTATGTACTAGCTTTAACGCCCATTCGTTGCTTGGCATTGGGGTCCGAAAAATCTGATTTACTAGGGGTTTACAAAGAGTCTTGGACAGCCAAGTTTCTCTTTGTAACGTTAATTCAACTCTAAAGTCTCACCTCTTCAATCATCCTCATAATTCCCCCTCATCATAGCCATTAAACCCCATTAACCATCAACCTTTACTCCCTCTTATGCTGAGTTTAAAACTCAGAAATTTCACCTCCATCTCCATCCATTTTTGCACGCTCCATAGAAGAAAGAAAGGAGAGAAAGAGTTATTTGCTTCCTTCACAATTCATACACCAAAAATCAGTTTTGTTAGTGGATTTCAAGCCATTTTTGCACCGGTTTTCAAGTATTTCTTAAGTTCTTTGTGTTCATGCTCATCGGAAGCGAATGTGGTGATAATCCGCAAGGTGTTTAGACTACAACCGAAGCGTTTTACTGCACACCTCTCGAAGAATAAGGTAACTAGCTTAGCGTTATTATAGCACGATAAGGGAAAGATTATGAACTTAGGTTGTTAGAACCGCATTAGATAACTTAGTATCATGCTAGGTGGAACTTAGGTGATTGTTTGCTTGTAGTTTAACGTAGTATCATGATTAGGATGGTTGTTTTGCTGTACTTTTCATGTATTGAACATGTTGTTATGATCATATCTTGCTTCTCGCTAGTTGGGTTTGAGAAGTTTGATGTTGGTTTGTTGTGATGGTTTCGGTGTAGCATGATTAATTATGAGTTGTGTGTGGGAATTGAGGGACTGGGTGTAAGTCAATTTACTTCCCATGCAAAGTATGTTAAGGGGTGGTGTTTGATGTGAATTTGGCTTGGTTTGGTTGCTTGCATATTGCCTTATACGCATTTTGGTTGGGCCGAAGACGTACGAGCACAGGCCGTAAGCCACAAGCAGCAGCCACTCGCGACCCACGACGGCCAGGTCGCACCTCGCGACGAGGGACTGCCCTCTGTTGCTTCATGTTTTGGTTTAATTCCTATATTTGCTTACAACATGTTTATTTGTTGATTAATGGGCCTATGTATGTATGTTATGCATGTCGAAGAATAATTGGGTTGGTTTTGAGTTATTTTGTTAAGTGTATGTGCCCTACTTTGTTGGGTAGTTTTTGATGTCGTTTGGTTTGATGAGCGTTGAGGTTTATACTTTGCGTTATCGACGTCGAAATGCTCGGAGGGGGATAATACTGCCCTTAGCATCTCTTCGCCAAGAGTTATGTACGGGGAATATTGTGACTTAGTCATAATTGACTTCATGCCCAAACTCAGACGACGTTTTTGTGTTATATACCTTAACTTGTACTTTTGACTTGAGTTGGAATTTCTTGTGTACCATGTCGAGTATGCACCATGATTGTTGTATGGATACTTTGTGTACCTTGACGTGTATACGTATGTTGACTATTTGAATTGCTTGTATACCTTTTCGTGTATACACTATTTCTTTGTGTTTGATTGATCCTATGGACGACATGGTCCTAGGAATTTGTGATTGATTATCCTAAGGGCGGTGTGGTCCTAGAAATTTGTAACTTAACCTTGGGCGGTATGATCCACTGATTCACTCACGGGTGGCATGATCCGTTGAGTTTTGCTATTCGGACGGGCAGCATGGTCCCCGGATATGCAACGTAGGCCTTGGGCGGCATGGTCCAATGAGTCTACTCACAGGCGGCATGGTCTGTTGTGTTTGATCTTGATGGTGTGATTTATGCGCTTTGGCTTTATTAGCATTGAGCTTTCTAATCTGTATGATTATTGCCTATGGTTTGACGTATGATGGTTTTGCACGTTGTGAACATGCTTTCTATGTGATGTATGTCTTTAGCGTTGGTTCTAATCTCTTTTAAGTTTATTATTTTGCTTCCTATATTGGGCTGGGAGAACTGCTAGTTACTCCCTACTGATTGTGAATTATTATGCAGATGGTGATGTTGTGTAGGATCGTTACTGTTTGGACCGGGATTGTGCGGTTTGACCTTGTGAGCAAGGAGGTCGTGCTAGTCATTGTAGACAAACACTTTGAGTCAGGAATTAGGACTAGTTACTAAGTGGGTCTTAAGTAGTTTCCTTATATTTTATCGGGTGTTTTAAACCATGGACTTTTAGTTATTGTCTTTAGGATTTGGATCACTTTACTTTGAGATCCTTTGGAGGTTACTTGGTTATTTTAGAACTTTGGTTTGGAATGAGGGTATGGGACCTCATTTCCACATATATATGATATTTGGAAATTATTTACTATTTTGAGGTTTATTGTTTATTTATAATTTAAATTCTACTCATTGGAGTAGCATCTCCGTCTTAGTGGTATTTCGCTACCACTAATTGTCTTTATTTATATAAACTTGTCTCTTTTCTTTGTTGGATCGGACGGGATGTTACAGAGTACCTCGCAGAAAGTATAAAAATTGATTGATAAATGTGAAAACTTGAATAACTTGCCACACCGAGCTAATCGATATCTGAAACACCATTCATGTCCTTAATCAAAGGCCCCGCTATATGGTGGACGTAACCAATCTCGCCTCAACGAAAATTACGCACTCGCCCCAAGTATCTCATAATACTCTTTGCCTCCCCCCCCCCCCCAAAAAAAAGGAAATGAGGAACAACATATTCAAAGTGAGCCTTTTGCTCGGAGGAAGTCTCTTCCATCAATAGACAATTAGAAAAATAATCATTATTGGCCGAACAAGGAAAGTCTTCCCTGGCCAATGAATCTATTGGACGGCCCAATAATTTGCAAGCATCATACTGTTGCATGTGTTGTATCATCGTGGGAAATTTCATGCTCAATTAAGGGAATTCTTGCAACCATTCTGTATTCATATAGGGACAGTCATCTCCCCAAGGGGAAATGAAAGGTGTTAGTGGTATCCTATTACCACTCTATAACACTCCTAACCATCACCCTGAGAGCGTTATTGATGCTCATTAACTCGACGAAGTTTAATACGACTGAAACCGATGCTCGATTATTAAATGTCGAGCGCCCTCATGCAACACTCCCCAAATTTGCTAAACGAGGGAACTCCGTTACCAATAAGATCTAATCTTTTTGCATTAATTGGCACTCAAATGAATTAAATATTATGAACATATCAAAAAAAAGAGGTAGGCGTAAAATAAATTTGAAATACACTGAGAGGAACATTTATTGTACGTGTTGCTGGCAGCTCTTCTTGACAAGTGGCTCTCTGGCCACGCCATAAAATCTTTGGGGCTCCAGTCCTTATGAGCCTCCCAAACCGGATTATGTGACGTTTGCTTAGACTCCTTCTTTTCCATGCACGGAGCCTGTTTGTTTAGGTCTCATCGTGGGCTATTTTGATAGTCCTTGTTGAAAGTATAAGGGTCATTAGTAACAAGTTAATGACTACTTCATGAAAAGAATTGGGATTGGCTCAAATGGTGAGCCTTCTCATCTCCTCTACCTTGGTCTAGGGATCAATTTTTACCCGAAACATTTGCTTGGGATTTAGGGGGAGGGGGTGTATGGATTGTAATGGGTCTTTGGGTGGAGGGCCCTGTGTTAGGGCAGCCTAGAGAATTATTCTTCTTACCTTAATATAATATCAAATGAAAATTTTATTTTAAATAATTACTACTCCATGAAAATTCACATTTTCATCCACAAAATGATGAACATTATCATCATAAAATGCACAAATACCGCATATTAAAAACAATGAATAATTTATCAATCTTTTCTGAAAGTTTTGTTAAAAAGACCTTATATAAGTATAAGTTTTGTGAAAAACACCTTTTAAAATTTTTGTGAGAAAACACCTTATATGTCATTATTTATCAAATTACACACCTTATTACCATATTTAGGCCAAAAGGTCAACTTTTCTGGTCTATTTTTCCTCCTTCTTTGTCTGAAAAAGTCTCGCAGGACAATCCAAATTTTAAGACCAAATTCCAATGCGCAAAAAAATGAGAAAAACAAAGAGAGACAATGAGCCACAAAGCGACTTTTTCACAGATATATGACAACAAGGTGTGTAATTTGATATAAAATGACATATAAGGTGTTTACTCACAAAAAAATTACATAAGGTATTTGTTCACAAAATTTCAAACTTATAAGGTGCTTTTGCAAAATTTCTATATTTTCTATTATAAGTATATGATCATTCTAGCACATTTATATACTAGCTTAAGCAAGGGATAAACATTTTACAATAAAATTCTAAACACATCTTTTCTACTATAAGTATACAATTATACTAACACACTTCCATACTAGCTTTGCCCGTACTTTGACCGTAAAATTATACAATTATACTTTGACCAAGCCGAACTGTCCGCGAATAAGACAAGCTCATTCTCACCCCTAATAGAAACAATTAACAAAATATAGCTCATAAAATCTTTAAAATGTTTCAACTTACATCATTACATGTCTTAAATGGAGTCACAATTATTCATAAAGTCAAAATTCACAAGTTAATTTTTTTGTCTAAATGGGTTTGTCTTTAGGGTCTGGACTGGGTCTGAGTCTGATATATTTAGACTCGGACCCAGACACGGCTGATAAGCTTTGGTCCCGCACCCGATCCAAACCCATTGGGCGTAAAAAAGTTGGACCCAGACCCTTATAAATGAGTCTGTGGGTCTGGGTCGGGTCCAAGATCCATTGTCATCCCTAGTTATGAGTTCCATGGGAGGTGCGGAAATGGAAGAAGACGTTTTATGGGCAGAGAGAATGTTGAATATTAAATTGATTTAGTACCTTTGCTCTCTTAATTTGTGCAAGAAGTATTTTTTTATTTAATTTAAATGTATTTAACAGATAAGTTAACAAAAGTTGAGTTTTAGTACCCAAATTGCAACTTTTACAACTTGCGTGAGTAAACTGTAACTTTTATGAAAATTGAGTACCTGATAAGTGGGTTTTAGACTCATTAATTAGGATTAGTTTTAGGTCATTTAGTTGCATTTTAGGCCATGTAGCTCTCTTTCCTTTCCCATTTGCATCCTTTTTCATGAATTCATATTTTGCATTAGCTTTTAGAGCATTTGCATCCCCCCCTCCCCTTAAGTGTTTCTTACTTAGGCATGATTAAACGGGATAAGAACAGGGGAGCGGTCGCTCCATTTGCTAAGTAGCCAAGAATTGAAGCAGGGAAGCACTAGCATGGAGCAGGGTTGGAGTGTTTGTGGAGCGTCCTCTCCATTGTTCTTTCGGTCAGTTTCGTTCGATTTTGGTTTTTTCGGATTTTTTTTGGACGGTTTCGGATTTTTTGTTTTACGGCTTTGCCCTTAGTACTTTGGCGTATTTAAACCCATTTTTGTAATAATAGAAAAATAAGCTTATTTTCAGAATATTAATTAGTTTTAATTAGAGAGAGTTTTAGAGAAGGAAGTTGAAGCTTTAATGAGAGAAAGTAGATCTTGAGTTGAATATTGAAGCTTTGGATTCATTTCAATGGAGTTTTGCCTTTGAATCATCATCTATTTGAGTATTTCTTCTTCCTCTATTTTTTACTTGCTTTAATACTTGTTTTATTTTGATTTAGCATTGATTAGTAGTTTAATAGCTTGTTTTGATGATTTCCACCATTGTTGAATCTCCATTGATGTTTCAAGCTTTCATTTTACCCTTTTTATGGCTATAGAGTAGTTTTCTAGCTAGGGGAAGGGGGTGACCTCGGTGATCAGTAGTTGACCTTAAAAGTCAAGCTTGGGGTTAGACCTAGGTGAAATTGGGTTGTCTAGCTTAAATTAATTCCATGTCTAATTGATTGATCACCATTTAAACTTGATTTGGGAATCTAAGGTGAAGGATTGAGAAATGAAGCCTTGGATTGACCTTAGACTAGTCAATAAGTTGAATTCACCATGAGATAGGTGTTTGACTTCCTAGGACCTTTGATTGAATCACTATGAGTTGTGGAAATACTTAATTGATTGATTTTACCATGAGAATAGGTAAAATCGGTCGATTAGGTCCTCTTAATTAGCTCGAGAGAGTAATTAGGAAATATTTGGGTGACGTAGTCCTTTAATTTACCCTAATGAATCTCCTTGGCTTATTAAATAGGTTAGTTAATGGTTAACTAGTGATTCCCCTATCCCTAGTGTCTTCTTATTATAGTTTAAACCCAATCATTTAGTTTTATCGTTAGCTAATTCGTTCATAGTTTCTTAGTTAATCATTTATATAGAAACCCACTAAAAATATACTTAACTTGCTTAATCGCATTCAAACTTTGACTAAGCTTTGTTTCCCCGTGGATTCGTCCCTTTCTTGCCCTATATTAGGCTAAGATAGGTTGTTAATTTGGCAGTTGTAACGATCGTGTCAGTACCGAAGTTAACTCGTGTTTCACTATATATAATGTATACAACCTCTGTTTCGCAATACTTGCAACATTGTAAAGTGCACATGAACCAAAGAAAGAATAAATAAAAGGAAAAATTGACAGGAAAAATCCCACATTTGGCCGGTCTTCCACCACTGGTATCACCTTCAATTAATCCATCAATAATCCCCCCTTTGACCCCCATATTCTCTCATTGTTCCCTCACCTTTTGGTGACCTACAATCATGGGTAATCTTCCTTAAACTTAAATAAATAATTAAAATTTTAAATCAAATATCTTAAATAAAAAAATGAAAAACCCAGCCACCCCCACCCCTTCCCCCACAGCTGCGCTGCTGCCCTCTCCCCTCTGTTCAACAACCATTGGTACACAGCAACAACGAACACCAACGCGGGCAACACCACGCCGTCATTACACATCAACAGCAAACAACAACAATTGAGCAACAGCAGTGGCAAGAACAGCAACAAACGGGGGGGGGGAGGGTGGCAGGGGAACGAACGGCGACGAGAAACCGACAATGGTGGCCGAAAATGTACAACAACAATAGGGGAAGGAAGATTGAGCGAAAGAATGAGATGGGTTTAGGGTTGGGAAGGGGTTTAAGGGGTGAGGGATTGAGTGGCAGGGGAAGGGGACGGGGCGGGGGAGAGTTTTTGGGGGTGGGGAGCTGGTGGTGGGGAGAGGGAGGGTGGCAGGGGAAGGGGACGGGCTGGGGGAGGGTTTTTGGGGTGGGGCAGCTGGTGAAGGGGGAGGGGAGGGTGGCAGGGGAAGAGGAGGGGAGGGGATGGCACCGTGACAGCAGGGGAGGGGAGGGGGTGGGGGTTGGCTGGAGGAGGGTTGTTATTTTATTTTTTTAAGTTTATTTTTAAAAAAAGTCAACGGTAATTAGTATGGTCAAACAGGTTGTCATCATCCCGTACCAATGAGAGAATATAAGGGTCAAAGGTCGGATTATAGCTGGACTATTTGAAGGTGGTATCAGTGGTGGAAGACCGGCCAAGTGCGGGATTTTTGCTTTTAATTTTCTCTAAAGAAAGTGTAAGTTGTCTTTATTACCATGTAATGAATAATAATGTAGTGCACAAGTGGGTGGAAAAGTTGGAGTATAAGTGTCTTTTTAGATAAAAACACTAACCATCAGAGAAAATGTTACATGTATTGTGAATCATCCCA
>CANSGD010000247.1:600000-946563 GCA_947645195.1 Patellifolia procumbens | reverse complement strand
CACAAGGTTTACACTAAATAATTCACTTCTTCCTTTTATTGATCATATCAACCATATATAGTAGATATGACCCAAGGACAGATAGGAGAATCTTTACAGCTTATCCAACTGGGTTTAGAAAATAAAATCCTGCTCAAGTTAGGCTATTCAGCACCCAAAATCTCATGTACAAAACCCTAATGAAAGTTAGTTTTATTGGTCAACAAGTCTCCTAAAAACATTGAATAAACTATTTAAAATATAGAAATCAATCCCGATCGCGAATATATGATACTTTTGTTCGACTCTAAATCCTTGTAGATCTTCATGTTTGGTGCCTAGTGTGAACACAATCTTCCTTGTATATTTTCCTAACAACGTTCCTTGATCTTCTAACAAACTTTGACCATCTTTTGTTGACTTTTTCAACTTTCCCACGCCATTCCTTGCCTTGCACACCAAGTCATTGACTTTGCATTACCTTGAATGTTACCAAACCATTTAACCTAATATTTCATATTGACTCTTGACAATATTGACTTTATTTCACCATATTTATAGACTCCGTTAACACTTTGACTTTCAACTAATTACATCCATCCTAATGAATCGACATTAGTCAAAATACTTTAGTTAAAAAACATAAGTTAGCCTAATTCAAGTGAAAAGGCAAAAACCTTTAGACAAAAATCACACCCTACTAGCTTGGGCAGGAATTAGTGTATGAAAAATCAACAACAACACCCTCCCTATAAAAACCAACTTCTCCTCAAGTTCCATCCAAAACGTAAGGAACAAGACCTCAAACCTTCATAGATGCACGACTTAGTTGGTTTAATGCGGAATAAACCCCGAATAACACGTCGTTCCCGTTTTTTCAAAAAACGGGAAAAAAACAGAAAAATACGTTAAGGCCGTATAAAACGCAAAACAAACGAGTCTCCCGAATAAAACGTAAAAAACGTTTATTCGTTTTATTGAAAAAAACGGAAGTTCTTAAAAAGCTCCCAAAAAAAGAACGTGCATTTGGTTGTGTTCCCATTCTCTGTTCAGTGAAAAGAAACCCTAGCCCAGCCGTCCCTCTCCCTCCCTCTCTGCAGCTCTGCTTACACCGGCCAGCGACCGTAACAGACGAACTTCGAGTCGGCGCCTGAACCAGCAGCCACTTCCACGCGAAGCCAGCTCAGTCATTCGTGATTCGTGATGCAGTCACTTACACTGAGCATGCCAGAAGGAAGACTGTTACCGCCATGGATGTCGTCTATGCTCTCAAGAAGCAAAGAAGAGGCTGCTCCACGGTTTCGGAGGTGGAGTCTATTTGTAATATTCTAGGGTTTCTGGTGCAGATATTGGGGATCGTATGTTTGTTTAAGATACAGTTAGGGTTTTAGAAGTTTCAGATCTCTAATGGTTTTGGTTTTTAATGATGAATTTGTAATTTAGATAGCTATGATTTTGAATGAAATGAAGTTGTAGTTCTCCTAATACTCATCGATGATTTGTGATTTTAGTTTTCTAGAAGTTCTTTTATTGTATACCTACACATTTCAATCATATCTTCGGCTGAATGAAATTTTCTAAGGTTTCTGGATGACAAATTGGGCCAAGAGTATGGTAGACATGCTTGATCTTGATGCTATTAGAGTTTAGTAGCAAGCATGCTTGGTTGTTCGTCATGTGGTGCTATAGCCGTATAGCTTATGTTTTCCAACTTTATTAGGAATTTATGATTTACTTATATACATAGGTATATAGATTATAGAATTATAGATGTTATTCAAATAAATACTATACAAGTGAAAATGGAAACAAAAATAAAAGCCGAATTTTTGGCCGAATTTTTAAAATTGAAACCGTTTTAAAAGCGTATGCGTACATATCCGAATTTTAAAAGTCAACGTTTTTATAGTAGAATATTTGACCAAGATTTTAAATCTTTTGCCGTTTTAAACGCGCCGAATTAAGCTCCGTTTGGTTCCGTCCCGAATTAAACTAACTAAGGATGCACGCGCTCCTCTTCCAAGCTAAATTTTAAATACGTGATAGTTGTCATGATGGATTATGTTGAAAGGACCTTCTTTTAAACATAACCAACCCCGAAATTGCCAATGCCAAAGATCGATTCATGAACAAGAACATTCGTTATTATAACTTTCTTGTTTCCCATATTGCAAAATTCATCAAAATCAGTTATAGACCCATCGAAACAACTTTGTATGCGTACTCTAAAGTACAAACATTACCGAATCTTAAACATTACCATTCAAAACAATAGGAATAGAATCGTCTTTCTCAACATCAAGAGAAAAATCTTCAACAATATTATCAAGAACAACAATAATAAAATCGACTTTCTCAACATTAGAAAATGAAATCTTCAACAATATTATCATTGAACGAAATCATAATTTCCCTCTAAAACATCTTTTACCTCTTCAACAACTTTATCAGAATTCAAAGTTAAATCTAAAGTAGACTTGGAACAAGTAGATGGGCATCAATCTAAACTACAACGACTTGGTACTTTCAGAGCCTTTCAAATTCTTTGATTCAACTTCGAATTCTTAGGTGTGTAATCGAAGTTTCAAGTTTAATTGATAAACTCTTCTTTCCTTCTTTGTAATAATAACACGAACATTTGAAAGAATATCACGTATGGTTATATTAGCTTGTTCAGGACTACATTGAACAAAATCCTCACAAATTTTATACACATCATAATTTCGTATCAAAATAGTCTCTTAAAATTGTCCAAAATATCCATGCAAGTAAAAGATCGAAAACTCAAGAAAAACAACTCAAGATTAATTGAAATTTTTATGGAATGCGAACCTAGGTAATTAGCACTCGATTCCAATTTCACTACACAATTCCATGCCAATAATTCGCTGTTTTTGTCCAATTCAGTCGCGCACGTTCGCCACTAAATTTACAGGACTCGCAAGATCTGTCTCGAAAATATATCAAACAATCTCAAATTTTACGAAATTTAAGGAAAGTATACTAGAAATGATGTAGATCAGTTCAGCCACGGCTCACCCAAAAATATGTTTCCAACAGGGAGTCGAGTGAAAACAAAACTCACCCAAAAATTGTTCAAATCTGGAAGATCAAGACCACCACGACTTTTCCTTCTACGCCACGACCCTTCCCTTCTATGCCATAAATCTTCTTAGCTTTGATACCACTTGATGTTATCACGTTCTAATATCCAAGAAAAGCAACCAATTTGATAAGACATAAACTAGAGTTGACTCTAAGTCCAAAATAATGATTTAAAAGATTTGAAATTTGTAACCAAAGTCAACGAGATATTTTATTTGTTGAACAATACATAAATAATATATATATATACACAAATCGCATAAGAGAATATGACGGTTTTTACCCTTTTATTTGAATTGAGTTTGATCTAAGGGCTTCATATCCTTTAAATATATCTAATACCTATTCAAGGAGTCAAAAATATTTGGTAATTAAGCATAAAAAAATTATTTGAAAGGTGTTCATACACCACAAATCACATAAGAGACTATGACGGTTTTACCCTTTGATTTGAATTGAGTTTTATCTAAGGGCTTCATATCCTTTAAATATATCTAATACCTATTCAAGGAGTCAAAAATATTTGGGAATTAAGCACAACAATTGATTTGAAAGGTGTTTATACACCACAAATCGCATAAGAGACTATGACGGTTTTACCCTTTGATTTGAATTGAGTTTGATCTAAGGGCTTCATATCCTTTAAATATATCTAATACCTATTCAAGGAGTCAAAAACATTTGGTACTTAAGCACAACAAATGATTTGAATGCCTTTGCTAGTTGTTCCATCTTCCACGTCTCCTTCATAGGTACGAAAATAGCATATTTGGTTAATCAATCGACCACTACCCAAATGGTATCCAATCCTCCCCTAGTCTTTGGCAATGCAGTGTCAAAGTCCATCCCGCCAACAAATGGGCATCCGACAGTCATGTGCTAGTGCATGTACCTCGTATGTCTATCCTTTATAGACGTGTGGAATCTTTCAAAATGTTCTTTCATAATCGGTCAATGCAATTCATATTAGAAATTGATAAAAGAGTCAATACTACTAGCTGATCACACGAGCAAGTGAACCAGACGTTAGCAACAAACAGTATTACTTAAGTAGCAAGTCGAGTATGATCTTCATTTATGAAATTATTGGTAAAGTTTAATTTGTGTGTAATGTTGGTTTCAACAAATCTGTGGAGAGAAATCCCAGCAGTCATATGCTAGGATGTCGTCCTATCATTGATGGCAAGGTTCGTCTTCGTCTATTTTCCCCCTCACTAATTTATATATATATATATTTAAAAAGCGTTATCAAGCATTGGAGGCCGCCACGTGTCACCCCAATTCACACGTTGGTATGAGCTCCATGTGCAGCTAATATGACACATCTCTACAAGATTTGCAAAACGCTTACACAAAGCTTCGAACCCACAACCTTCTGGTCACTATTCCAACACTTTCACCACTACGCTATAATTTTTCAAGTGATCAGTTTTTGCTTTCTTATTGAATGTACAAACTCTTCAACAATGGTAACGAACCTTTTGTTTGCCTGACACCAATTTTGATAGTCCATCGAAGAAGGCCAAAAGCCTCACATTTCATCATTATGACACAAATATTAATTCTCTTTGCAATTTACTCCTCTCTTTGTATCCTACCATTTTCCCATCCGTGAAACTTCATCCGTTTAGTAATCTTCTTCCATGGCCAAAGTGTATGAAATCAAATCATAAAAATTTCCAACATGATATTTCCTTTTACTTTTTGAACAAATTTTTCAGTATTAGTAATTCTGTATGATTGATTATGTTGATGTTGATGATAATGGTTTTCCTACATTCAAATACTAAAAGTAAGAAAGAATTATCTCAAAAGCATAAATCAATGAGACTAACATAAAGAAAATATGGACCATAAAAAACCATCCAGCATGATGGGAAAACAAGAAAACATTAGCAGTGGTAAAACCATCAAGACGATTCAAAAACGATAATTGACACTCCCTCCGCCCCATAAAGTTCTTCCCACTTCTTGAATATGTGTGAGATATAAAATAATAAAATGGGAAGAACTTTGTGGGACAGAGGAGTAATAGTTATCAATATAGATGTTGTGTATGAAAACATTTTAAACAAAAAGAAAATGCAGTGTGTTAAGACCACACATTAATTTTTATCTAAAAAAGTGCAACAAAAAGGTAAATCTACAAACAACAACATAGGCGGTCTATGAACACATAATCAAGTAACAAAAAATGCTAAATAGCAGACATAACACAATGACAACGGGGCGATACTAGTAATCTACTTAAAAGACTCCTGAACATAAGTAATTTACACTCAAATTAATTAACACACTTAAAAATAAATCAAGCGTTGTTTAAACACACAATGAACTTAAACTTTACACAAGGTTTACACTAAATAATTCAGTTTTCCCTTTTATTGATCTTATGGCAACCCCTTATATAGTAGATATAGCCCTAAGATAGATGGTACAATCCCTTAACTTATCCAATTGGGTTTAGGAAATAAAACGCTAATGAAATTAGGCTATTAAGCACCGAAAATCTGATGTAGGAAACCCAAATGAAAATCGGTTTTCTTGGTCAATAAGTCTCCTAAAAACATTGAGCTAACTTCCTAAATATAGGAATCAATCCTTAAAATATAGGAGAGAATATATGATAGTTTGTTAGACTCCAAATCCTTGTAGATCTTCACGTTAGGTGCCTAGTGCGAACACAATCTTCCTTGTATATTTTCCTAATAACTTTCCTTGATCTTCTAACAAACTTTGACCATCTTTTGTTGACTTTAACTACAACTTACCCATTCCATTCATTGCCTTGCACGCCAAGTAATTGACTTTTCTAAACTTGGAATGTTGCACGCATTTGACCTAGTATTCCATCTTGACTGTTAAATTTGTTGGCTTTATTTAACCATATTTAAACACTCAGTGAACACTTTGACTTTTAACTAGTTACATTCATCATAATGATGTAAAATACATTAATTAAATAACATAAGTTAGTCTAAAACAAGACAAACCCCATTCAAGTGAAAGGTAAAAATTGCAAGTCTATGATTTACAATTTTTTGTTCCAATTTAGTCGCACCAGATTCGTACCAAATTTACACGACTCTTAAAATTTGTCTCAAAATTATATCAAACGAACGCCAAATTTTACGAAATTTCAGGAAAAAGAGCACCAATGACGCACATTTTAGCTCAGAAAGGGGGGTAGCTTTATATAAAACCATAATATCACATGTCTAACTGATTTTTGGTTATTCCCAATGGCTTGTTATGCGTAGTTTGTTACAATCATTTCGAATCCCCCTTACAATTGTTATATTAACACTTGGAAGCATTTAGGTGTAGTAGCTACTTTAACTACTTACTTAGTGCCTTCTTCTATGTGGATACGAACCATGTTCTTCCTATGACATTATTTGTATTATGAAGTAGGAAAATTGTATGTGCCAAGTGCATATAAGTAAGGGCTACTAGTTATAAAGCCTCATTTTAGGTCGTAATGAGAACAATCTGGTCAAGAATGGGTCAGGTTTAGATATTAGGTAAGGTCAAGCTCGAGTCGAGATCAAGTTGGTGAAGAGTAGATCAGGCGGAGATCTGATTGGGTTGGTTTGTGTTAAATCGTATTTTGGGTCAGGGAACAGACAAACAATTATCGAGTCATTCAGGTACTGGTGAAGTTCTGGTTGGGTGCAAGTCTTGTTCAGTTCAACAATGGTCGGGTTAATTCGATCAAAGTCGATTCGGGTCAGGTGCTTGTCGAGTTTTCAATATATGGGGTCAGATCCTATTTGGGTCAATCACTCCAGTCGATTAGGATTGATTCTGAATGATTTCTCTTGTTGGGTGAATTTTTGACTACTCTAAGCATGAGGCAGTTTCATATGAGACGACCTTTATCATAACCCATTAAATTTTAATTTGTCAAGAATAAGCTAGCCTTTATGCGGTGCGCTAAAAATAAGTCAACTATTGGATTATCTTGGGATAAGAAGTATTTTTATACCCATCCGTTTTTAACAAGTCAAAATCGGCTAGTCTTTTTAACAAGGTAAAGTAACATGCGTCACTCCTTCATTAGACATTTATCAAATTTTAAAGTAATTTACTTTAAAAAGAAAACGAAACTCCCCCTCCCTTCTTTTCTCCTCCTCATCACCCATCCTCTCCACCCTTCACCTTTTTCCTACTACCATGAATCATCTAGGCACCCACCAGACCCCCGCCACCACCCTTCAACTTCTTCCTCGATAACTACCTCCCTCCCCACCCCAATTCATTTGAAGTGCTAATCAGTAGTGCTCACACCCCCTATGGTAGCACTTCATTTCTCCGACGATCAACATCATCCTACCAGCGACGATCACCACCATTATTTGTTGCACCACCTTCCTTACAGCCACCATCTCCGTCGTCATTTAAAACCCTCCACCATCAATGTCCTCCCTCTTCCTCCAAACCTCCCAAAAATTATTCAAATCCACAACCACCTATCTCTCTCTTTACTTCATCTCTACATCCTTCTTCTCCATTCTTATTGCTCGTAAACCCCATTTCTGATACCCTTAGATCGACCCACCTCTTCCTAATAATCTCATATTCAAAGTCACTGCTCATGGGTGCACTTGGGACGATCCTTAGCAGTTAGGGGCTAGCCGACCATGTTTCGTAAGGTGGGGGAAGGGGTGGTGTCGTTTCGGGGGGGTTAGGAATGAAAAAAACAAGAGAAGACTGTTTTAGAAGTCCTAAAGTCAATTGAGAGGGGGTTTAAAGAGGTCATATTGTACAAACACTTACTAAATTTTAAGTGGTTCGAAATTCTACTTATTTCAGAATAATCCAATAATTACGTGTTTTTAGCAGATCATAGAAAGATTAAAACAAAATTCGCTAAAGAAATCCAATCAAGACATGAAATAATCGTTAGCTATTAGCTTTCCTTAAATGATAAATTCTCGTCTTCCCCCCTCCTTCTCTTTCTCTGTTCACCATCTTTCATTTCTCTCTTTCTCTGTCTCTTGAAGTAGAGGAGGAAGACAGCAAAAACTCAAAAAGACTTAAAACTCAAACCCAAACTCTCCAAGTCATGGTTTCTACCAGACGCAGTACTGGATCTATCTCTTCTAACAACACCACGAACAACAATAACAATAACAACAACAGCAACAGCAACCACAGCACGAGTAGTACCAGCAACAGCAACAGCAACGACAACAACAACAAAAATAACGGCGGTGGAATAAGTAGCAACAACGCCAAGAGATCGTCTTCATCAGCTGATGATGATAAACCCCCCTCACCCAAACGTCTCAAGGTTCTCTTTTCCCCCTATCTTTTTCCATCTTCCCTATCAATCAATCAATCACTCCATATTTCTTAATTGATCGGAATTTTGTTTAATTGTGGTTAGGTTGAAAATGGGGTTGCGTCGGAGAAATCGACGGAAGTTCCGGAAAATTTAAAGGGAATGTCCACTTCCCCGCCCTTAGATCCCACCGTTGATTCTCCACCCTTGGATCCTCCCGCCTTTAGCGCTGGTGCTCTTGAGGATGTCAATTCCGTTAAGCCCGAGGCCCAGCCCGAGCCCGAGCCTGCTGCCCCTCCCACTGCTCCCCTTTCTTCCCCGCCCATACCCGAAGGTCAGTTTTTTTTTTTTTTATTTTTTTATCATTCTTGTTCTTGTACATTAATTAAATTTCGCAACAATTTTGAAATTCGACGTCATTGAAGGTAATTCACCAGCCGTGGTTGAACAAACGAGAAGCTCGTTTTCGCCGGCAAAGACGTACCAGAATCAAAGCTTGGCTTTCGAGACTACTCCTTGGTGTAGGCTGTTGTCACAGTATACCCTGGTCATTTTCTTTTTCTTTTTCTTTTTCTTTTTCTAAAATTATTGTGTTTTGTGGGTTTTTATCTTGGTTTATGTCTTGGATTGTAAGAGTAATTATTGGTATGCAGAATCACAGTATAAATATATCGGCGCCTGTTTACACAATCGGTTCGAGCAGACAATGTAACTTGATCTTGAGAGATCAATCAGCAAGTGGAATCCTATGCAAGATCAAACATACTTCGGTATCTCTTTTTCTTAGCTCCAATATACTTTTTACATGATTTAATATAGAGATTAAGTTCACGTACTATTGCCTGTTGCCCTGGCATTGATGCTGTGAATTTGCCAATAAAGTAACTCAGCTTTTATGTTCTGGAAATGAAGTCTCTTTGATGTACTTGCAGTATGAATACTCATTGTTTGCTGGTATTATCAGCGTGAAGGCTGCATGATTGCTGTTCTTGAAAGCACAGGGAGCAAAGGAACTGTCTTTGTTAATGGGATGAGTGTTAAGAAGAATACCAGCCGTCTTTTGCATTCTGGGGACGAATTGATCTTTGGAGTGGCTGGAAGTCATGCTTACGTATCCTTTATCTTCCCCTCTTATTGATATACACTTGTAGAATGTAGATTATCGAGCAACTTATTTTTCTAACTTCGTCTCATGTGAGGCACAATTCGTATATGCATATCATTTTTCCTTTAACTTGTAATATGTGTAGATTTTCCAGCAACTTGTGGTTGATGTTACTCTAAAGGCACCTTTATCGATGGGAAGTGCGGAGATTCAGACTACTGTTGGAAAATATTTTACTGGTGAAAAAAGATCAGGGGATCCTTCAGCTGTTGCTGGGGCTTCTATATTGGCTTCTCTTTCAAGTTTGAGACCAAATCTTACCCATTGGAGGACTTCTGGTCTGAGCACTCCTAAAACGCACCAAGAGAGTGAGCTTTCTACTCATGCTGTTATTCAGGATGGGTCAGAGGCTGAGCTTGATGGTATGGAAGGCAATTCAACACCCAATGTGGACTGTGATAATGTTGCTGACCCCAGCGGGACAAGCAAAAACCTTGTTCTTGACTGCAATACAGATGGCTTAGAGGAGGCAATGTAAGACTCTATCAAGTGATAGTTTTCTGAGGTCTTAAGCTGCAAAATGCATATACGGGAAACCAAGCAACTGAACTACTTTTTTTGGTGATAGGTATTAGAAGAAAGAGATGAATGGACGAGAAGTTCACAGCCAGCATCAACGTCTGGCACTTCTCTCAGATGTGCTGCATTTAAAGAAGATATCCATGCGGGTATCATTGACAGCAATGCAGTTGAAGTCTCATTTGATGACTTCCCTTATTATTTGAGGTCTGTGTTTTTTTCCTTGTTGCTTCTATCAATTGGACATTTAAGAGCTCTTTTGCTCGTTCCATGTTGCCTTCAGTTTTCAAATTTTCTATCAGTTAATTGGGTACCTACATTGATCATACCAAAAAGATGAAAAAAACTCTGTAAAGAAAGGAAAAGACAGTATATTGATTTGCGTCTTGTGATGTTCCTACGAGCACTTATCTCCTCGTGGTTTGTCTTTTGCAGCGAAAATACAAAAAATGTGCTGATTGCCGCATCATACATACATCTGAAGCACAGAGAGCATGCAAAATATACCACAGAGCTACCTACTGTTAACCCTAGAATTTTACTTTCGGGCCCAGCTGGTGTGTTGGAATTTTATGTGCTCTGAAGTTTCCATACAGTACTGGAAATTAATCCTTGTCAAAGCTCTTTACCAAAGCTAATGTGCTAATAATGCAGGTTCTGAGATATATCAGGGAGATGCTGGCAAAAGCTTTAGCTAAATACTTTGGGGCTAAAATTCTTATATTTGACAGCCATGTCTTTCTGGGTGTAAGAGCTAATGACTTTAAACAACCCATGATGAACTCTCTCAAGTCTGTAGCATTCTTGTCAGCAATGGAAATTCAATTTACTGACATATTTGTCGTTATTCTTTAGGGTTTGTCAAGAAAAGAGGCAGAGCTTTTGAAGGATGGTCTCAATGCTGAGAAAACAGCCGGCTTTGCAAAGAAAATACCTGATTCAATGGAAGTGGATAAGAGTGCATGTCCTGCTGGGGAAGCAGATGCACCCAGTTCTAATTTACATACTTCTCATATAGATGTTCAGCCCAAGTTGGAACTGGCCCCCTTTTCTTCCAGCTCATCTAAAAATCACACATTTAAATTGGGTATGTGTTTGTCTTTAGATTCTGTCGACACTTTCTCATAGTCAATATATTTGCTGCAGCAATGTCTGCTATTGTTTCTCCTCATCCTATAGTACCTGATGCGGGAACACGGAAATGATTTAGTTGTAAAATTTGCATATTCAGGTGACAGAGTAAGATTCATAGGTGCAACTTCTGGTGTTTTGTACTCGACAGCATCCCCTTCAAGGTAGGGTATCTCCAAAAAAGGACAGAGAAAAGAAAGAATTGTCTTCAGTTGAATTGTTTTTAGGTGGAAGAATTTTGTGCTATTTCCCTGAATGCTTATTACAAAATATACTATATGTTTTTTGTTGCCAAAATTGAAGATTGCTGGTAATTTCAGTATGTTGCTGGTCCAAACCTTGGTAGTTTCTTTAAACATGTATAAGTAATGGTCCAAATTTCCAAACTGATGATAAGATTTTATCTTTTGAAGTTTCTTATTTCAAGTAAACTCAATATTCCAGTTATTACTTCCATAGCATGGCGAGATTGACGCAGACAATTATTGACCATAAAGTTTTACAATCAATCTTTTTTTATGGTCTGTTATTAAACTGTATGGAGGTTCCTTAAAACATTTTTTAGTGGCGTGCCAAGCATGCTTCAATTCGATTATCTTGACCGAGGGCTAAGATATACCAGGTGGTGCGTAGATTTCAATCTTGAACTTTACAAGTCTCCAATGATATAGGTGCTTTTATGGGATCTTACTGAAGCCTTTATTTTCTAGTTTAATTTGGCTTTAGGATTTAAACAGTTACATTGATTGTGCATTTGTCTGTGTTATCTCCCTAGTACTCTCAGATATACTTGTCACTGACAGGTCTTCTGACAAATTTCTGCTCTATTTTTGGATGTTAAGCCACTGGGCTACACGAAATCAAAATAAATTATGTGTACTAATTTGCTGTTTGTATCATTTGTCTTCAATCTATGTGGCAATGTTGATCGCTTATCATGGATGTCTTCATGCTGGTAGTTTCTGTATCTTTGGGCGATAAACTTTAATATGGGGCATCTTTTGCAATAGAAATGAACATCAATGTCGAGGCCTAGAGGTATATTTGGGGTTGTGAGAACGTCAAAAGGTAGTTGACCTTCAGGCTTGCTTGAACTTTGAAATCTCTTAGTAATCATTGTGAATTTGTTAAGGTACACCATAAGTTCAAACAGTGACTTGTAATGTTTTTCCCTAGATTTCAGTGAAGTGCATTGGACTGTGGATAGTTTAGTGTTACATCAAGGCTTTGCAGTTAAATGAAGAGATGGTTGTTCATAGTGGAGACAGAAATAAAGTGTGAAATTGGGGGATGTGGTGCTGTACTATGTACTAAATATGGCTATTAGCAATGGAGCTGAGATTATCAAGCTTCGTTTATGTTCCTGCACTTGTAAACTTTTTTTCAAAAGCTGAGTCTGCTGCGCAATTATTAAATGCAAATGTGCTGGAATTTTGGGTGCCTATTATGAAAGAATCGTGTCATAGCAATTGATAACATGATTATTCCTACTTACTTCAATTCTTGGTGTGTCTCCTTTCACCCCTACTCATCGTAGGTCATGCAGGGGGCCAAGTTTTGGAATGCGTGGCAAAGTTGTTTTACCTTTTGAAGATAATCCCCTTTCCAAAATTGGTGTAAGATTTGACAAATCAATTCCTGGTGGTGTTGATCTTGGAAACACATGTGAAGTGGATCATGGGTTCTTTTGCAATGGTAACCTCCTGCTAATTCTTAAAATGGTCAACTTAGCAAGACTTTGTGATAGTTCTCGTTCTTTCGTCTATTTGCATATCATAATATTTTGTTTCCCTCCTTTTAGCCCGTGATCTACGTCTGGAGAACCCTGGCATGGAGGATCTGGACAAATTACTTATTAATACACTATTTGAGGTACCATCTTTCTCCGTATAGAGGATGTCCATCCACATTCTTCTGTCTTACAGCTCTTACTTAATTAGTTTCGTGGGAATGCTCATGAGTTTTTCTGATGAGGCAAGGCTTTTCTTCGGATGTTGCAAACTATTTACTATCGTTTGAGATTGAGGGTGTTGCAAACTATATAAGCATAAGGAACTGGAGATATTGAGAACTTACGAAACAGTAGACAAGCACACACCCCCCCCCACCCAAAAGGCATAAGAAATCTGAGAAACTTATTTCTTTATCTCTCTTGAACCAATGGCGAGCCCTTGTCCTCTATCTTTCTATTCAAGTTTTTCTTTCTTTTTGAACTCATTAGGTTTAATAATCTTACATCCAAGTTGGAGTACTTAATAATGATACGAGAAAAAATGGAGGTTGTTTGTGCTGGTTTGATCACTAGACTTCTGTATTGTAGTCAAATTTATAGTATAATGCTGTAGAAGAAGAGTAAACGGGAAGTAATGAAGTGGAATATGGTGCAAGATTTGTGTCCGCCCTTTACTTTGCTTCACCACAAGATAATGATAAAGAGAAAACTATGAAGGTTGTTTGGACTGGCTTGATCATTACGCTCCTGTATTTGATTTACATATAATGCTGTATGAAGAGAGTGAGAAGTAACTTAGTGGCATATGGTGCAAGATCTGTGTTTTTCCATCCGAGATTGAGTAAACAAACTCTGTTTTTGACTATTGAGACGGACTCATTGGTAAACTATCGGAGCTTGATCAGACGGAACATGTGTGGAAAGTGTTTAGATTTTTGACGATTCATTTCTGGATGGTGTTTGTTGCATATAGTGAGTGATAATCTCTTGATGACAAGGTTGAGGATTGTTACAAATTGAAAGGCTTAGCCATTTACTATCTGGCGAATATTCTGGTCAACAATTATTAATAAGCTGGATTATGTTTGACTTAGGTGGATAGAGATTTTCTTTGCACGTGTATTATTTTTATTTACTAAAAATGTGGTGAGTGTAGTAGATCAAAAGACGGCACTTAAATTGGAAAGGCATGAGAGGTACTTAGTCATTACCGGATTTTGGCCTAGGCGCAGTCGTTTCTGCAACAGTAGTGTGTTTTAGCTTAGAGCCCTTCAGTGATTGCAAATTTGACCCTGATGCTAAATTTACAGGAAGTTAGATGGCTGTGCAGATGCCAAGTTAACAGAAAGCCTGATGGCTCTGCAGATGATAGTTTGCAGACAAAAAACATCTCTGGTCCTGGTTAAGATAATTGAGGAAGAGGGTCTTTTCTAATATTTTGGAGTATACCTCAGTGTAATACTGGAAAAATATTGTTAGCTTTTGGACAAGATCTTTTTGCTAGTTTGGTTAAAATCACTATTTGAAAAGAACATAATGTGAGGCAGCTAGCTTTACGTTGTATTTGAAATTCAGTATTGTCCTTTGCTTGGGTACAAAACAATGTCACCTAATTCGCTAATTTCCCTGTCAATTGCTAATTATGACAAGTGAATTGTGGCCGGCTTTGGGCTATTTTTGGCCCATTTTGAGCGAATTGCGACTTCAAAATGCGAATGAAACAGCTAATTAGTAATTAGGTAACATTGGTACAAAAGATTATCAAAATATTCCTTTGTGAGCCTTCTTTCTAATTTCTTTATTTGATATCAACACTATTTTATCAGGCCGTGTCAAGTGAGAGCAGAAGTTGCCCTTTCATTTTATTCATCAAAGATGCAGAGAAGTCTATCGTGGGAAACTCAGAATCATATTCAACCTTCAAAAGCAGGTTGGAAAAGCTTCCAGATAATGTTGTTGTGATTGGCTCTCATACTCAAAATGACAACCGTAAAGAGAAGGTATTGTTTATTTTATTTTCTTTCCATATAATCTCTGTTCTCGGCTTCTGCTTGAAGTGTTGTCCTTCTAAAATCAGTATTTTTATCTTGTAGGCACACCCTGGTGGTTTATTCTTCACAAAATTTGGCAGCAATCAGACTGCTCTTTTGGACTTGGCTTTTCCGGTAAGTTGTTTTACATATATATGTATATATATGTTTTCGGCAATTTCGTCCCGCATGAATGATTTAATTGCTACTGCTGGTTTCGTGGCTTTCATTCGATAGAAACATGAGTGAGTTCTTAACTAGCTTCTATTTAGAAGCTTGCTTTCAGCTCATAACCTATCTTGCACAGAAGGGGAACTGATCTGGAAGAAGCAACTTTTAGAAGTAGAATATGTGTTGTAGTTCATTTAGTTTCTGGAATAGTGAACACTGTCCTTAGAAAAAGCTCTTACTCTTGCATAGCTTCTAAGATGTGGTTTCTGTTTTCTGCATGAAATTGGGAAGCAGCTCTGAATTCAGCTTGGTGGGCTTGGGTAGTCACTTTAGGCTTTGGTTCTGTATGTATATCAGGGTATTGATATTTCTTGCATTTTAGATAAATGATGGAATATATTGAATATGGTTCAGCTTTCCAGGTGATCTTGGCTTGATGCTAGTTCTTAGTGAGTGATGGGAGAGGAATCTAAGCACCTTTAAGGTTGAGAGGGGCGCAAATTAACCAGAACACCTCTTTTCCTGGGCTAGGGATCAGGATTAAGACAGAATCATGGGGCCTATTACTTTCGTTCCTTGTGACTAGTTGCAATTACAAATGGCTATGCTCTTTCTTAGTATACTTCCTCCGTTCTTTTCTATTGCAAATTACCGATTTTCACGTGCTAATGCAACTCTAACCATTAGTATCTTCGATTACCTTTTAGAGCATGCTTGGGATGGGGGTAATGCATTAAGGGGTAATAAAAGTCAAACATAGTTAATGTTATCATTCCTTCCAACCAAAAAAAAAGTCAAACATAAGAAAACTAAGGTATTTAGAGGTGATAATAGAGAGGATAAAGTGGTTGTGGAGAGGGTAATGTGGTGTTCGTAGGAAGGAAATGGAAGAAAGAGGAGAATTATTACCCTCATTATAGGGGTAATAATTACCCACCACCACCCCTAGATAATTGTTACCCTCATTACCGATGTTTGTCCGCCGATAATAATTCCCCCTCTTTTTAGTTCCCTCTTTCTTCCATTTCCTTCCTACCAACACCATAATATTCTCCCCATCACCTCTCTATAAACTCTATCATCACCCCCAAATACTTTAGTTTTCCTATGTTTGACTTTTATCCTATCCCAAGCATTCCCTTAGTAAAAATGATAAAAACTCCATAGTATTTTGTAAGTATATATCTGAGATAAATATGACAAGACCTCGCACGACCTTAAATTTGTTATTGATTAAAATTTCTGTGAATGTAATAGATGGTTAAAGGCTAGTATGTGAATAGTGTAAAGAAATCCATATGTTGCAATGAAGAAAAGAATGGAGGAAGTAAAAAACATTTTTTCCTGTCAAATTTTCTCTAAATTTGTTAATGATTAAATTATAGTTTTGAACTATTTTTTAATACAAACCAAATGGTGGGGTTTATAAATATATTAATTAATTTTGAACAAATAATCAGTGAGAAGTCTCCCTTATATCGTAACCGAAGGGACTATAATATTGTTGAATAAATAATCACTGAGAAATACAGTCTATATCTTCTAATGATATTATTTTGGAGTCCGTCAAAGGCCTTTGGTGACATTATGACCGTCACTGCAGGACTCTCAATTTGATGTTGTTATGCTTTAAATCGTTGATATGGCTGCTAAAATCACATCAGGCACAGACTTTTACTAGAACTCCATTATTCAGTTATGCGTGTATGAAAATTCTTGACCTATACTTATGTGTGGCTACAAATGTTTAGAACTAATCATTTCTTCGTAGAATTTTTCATAAGGTATATTTCTAAGCTTGGTCCAGAAAGAAAATGTCATTGCTTTTCACCGAGATTGAATTTTTCCTCTTTAATTATATGGCATGATATTAAGCGCATATGCGCCGCAAGTGGGATTGGAAGCATCTATTAAACAACAATTTTGTGAGGATTTAGAGGAGGTTGTGCAACGAGTGCCTATTA
Source organism: Patellifolia procumbens (assembly GCA_947645195.1). Lineage (NCBI taxonomy): Eukaryota > Viridiplantae > Streptophyta > Magnoliopsida > Caryophyllales > Amaranthaceae > Patellifolia > Patellifolia procumbens. Next base: position 929,480 of record CANSGD010000247.1, on the reverse strand, counting down.
GTGAAAAATTGATCATTGGTGGGGGGATCTTAACGGACATGTGGGCACTAGTCGAGTTGGCTTTGAGAGCACTCATGGAGGTTTTGAGTATGGGGAGAGAAATGAAGCCGGAAGTGGTATCTTAGATTTCGCATTAGCATATGGTCTTTGTATTATGAACACTTGGTTTGAGAAAAGAGAATTTCACCTTGTGACGTATAGTAGTGGAAATAACGCGAGTCGATTGGCCTCTTTTTAGTAAGGAATGCTTGGCGGAAGAGTTATACAAACTGCAAGGTGATACTGGGTGAGAGCGCAGCCACCCAACATAAACTAGTTGTGCTTGATTTTCCGGTGTAGGGAGTCTTTAAGAAGCGAAGACCCAATGTAGAGCCGCGTATCAAGTGGTGGGAAGCTCCAAGGGGAGCACAAAGAGAACTTCTTAGCTAAGATAGCTAGTAAAGATATTTGGTCTTGTAACACGGAAATGGATGTAGATGCGACATGGACAAAGATAGATTTAGTATAAAGGAAGTGGCGAAAGAGTTCTTTGGAGAATCTAAAGGAACTGTACCATCGAGTAAGGACACATCTTGGTGGAACGAGGAGGTGAGACAAGCGATAAACAAACGAGAAGGTTATAAACTTTTGGGAAAAGATAGAAGCGATGTGAACTATGAGAAGTACAAAGAGGCTTGAAAAGAAGCCAAGAAGGCAGTACTGGAAGCTAAAGCAAAGGTAAACCAAGAGTTTTATGCAAGATTGGATACGAAAGAAGGGGAAAAAGACATTTATAGAATTGCGCGTATGAGGGATAGGAATACAAGAGACATAAGAAAGGTAAAATATGTGAAGGGTGTGGACCAAAGAGTGCTTGTAGAGGATGAGGAGATAAAGGATAGATGGAGGTTGTACGTTGATACCTTGTTTAATGGTGATAAAGCACAAAACATTGGGGATGTACGCCGAGTATGTTAAATCGAGAGTTTATGAGGAGGATTCAAAAGGGAGAAGTCGTTGCAACATTAAAAAAGATGTGATTGAAGAAAGCTACGGGGCCAAGATGGCATCCATATCGAAGTTTGGAGGTGTTTAGGGGGGAGAGGAGTCGAATGGCTGACAACATTCTTCAACATGATTTGGAGACACAACAAAATGCCATTAGAGTGGAGGAAGAGTACTTTGATTCCTTTGTATAAGAACGAAGGCGATGCACAAGATTGTACCAACTACCGAGGAATCAAACTAATGAGTCATACGATGAAACTCTGGGATGTACGCCAAGTATGTTAAATCGAGAGTTTATGAGGAGGATTCAAAGGGAGAAGTCGTTGCAGCATTAAAAGATGGGATTGAAGAAAGCTATGGGGCCAGATGGCATACCTATCGAAGTTTGGAGGTGTTTAGGGGAGAGGAATCGAATGGCTGACAACATTCTTCGTCATGATTTGGAGACGTAACAAAATGCCATTAGAGTGGAGGAAGAGTATTTTGATTCCTTTGTATAAGAACAAAGGCGATGTACAAGATTGTACCAACTACCGAGGAATCAAACTAATGAGTCATACGATGAAGCTCTGGGAATGAGTGATTGAGCAAAGACTTAGGAAACATGTGAAGATATCGGAGAACCAATTTCAATTTCGATTTATGCTAGGAAGATCGACTATAGAGGCCATCTATCTCATGAGACAGAGAATGGAACATTACCGTGGTAGGAAGAAGGATCTACATATGGTTGTTATTGATTTGGAGAAGGCATATGTTAGAATACCAAGAGAAATATTTGGTAGGCGTTGGCAAAGAAAGATGTTTCACAAAAATATATAGATATCATCAAGGATATTTATGAGGGGGAAACTACGAGTGTGTGGACTACAGTGGGGAGGACAGACGAGTTCCCTATTACGATCGGACTGCATCAATTTTGTGCACCTTAGCCCATTTCTCTTTGCTCTAGTCATGGACGAACTAACGAGGTCAATTCAAGATGATATACCGTGGTGTATGATGTTTTCGGATGATATTGTGTCGATTGATGAGACAAAGGAAGGTGTTGAGGTAAGTTAGAATTGTGGAGGCATACATTAGAAGCACGTGGTTTTAGATTGAGCAGAAGGAAGACGGAGTATATGGGGTGCAAGTTCAGTGGGGTTCCAAGCAGGGGCATTATCCAGCGATCACTTTGGATAGCAAAATGGTTCACGGATCGAATGTCTTCCGTTACCTTGGATCCATTCTCCAAAAGGATGGACATCTGGATGGAGACGTGGCTCATAGAATTAACGCGCGTTGGTTAAAGTGGAAAAGCGCCACCGGATTCCTTTGTGATTCCGACATTTCCCAAAGATTGAAGGGAGAGTTCTACCGTACGACAATTAGGCCTGCTTTGTTATGTGGCACCGAATGTTGGGTGGTGAAACAACGCCACGTTCATAAGATGAACGTGGCGGAGATGCGTATGTTGCGGTGGATGTGTGGCCACACAAGGAAGAACCGATTAAGAAATGAAGTGATTCGAAAAAAAGTTGGAGTTGCATCCATTGAAGAAAAAATGAGGGAGAATCGTTTAAGATGGTTTGGTCATGTGAAAAGGAGATAAGGTGATGCACCGGTGAGAAGAATTGAAGAGTGGAGGAGTAATCAAATTGTAAGGGGTAGGGGAAGACCTAAGATGACTTGGATGAAGGTAATTGAAAGTGATATGAGGCTACTTGGATTGAGGAGAGCATGGCGTTGGATATAAGTGGGTGGAGGAGCAATATCCATGTGGAGGAATGTGTGTGATTACTGCATTTATTTGTTTTTCTAAATTGTGTTTATATTAAAACTTTTTGTTGAAGACCTCTTTTAATACTTTTTGGTGTAAACCTTGTTTTCAAAAACTTATTTAAAACTTCTTAAAACTTAAACCCTTTTAAAAATTTTTATCACTCCCTGTTGATGTCATCTCCTTTGGCAATGGTTTCAGTTGACGATTCATGTTATCTGGCCCCAAATCACTTTGGGAATAAGGCTTAGTTGTTGTTGTTGTTGATTATGTGGCATGATATCCATTACTCTTGAAAGGAATGCATCTAAGATTGTTAGAGGAGCTAAGTTATCTTTCTCCCTCTCAGTCTTCTTGCTATCATCTATTAATGATTATGAATATAGAGCCATATTGATGTAGCTCAGTTCGCTTTTTCAGTTGGACTGCTTATGTTTCTACTTCTATGTTTCTCAGGATAGTTTTGGAAGATTACATGATAAAGGGAAGGATGTTTCCCGAGCAACAAAGGCTCTCTCAAAGCTTTTCCCTAATAAAGTTACAATTCACATGCCTCAGGTTTGTTCATGGTACACGAAGTCATTTCTCTCCTGTCGTCACCCTTATTTTTCAATTTTTTTGTCTTAAGTGTGATGCTTGGAGAAATATACATTGGTCATTTCTGTCCTATCTTCTTTATGGACTGTCAAATTTATTATTTCTGTCATGCTTGGATTACCATTGCAGGATGAAGCCCTGCTTGCTAGTTGGAAAAATCAATTAGATAGAGATGCTGAAACACTCAAAATGAAGAGTAATCTGGGTCACCTGCGCACTGTAAGAACTAAACCCATATATATAAATATTCTTGATCTCTGATTGTTCATGCTGGGGACATTGACCTTCAAAATATGAGTTGCATAATAATGTGTGGGAAGTTCTATAAGTCTTTACTTATCTGAGTTGTTACCAACTGCAGCTTGACTAGTGCATCAAGTGGCACTGAGGATGTCATTAGTCTTAACTCTTAAGTCTTGAGGGGTTTGACTCATGGTCGTAGTTAACTAATAGCATGACTGCATGAGAATTATTTGTACTTTCACCTTGTTAAATTCTTAGATCTAAATGATTGGATGTGTCGACATAGGTTTCTGTGTTACCTGATTTCTCTTCTAATTCTTAGATCTAATGTCATTAATTTTTTTTTGGTAACTCTTTTTTGATCATGTACAGGTTTTGAGTCGTAGTGGCTTGGAATGTGAAGGACTGGAGACATTATGTGTCAAGGATCTGACACTCTCTAATGAGAGTATGTCTATGCATTTGGTCATCTTTCAGGATTTATTGTGCATTGCTTAGAAGATTACTGAGAGATTTATGTGTGCAGGTGCAGAGAAAGCTGTGGGATGGGCTCTAAGCCATCATCTGATGCAGAGTTCCCAACCTGAGTCTGATGCAAGGCTTGTTTTGTCTAATGAGAGGTACTTTGTAATCACGACCTCATAATTCTGCTATATTGGACTGTCTCAGTGGAGTTGACCTTTTTCAACTCCTGGCAGCATCAAGTATGGGATAGGTGTGCTACAGGCTATCCAGAATGAATCCAAAAGCCTGAAGAAGTCACTTAAGGTTACTTTTAATGCATCGTTCCTTTAATATTGTAATTATTCTGGCAATGTTAATTCTACACGTGTTTATCTAAGAATAAAAACCAATGTGATTATGTTAAATATATGACACTAGTTTTTCTGGATATGTCAGGATGTAGTGACAGAAAACGAATTTGAAAAGCGGCTTCTGGCAGATGTCATTCCACCTACGGACATTGGAGTGACGTTTGATGATATTGGAGCCCTTGAAAATGTAAAAGATACACTGAAGGAATTAGTAATGCTGCCTTTACAAAGGCCTGAACTTTTTTGCAAGGGACATTTAACCAAGGTCTGAGTCCTTTTTTTCTTTGTCGTTTCTACATGTTTTCTGCTCCACTAAGGCCGCTAGCTATTAATACTGATAACTTTGATGTGTTTGTTACCCTGTTTTTTCTTAAGAAATCTGTTGTGAGGCATACTGTTCTACTGAAGCAAGAGCTTTCTTTGCTTTTGAGCATGAATATTTTGGGGAAGATTCTCTTGCATCAAGTGTCCGCTCTATTCATGATGCTGTGTGTTTGAACTTTTACGTACATTTCCCTTGCTAGGTGCACTTGCACTGGAAAGAGATCCTTCTTAGAAGTTGTACTGAAGCTAATTTGTTAGCCTAGAACTGTTCTTTTCTGTACAGTAGCACTTGTTTCCTAAGAGGAATTATGAGTCACTTTCAATAGCTTGTGTTGTCTAAAAATCTTTCATGAGCTTTGTGCTAAGAACTAGCTTAGCTTGGTGACCAAAACAGATATATGAAGAAAAGAAATGAAGTTGTATTGACTGATACTTGAAATTACAGCAAAGTAAATGATAGCTACAAGCGTAAAAGGCTGGTTTCTCTCCGAAAATTGAACTTTCCGGAAGCTCACTTTCTCCCAAATTAAAGCACTCATCTTTCCACGAATTTCAAGATGTCTTTTCCCTCTCCAGTAACCTCTATTCATTGAGCTCTTATCTATAGCTAACTCCTTAATTTACTTATTCTTCAAGCTACTACCAACAACTAGTAAAGCTAATACCTACAGAGCCCCTCCCCCTAATATCAGTTCTTAGCACTTCACTACACCTTCATCAATGGAAGTTTGTCTTATTATGTAAGAAGCTGACTGGAGAAAAATCAACCTTTGTTTTGTTTCTTCAGCCTTGCAAGGGTATTCTTCTGTTTGGTCCTCCCGGCACTGGGAAGACAATGCTTGCGAAAGCCGTGGCCACTGAAGCTGGTGCTAATTTCATAAATATATCGATGTCAAGCATTACGTCTAAGGTTTGTGATAAAAATGCACCTGCACTCTCCTTTTCTATTTCCATATGCAACTCTAATTTGTTCTCTTCTGCTCAGTGGTTTGGTGAGGGTGAAAAGTATGTGAAGGCCGTTTTCTCACTTGCTAGTAAAATTGCTCCGAGTGTTGTATTTGTTGATGAAGTAAGTTCGTTTGACCTTCACATCCTTTTGATCGTAATTTACCTGCACTTAGCTAGTAGTAAATAAATTCATACCTCATGTTTGTGTTTAGGTTGATAGCATGCTAGGGCGTCGGGAAAACCCTGGAGAACATGAGGCTATGCGTAAGATGAAAAACGAATTTATGGTGAACTGGGATGGATTGCGAACCAAAGATACCGAGCGAGTACTGGTACTTGCAGCCACGAACAGACCTTTCGACCTTGATGAAGCAGTTATCCGTAGGCTTCCTCGTAGGTGAGCAACCGTTTTGATGTTCTTCACATACGCGTGTTGGCGTTTGCCATGTCCTTCCATGGTTCAGTAGTGTGATAGTGTCTAAATGTCTGATTTGGCAATATGACCCCTCCTTGCTCGTTGACTATGTTTCGCGCAGGCTAATGGTTAACTTACCTGATTCCCCAAATAGAGCAAAGATTCTAAAAGTGATATTAGCAAAAGAGGAATTGGCTTCTGATTTTGACTTTGATGCAATTGCCAGCCTAACTGATGGATATTCCGGGAGTGATCTCAAGGTCATTATCATAATTTGCTCAACCTTGATTATCCTTCGTTGCTCTTAGTAATTTAGGGCTCCTGAGCTCGACTTGAACTAGTTAATTATCATATGTTGATTCTTTACGATCTGCAGAACCTTTGTGTGGCTGCTGCACATCGTCCTATCAGAGAAATTTTGGAGAAAGAAAAACAGGTCCGAGTTTCTCTCACACTTGGAGGTTGCTATAACATGTCAATACTCGCTGCTCCATATGCATGTTCTAGTTGACCTTTTACGTTTCTTACTGTGAAATACGATTTTGATAAGTAACATTTAAATGCATGATGGGTTAGGAAACTGTTTTCTGGTGGATTGTTCTTTAAGACTGATAAGACTAGTATTCTGTACCCAGCCATAATTTTGTGGTGACTAGTAGTTGAACGTCCTCTCTATAGAGGCTGCTGTGGCTACTTACATGTATCAACTTAAATTCTTTGGGAAGCACTATGGTCTCTTGCATCTTGCCATGTGTTTCTTCGTAGACACTGTTTATGCTCGGAGTCCTCTTGCATAATACTATTTCTCGGTGTAATTATCTTTACCCATGTCAACCATACGCATAATTTGTTTTGTTCCATTGGTTGCAGGAGCGCACAGCAGCTTTAGCAGAAAATAGACCTCTCCCACCTTTGAACAGCAGTGCTGACATTCGTCCTCTGAATATGGATGATTTTAGACGTGCGCATGAGCAGGTGAGGTGCCCTGGGTACATTGGTGGATGTGAGGATCCTATTTTTTTTGAGTTGATCCTTCTTGTGCTCATGAATTTGACACTCATTGTTTCCCTCTTAAAATAGGTTTGTGCAAGTGTATCTTCCGAGAGTGTTAATATGACTGAACTTCAGCAGTGGAATGAACTCTATGGTGAGGGAGGTTCAAGGAGGAAGAAGGCACTCAGTTACTTCATGTGAAATTTTGTTGTATGTACAAAGGGTTTGTTTCGTATTTTCTCCTGCCCGTGCCCCCACCACCCCCTGTCCCCTCCCTCTCGATTCTCAAGTTCACTTGCTCAATCGGAAGCAGGTCGATGCTGAATTTCGGCAGTTGGAGCCATTTTGTACTGTTGTGAATCATAGCTTTTTTTAAGTTGTAGTTTCGACCGCAAGTTATTCTTAGAATGATCTGTATAAAGAAGGAAGGTGCCTACTGAAGTCTTGGCACATTACTTCCCTGTGTTTCATTCTTCTCCCCCACAATGTCTTTCCTGTATTATTTAGAAATTCTTAGGAGTGTAAGTTACTGAGGTGAGATACTGAGGAAGTAATTAGGATCCATGTTTGTGCTTTATAGCACCTGACCACATTCATTGTTACAACTTACAAGCTAATGATAAATGCTTACTTTGGAAGTCTTGAGAGTTTATTTGCCCATACTTTGTCGTTGCCATTGAATTTCTGATATTGGTATCCCTTTATTTTTATTACTATCTGTCTTAGTGCTTTTGCCGCAGACAAATTATTAAAAGAGGCAGTTTGATTTTAACATAAAATTAGACTAATCAAAGCCCAAATTCTATAAATAAGCCCATTCTATCTTACTTTAGCCCAATATAATTCCTAAACATTTAGCACACTCTAGTTGTTAATTCTCTTCTCCTTTTTCTTATTCCAATTTTAGTCTAGAAATATAACATGCGATTCCTTAAAAATACATATGATTTACCGGATGAATTAAACTAGTTACTAAATGGATTAAACTAGTCACTAAATAAATCTAACGTTGAGTATTGAATGAATTAAATAGGTCACGAAATGAATTAAATAGGTTACAAAATGAATTAAATTGGTCCTTATTTTCAGAGGACGGTTTGTTGATTTTCTCTTATTCTTATGGGCCTATTGGCCCGTTGCCTGATTTTATTTTAAAAGTAGGCGGTCTTTTACAAGTCCAGCTGCTGGCCGAAGTACATCAATACAAATTGGCCCCTATTGTGTATTATAGTAGAATCAAAGTAGTCGTTAACTCTCCTCAAATAATTGTTTTGTCTGCTATTTTGTCTATATAATATTATCCTATTATCTTAGATGGAAATTCTACTAGCCCAACATGACACAGGCCTCCTTCACTTCCGTTCTTTTAACTTATTATTGCTTATCTGGATTTATCAAACCTTATCTAAACTTATTCGACTTCATTTCATGAAATATTATTAGATTGCATTCGATCTTATTTGACCTTTGTGACTGTATTTGACCTTATTGTAATATATTTTAACATATTAGAACTTACTTATTTTTTCTAATAAGGACGGATAATAAGTTGGCAAAAAGGACCCTAGTTATATCGATCATAAGTAATTATTATTTACATCTATGACAAAGGGCTATGGAAAAGGGGGAGTCTATAAGGTGCAATATCGATCAGTTTTCTATGACAAAATGGATGAAAATATTAGGATAACGTCTACTTAAGTGGTACTTCTAGTGCAGTAATGCTGTAACACATTCTGGTTACAATAAGTAATTTAGACTTATGACAAAGGGCAACGGAAGAGAAGTTTATAAATTATAAGGCATCCAACATTGATGGATTTCCGTTTTCTATATATGCTATGAATTTCCATTTCTATGCATGTGAAGAATATCAAGGAGGAGGACTATATCTTGAATGGTGCTAGCTATATGTCGTGGATCATTTCACTTACCTTTTATGCATTGATGACCAAGAGATTGCCCCTGTCCATATACTAGCTTGTAATGCTAGTTGAAGGCCCTGCAATAAGACATTGGTTTTGGCAATGTATACACTGGAGTGACCCAAATAGTAAACTTGACTTTTAAATCCATTACGGTTACAAGAAGTACCCTGTTGTTTTCGAGCCATCGAAATTTGGTTTTGGGTAATTACAGTGAGTCACAACAAGTCACAACAGTGTGGTTGGGAGGGTTAGGGGGTAGGGATGGCCTGGAAAACTCGAGAGGTAGTGTTTGTCCACAATGTGTTTCGATGCCATTTTTAGTGTCCAAAATAAGCTCTGTAGTTTCCATTCGTTTCTTTTTACTTGTTTTATTTGCTTGGGTATAAAGTTTTAGGAGATGCATGCAGAGTGTTTAGAAATGTGTTGTAATGATGTGACGACAAATTTATTGGTATAATATAGATAAATGACAAAAAGAAAGTTTATTTTAAGGACATTAGGTTTTAAGTTATGAACCTCATTTTGATCCTTCCAAATGCTATGAGAAGTATAAAGATGGGAGACAGAGTTTTCTTTGTGTTCTTTAGGGGTTAGGATGGTGGTAAGTAGCATCATAGTGATGGTAATGTTTATACATTGTCTCACTTGTGGAAATGCCCATAAATCTTTTGTAATAGTGGAGTTAACAAACATGATCTACATTTCTTTATTGGAACCATATATGTCTAATTGCTTTGGATTATGATTCTCTTGCGGAGCGCACTTTTATTAGGTAACTCTTGTTGACCATTTGCCATGGGATTCGAAATACATCTTAGATGCCATTTGGGTTGATTTCGGTTGCAACCATACGCAATTCTTGCAAAGTGACTATATTGTCGATGGTGGAGAGGACTCCTATTTGTGTCAGGTAGCTCATGAGATGGGAGTAAGAAACGAAGATTTGGGAGATCCTTAGTTTTGTTGAAAAGGATAAACTCTGCTGCTATTGACTAGATGGGAAGTCTGAACCAGTTATTTTAACAAGACCACGATTAAACATTTAAACGTATATCCAAAAAATTATTATTTCTGTTGCCTATCTTCCATCTTATTTCTTCACAATGGGTTTCGACTTCAGAAAGGATCTTCCTCCAAAGGGAATAGTCTTATGGAGCCGAGCTCAATCAAAAGGACTTTCTTGTAAGGTATTTGTACTTTATGAAAACAAATTACCAAATACAAAATAAAACATGCTACTACATGCTTTATGCTAAGACTACCATTTGATATTAATATTTACTTTTTTTCCCCATTTTGTGTAGTCTCAAATTTACTCAGGAGTATAATACCGACTACTCTAAGTATAAAAATATAAGAGATCATAAACACCTTTATGTTTACTAGCACTTGCATTTTTATTTGACTTGCTCATTATGGAAATAATGTTTAAAGTATAATCTTGAATATTTCGAACATATTCTTGGGGTTTTGCATCAAAATGACTATATTAGGCAAAAATATGCAAAGATATTATTGTCAGATTATAATGTTACTTTACATTGAAATTAAATCGCATTCTTTCCATAATAAATTACGCTGATTAATGGCACGACACGTGGTAAAATTGACGATTTAGTGACATGTGGCCATAGTTTAAGGGTTGCTTGACACTTGTAGAATGAATTTTTATTTAGTATTAATTATAGATTATAGATAGTGTTAACCCTAAGTTTTAAAGATGACTAAATTACAAAAGACATACTTGTATTATTTTATGTATGTTGATGTTCGTAGGTTATTCATTGAAAAATAAAGAGAATACTTGATTGAAGATTAAACAAAGGAGAATTAATCAAGATCGAAGTGAAAATGTTCATGCAAAGAAGAATCAAGCTTGGAATGAAGATTATAATACGTTAGAATGTATTACATTCTTTATGTTAATGTATATCCAGTAAACGTAAAAGATAATTTGTATTGATTCCTTAAAAGAAATTGAGTTATGTTCCCATGACAGGAACATACATTAACACAAACTTAGGACGATGGTTGGGAACTCCACTAGAAACGTTTTAGGAACAACTAAGCTAATATAAAAACTGAGCTCTTAATTATGTTAGGTGAATTAACAATATTTTGCGTTTCCTATTTAGGTTTGACTTAGTTCCACTTGTTTAGGTCATTAGTTAGTAAAAGATTTTAATTACATTTTATGATTTACAAAAGATATTAATTTGATTTTCAAAATCTTATGATATTAATTTGATTTTCAAAATCTTATCTTTATATATTCAGTTAAACAAAAGATTTTATTTTCAAATAAAAATCTGATTTTCGATTTTTAATTAGATAAGTTAATAAAATATTTTCTTTTATACAATTTACTGAAAAATAGTTTAATTGTTTTCCAAGCAAATACTAAGACACGTTCATTTACACGTTTGATAAAAATTAGTGGGTTCGTTGTTTCTTTATTCCCAAGTATTTAATATTACTGGAGAACATGAGGTTAGTGGACTAATAGTGGAAAGTTATTGAAGGAGTATTCATGACTTGTTCCCCTATAAATAGTACACATACTCCTAAGTTTAATTTGTGTCTGACGTAGCGTAAAATCCTGTTGTCTAAAGTGTCAGTGCCTTGATCCCAAGAGAATTCATACTTATTGTCTTTGGTTTTTACTCTTCCATTATTTACAGAAATTGTATTTCCTTGTGTAAGGGGTTTGAGTGAGCTCTTGTAAATATGAGAAAGCTTTAAGTGAAGCAAGAGAAAGAGAAAGAGAAAGAACTTCGAGTGAAGTTTGAGAAAAACAACAGTTAGTGTGAACTATTGTTGGGACCTTGAGTTTAGGAACTAAAGTTGTGGCCCGTGAGAATTAATAGGCTGGTAACGGAGCTGATTGCCTATTTTAGTGGAAAAGTTTGAGTCAAAATCCCTTGTGGTCGAGCCGTTTCTTTCAATTGGGCCTCAGAAGTTTTTCCTCACTAAAATCTCTTGTGTTCCCTAGCTAGCTTCTAATTCCGCAAAAAGTTACGCTTATTCTCTCACTATAATTCATCCCCTCTTATATTGCTCATATTATACAAAAATTGGTATCAGAGCGGAACTCTAAAAACACAGGAAACCCTGTTGAGTTCAAGATCTTGTGGAAGATATGAATACTAGAGAGAAATGGAAGAAGGGTACTCTACTCAGAGGCCACCGATGTTTTATTTTAGGCAAGTTCTAAACCTACAGGAAGAACATAATGGACATATTCATCAAAGATGACAACTACCGAATATGGAGAGTCATAAAGGTAGGTGATTTTGAAGTCAATACCACTAATGACAAAAATAAGGTAGTTCGAAAATCCTTAGTTGATTTCGATAAAGAAGAATTTGAAAAATGGAAGTTAATGCTCTTGTTATTAAACTGCTTCAGACCTCATGAACACAATCGTGTAATGGGACGAAAAACCGAAAAACAAAATTGGGATCTACTTAAAGTCATTCATAATAGAACGAGTGAAGTTAAGAGATCAAAGATAAATCTTTTAATGAATCGGTATGAACTTTTTCAAATGAAATTTAAGGAATCTATTCAAGAGATGTTTACATGCTTTATTAATACTATTAATGAGATAACCTCTCTTAGAAAGAAATTACATATGAATATATGACGAATAGTTACAAAAAGGTCCTAAGGAGTCTTCCTAAGGATCGTTGGATGGCTAAGGTTATAGCCTTACAAGAAACTGAGGACTTTGTGAAGTTCAATGTGGAACAACTTGCTGGTTCCCTTATGACTCACAAGCTACACTTGGACATTGAGAATGGAGACATGTCCAAATAGAAGTCCAGTGCCTTGAAAGCTAATGAAAGTGATGACTCGGAAATCGACGAAGAAGAAGCTACTCTTATGGTCCGAAAAATTCAAAAGAATTTTTAGGAACATGAAGAATGGAGACTACAAAGGTAAAAATAAGAAATACACTAACAAACATGTTTGTCATAAGTGTGGCAGTTCCGATCACTGTATCAAGGAGTGCCCTCAATGGGAACAAGACAAAGGCAAAGGAAGGGAACGAAGCAAAGATAGGAACAAGGAGTATAGGAGTTCCTATACCTGATCTGATATGAAGAAAGCTATGGTTGTTGCATGGGGAGATACTGACTCTGAAGAAGAAGGAGATCCTCAACCTTGTGAAGGAGTACTAAATTTTCGTTTCATGGCTATTGATAATTCTGAATATGACAAAGAGATTGAATCTCTTGCGGCAAGTCTAGACACTATTAAATCTCGTCTTAATTCTTTAAGTAAAGAGCAACTATTTGATTTTATAGTTGATTTGTGAATAAATTGCAAGACGAGTCTATTAAATAGAAGCAAAGCGAACATGCTTTAGTTGTTGCAAAGGAACATATTTCTTGGCTTAAAAGTATTCAAATTGATATTGAGAAAGGATATTTTTGAGTTGTTTGATAGAAATCTGAACACTTGAATGAGAATTTCAAAACTGTTAAAAATGAAAACTATTTGTTAAGCCTTGAGTTATCTCAACTAAAAGAATTTGTTCCGGAAGTGATTTCCTTTGACATTAAGTCAGTTCCCTTACAAAGTTTTAGATTTGAAATAAAAGAATTAAGAAATCAAATCTTGTTTTTGCAAAATGAAAACAAAGACCCACAAACAAAGCATATTGAAGGTTTTGGTTTTAATTTCAAAAAGAAACATGAAAACCTAATAAGAGAGTTGATTTACCAAGTGATAAAGTTTGTATGTTTTGTGGGAACACTCATTATTATAGGAACTCATGTCCTATAAGACTTGGTCTTTTTAACAAAAATATGGAAGCAAGTAAATAAAATTAGAAAATAAATTGTTGTTCCCGAAGGAAATAAACTCAAGAAAGATTGGGTTCCTAACTCTAAAAACTAATTTTCTTGCAGGCTAGAGTCAGGGGGAACAACACACAGTACCTGGACAATGATTGTTCTAAGCATATGATTGGAGACGGATCAAAGTTTCTCTCACTCTCTGCCTATGATGGCGGAAGTTTGACTTTAGGCAACAACATGAAAGGTAACATAGTCACCTTTACATTCCATAAATAATGTTTTTCTAGTTGATGGTTTAAAGCATAATCTATTAAATATTTCTCATTTCTGTGGTAAGGGAAACTATGTGAAATTTAATAGTGATAAATGTCTAATCATTAACAAAAGCATAAGGGATGTTGTCTCAGAAGGAACAAGGAAAGGGAGAACATATGTTGTGGATCTTAACTTTATTCTCAAAAATAATTTGACATGCCTTAGTGTTATTAGAGATCATCTTCTTTTGTGGCATATGCATCTTGGTCATGCTAGCTTTTCTTTGCTTGAAAAACTTCGCTCAAAAGATCTAGTCTTGGGTCTACCTTCAATTAAGTTTCATATAGATTGGGTATGTGATGTGTGTGCTAAAGAGAAGCATGTTAGATCCTCTTTTAAATCTAAAAATGTTGTAAGCACCACAAGTCCATTAGAATTAATTCACATGGACTTGTGTGGACCTATGTGCTAGTTGGTGTTGATGATTACTCTAGATTTACTTGGGTTTTTTCTTTCTAGCAGGGACGAGACTTATGATGAGTTTGTTGTCTTTGCAAAGAGAGTTCAAAATTTGAGTGATCATAAACTTTTGCACCTTAGATTCGATCACGGCAAAAAAATTGAAAATTATAAATGTGATTTTATTTTAGTAGAGAACATGGCTTGGACCATAAATTTTTCCGCACCTAGGACACCTCAACAAAATGATGTTGTGGAAAGGAAAAATAGTACGTTGGAGGAGATGCCTAGAATTATGTTGATAGCTAGGGTCTTCCAAGGAACTTGCGGGCTGAAGCTGTGAACACTGCTTGTTATATTATAAGTCGTTTCATGTTGAGACCTTTGGTAAATAAAACTTCTTATAAGCTGTATTTTGGTAAAAAGCCCAATATTATATTTCAGAATATTTGGATGTAAATGTTTTATTTATATTAATGGGAAAGAGAATCTTGGAAACTTTGATGCTAGCTAGGGGTGATGATGCTGTATTTCTAGGATACGCTTCAAATAGAAAAGCTTATAGAGTTTATAATAAAAGAACTATGTGCGTAGAAGAAAGTGTTCATATTATATTTGATGAAACATATAAATTGGATCTAAGCACACATGTTGTTGATGACTTCGAAATTGGTATAGTGAAAGACCAAATTCTCACTGATGAGATTTTGGAAGAAGAAGAATTCATGGGAGCAAAGCCTAAGGAACAACATCATGTTCCTGTTCCCAACATTGAAGAAGAACTAGGCAAAGATACACAATAGAATGACTCCACTATTATTGAACCTGGTTCCCAAGGTCAAGTAGGTAAAGATAATCAATAATCTGTACAAGGAAATCAAGTTCCCACCCAGGAATTTCAACCAAAGCCTTGGAAACATCATCGTTCCTATCCTATGGATCTAATCATCAGTGACATAAACAAGGGAACTCAAACAAGAGTCCAAATTAGAAACTTTTGTGTTTTTAATGCTTTTCTTTTTATGATGGAACCCAGGAACCATGAAGAAGCTCTTATTGATGCTGATTGGAATGTGGCTATGCAAGGTGAACTACATCATTTTGAAAGGAACAAGGTTTGACATCTTAAGCCCAAACCTAAGCACAACAAGGTACATAATTGGCTTGAAATGGGTGTTTAGGAACAAATTGGATGAGTACGGAACCATAGAAAGGAATAGGGCTCGTTTGGTTGTGAAAGGATACAATCAATAGTAAGGTATTGATTACGAAGAAACTTTTGTTCATGTTGCTAGATTGGAAGCTATTAGAATATTTATTGCGTTTGCTGCTTTCATGGGTTTTAAATTGTATCAATTGGATGTAAATGTGCATTTTTAAATGGTTAAATTAATGAAGAGGTTTTTGTTGAACAATGCAACCCTTTGGTTTTGAAAATAAAGAATTTCTTATTCATGTTTTAAAGCTTGACAAAGCTCTTTATGGGTTAAAGCAAGCACATAGAGCATAGTATGAAAGACTTTTTAAGTTCAATCTTGAAATGAGTTTAAGAGAGGAAAAGTTTATAGAACCTTGTTTTTAAAATCAAAAGGAAAACATTTATTAGTAATTCAAATATATATTGATGATATTATATTTGGTGCCACTAATGAATCTTTGTGCAAGGACTTTGCTAATCTCATGAGTACAGAATTCAAAATGATTATGATGGGTGAGCTCAACTTCTTTCTGGGGCTTCAAATCAAACAGACAGAAGAAGGAATAATCTACATCCATCAACAAAAATATATGGGAAATTTCCTAAGGTACCCCGAGGTTAGAGCTCTCGGATACCCCTCTGGTTTTTGACCTAGCTCAGATGCTACTAAGGTTACTATTCGTGGCTAAAATGCCATTACTACTAACTGCCATTAAGTTTTGTTAATTAACCCTAACCCTAACTTAAATTTCCCTAAATAATATATATATATATATATATATAAAAATTAACCCCCCCCCACAACTCTCTCTCCTCCCCTTCCCCTTCACTCACCTTCGACCTCCTCTTCAACGTCTTTTTAACTCACCTTCAACTCCTCCACCCAAATTCATCTAATGGTCATAAGATTCAACACAAATCAACCAAAAACCAACACAAATATCATGAAAATGGAGGGGGGGGGGAGGAGGGGGGGTGATAGGTTTTAGTCGTGTCACCTAATCAAAAATAAACCTTCGGACCTCTAACTAGGTAGTCAGTGGAAGCAGGATCGAATCCACAGGGAGACAGAGTTTCTAAATTAATATTCAACCGATTCAGCTACTCCAGATGAAATCAGGGAAGAAATAATTAAACTAAAGAATAGACTACAGAAGACGGAATAAATTGAGGATTTAACTATGGAATAAAAACCTAGGGTATTAGGTCGGTCCACCATGCTTATACCAATCAAATAGGGTCAACTACTACCAAAACCTAAGTGAAGAGTCGGGTGATTAGAGTCTATGTTGAGCTATGGTTAAGACTCAACGCTCATAGTTCAACATACGCCGCATATTCACTAACGTAATCAGAACTACTGACGTGTCCTAGGCCTCTAAAAGTAAGACGGATCTGTGCAAACAACTATTAACCACAAGCAACCAACGAAACTGCGCAATAACGTTAATTACTCAATAAAGAACAAATCACATCACAATCACCCTAATCAAGCCCTAGAAATCGATAAGAGTCTAAATCACAATCATGGTATAAACATGGCTTTCCTATCTAACACCCTAGAAAGAGACTACTCAGACATGATCGAATTAACAACGACAAAACTAATTGGAAACCCTAACAATTGCATCATGAACGATTAAATAAATAAACTAAGCAATCAAGGTAATTAAAGAGATAAAGAGTAGAGAAGAGTACCAATTGACGGAAAGCAGGAACTTTATTGAAATTGAAATAGGTTTGATCACCTCTAAATTAATCTAAAGTGTTTGAATTAAACTAAGAACAATGAAGAATAAAACTAGTCTAAAACCTAATGAAAGATGAATAAAAGATGTCAAATAAAAATGAGGAAAAAGGTATTTATAATACCCCCTCAAGTTAAATAAAAAACGGAAACAAAAGGCGAAATCCGCGTAAAAGGGTGCCAGACCCGATCGGGCCCGAGGCGCCCACAGAAGTCAACGCCCACCCCCGTCCATCTCAATCAAAATGTCCCCCCCACGTCCCCCCCTTCTCAACAGATCATGCCAGAAACCCCCTCCCCCCCTCTCCCCCCCCCGCCCGAGCACAGTACCCGATCGGGCCGCGGTACAAAAGTCATTGGTTTGCGTCTTGGGCCTTCGCGTAGCAGCAGCGCAGCATTAACTTAATATTACGGCCCACCCGATCGGGCCTTGGGCAGCCACCCGATCGGGCCAGGCGACGAAATGTGTCAGCAAGTTCCTCTCGAAAGCAGCAGCAGAATGAGACCAAGCAGCACTCCACCCGATTGGGTCGGGCGGTGGTCACCCGATCGGGTCTGGGCACATGTGTGCTCGCTCGATCTGATCGGGCATACATTGCTCGATCTGATCGGGCATACATTGCCCGATCGGGTCCGCAACTTTCATACCCGATCATAAATACTTCGCCCGATCGGGCCATTTCTGCCCGATCAGTGCACAGAAAACTCCTTTGACTCCTTGGCTCTCTAATCTTCACGTTTAGGGGTCTTGGGACCTCCTAAACTATCCATAAAGCTCGTGAGCCATCCTACGTGCCTCGTAACATCTCGTAAAGCCGTGGTTGCTTTCAAAAGGCTCGGAAATAAGGAGAAAACTCCATAAAACCTGCAATTCAACATTAAAATACAAAACCACAACTATATACGATAGTTAGCACAAAATAGCTCCCAAGAGCTCCAATGACGCACAAATTAGCTTGTAAATAAGGGAGAAACTCTATATAAATACGCGATATCAAACTCCCCCAAGCTAAACCTTTGCTTGTCCTCAAGCAAACAGCACATGAACATGGAATAGATTGCCTCACCCCATAGATAAAAACAAATCGAAGCTCAAAACATTTTCAAGACTAAGAATCGTTCAAGCAGGCATAATTCAAGTTTGGCTAATCAAATCCATCCAACCACCAATCATTCAAGCAATTAATCAAACTCAAGCATCCACAAGGCATACAAGTCCTGAAAAGGCTCTCACAAGGGTGTCACTCCTCTCTATTTTGTGGCAGGCAAAGAGTATGCCCGAACACTCACCAACCCGACCATAAATACCCTTCCCACTCACACTCTCATGTGTTTAAGAAGGTTCAATGACGCTCATCCTAGTCAAGTCGACTCAATTAGCAGAAATACTCTTTAACTTTGACAAACTAACTCGAAATCAATCAAATGAACAATGCAGACATGAGCTCAAGAGGACTTTATAGGGTTGTAATGAGGCTTGGGTGAGAGGTAGGGGATACTTTTGGGTAATGTGGTGGAAAAACCAAGAAAGGGGGAGCATAAATCATTCAAACAAGGCCTAAGATGGCCTTCACAACTCCCAACAATCACCATAAAACCATGTAAAATAACCCAACTCTCATAAATCAATGAAAAGCGCATAACAAACCCAATTTTTTTAGCAATGGAGCGAATATTCTTTTATGAACGTACGTGAATGAAAGAGCTAGAATTCTTTTGAATTTTCATTTCATTTTTCTTTCATTTTTCTGAACTTCATTCACGCAACTCTAAACTTGCTTTTTCTTTTCTCTTTCTCACTCTCAAACCACAGCAAATACACTTTTAAACTCCTCAAAAACCAAACTAAACCAACAAACCAATCTCAAACTCAACCCATACAAAAGCTCCCCCAAGCTAGGCTTGGAATAATATCAAGTGAAGGCTTTTGGCTCGTAATAGGGGTTTAAGTAAAACGAAACAAGTCATTAGGCTCAGCGGGGCTAAGGAGGATAAAAGTATATCAAAAACTCACTCTGAAGCTCAAGAACAAGACAAAAGAACGCCTCTATCACAGCACATGCTACAAGTCATCTAAAATCAGACGAGTACGAAGTCAAAGTCAAGATCAATCCACTAAAGAGGAACTAACACACAAGAATAGACTGGATAATAATATGAATCCAATAGGCTACAAAGAGGCCTCACAGTCTAACCAATTCAGGTATGCAGCGCAAAGTGGTCTAATATAATCCAAAAATGCTCGAAATCATAGCAATCAAACATCAAATCATAGCCTCAAGATCACAAATGCCCAGCTATCCAGAAAACAAAGTCAAATCAATTTCAAATAGAGCACAGCAAGGGGCACAAGGAGGCAACTAAACCAGTCATGGGAACCATATTTTTTTGATTTTTTCAGTATTTTTGAAAGCAGTAAATCTATCCTAGAAAGCAGTAAAAGAGATAGGGAATACAAACAGAACTCCTCCCCCAAGCTGAACTTGGCAGTGTCCTCAATGCCAAAAGGTGATAAGGACTATGCTAAGAGGAAAAACAATGTTAGTACCCTCACTCTCGCTCACAAAAAGGAAGCAAAATAAAAAGAAAAGGAAAAGGGAAAGAAAAGAAAATACGAGTTGCCTCTCGCACAGCGCTGGTTTATAAAGGTCCCGCACGACCATAATCCTCCCTCTCTCAAATAGGAGGGGCTTGGCAATGAGTGTCACCCTCATCAAAAATCTTTCTTCTCCAAATGTTCTTGACTATGCCTCCAGACGGTGAGGCAACCTTAGGTGGAATTGGAGCCTTCTCCACCCCTACTTCATCTAAAACCTTATCCCTGCAACAAGATTGTTCAAGCATAGGTGCCTTAACAGCATTGGTTAGTTTAAAAATCACTTTATCATCACCAACACTCAGAGTTAAAGACCCAGACTTGACATCAATGACAGCACCAGCAATACACAAAAACGGCCTACCCAAGATAATAGGAATCTGGGCATCCTCATCCATATCTAACACCACAAAATCAACAGGGATATAGAATTTCCCGACCCTAACAGGAACGTCCTCTAAAACACCTAGAGGGTATTTTATAGAACTATCCGCCAACTGTAAAGTGATTTGTGTGCATTTAAGGGCTCCCATGTTCAGTTTCTTATAAACAGATAATGGCATAACAGAAACAGAAGCACCTAAATCACACAAAGCCTTATCAATAAAAATAGGTCCAAGATGGCAGGGTATAGAAAAACTACCAGGATCTTTTAACTTTGGTGGGGTTTTATTTTGAATAAAAGCACTACACTCTTCAGTAAGAGCGACACGTTCTACCCCACCAAAGTCTCTTTTCTTAGTAATCATGTCTTTCAGAAATTTGGCATAAACAGGCACTTGGGTAATTAAGTCTGTGAATGGAATCGTTACCTCAAGGTTCTTGACCATAGACAAAAACTTACCAAACTGCTGATCGACCTTGGACTGTTGCATCCTGTGAGGAAAAGGTAGCCTTGGTGTAAAAGGCGTTTCAGAAACCTTCTCCTTTTTCTTCCCTGTCTGTTCAGCTTCTGCAGACAAATCGACTTCAGACGTCGAATTCTTTCTTTTTCCTTCCTCTACCACCCTCTTCTTCCCTGAAGTCGGGGTAACCTCATCAATGAGCACTGGAGGGGCATCATATGCAATGCCACTACAAAGAGTGATGGCATTCACATGTTCTCTCTGAACTGGTTGCCCTGGCAATTGTCCCTGCTGCCTCTGTGCATTAGATTCTGCCAACTGAGCAACTTGAGCCTCGAGAAGTTGGATGTGCTTCTCTTGAGCCCTCCTTGTTTCCTCATTTGCCTTTTTCATAGACAATATCAGTTTCATCAGTTCAGAATTGCTAGGCTCTTGTGGGTTGTTTTGTGGAGGTGGGGTGTGGAAATTTTGTGGAGTTTGGAAGTTATTGGGATGATAGAAGTTTTGTGGTGGTGGTCTTTGGAAATTTTGTGGGGTTTGATGGTATGAAGGTTTAGGGTAGTTTTGTGGAGGTGGAGGTTGATGGTTTTGTGGGTTTTGGTAGTTATGTGAAGGGGGGAAGGTTTGTGGTCTTTGTTGGAAGGCATTGGCCTGCTCCATCTGAAATTGATGAACTGACAGTCATGCCCAAAGTGACCCTGAACACCACATACCTCGCAGTAAGATGAGGTAATGGGTGCTACTGCAGACATAGCATTGATACTCATGGGTGGAGGTGTCGGACTAGAAGACTTCATTAGCTGCTGAGTTAGTTGCGCCATCTGAGATGTAAGCAATGAAATAGCGTCAACTTCAAGTACCTTCTTAGTCAAACTCCTAGATGATGTATGGTCATTGGCTGCAAGATTTGATATGAATTCATAACCCTCATCAACTGCCTTATCTAAAAACACTCCTCCTGCAGACGAATCAACAATACACTTCGTCTGAGGCTGCAGACCATTGTAGAATGTCTGCGTCAAGAACCATTTGTCCATATTATGGTGTGGACACTCTCTCTGTAGATCTCTAAACCTAGCCCACGCTTCCCTTAATGTTTCATCAGGCTCTTGGGAAAACGTGGCTAGTTTATTTCTGATTTCTGCTGTTTTAGTGGGTGGGTAATACTCTCTCAGAAATGCAGCAGAAATCTCACTCCACTCAGTTTCTTTCACATCGTTCAACCATTTTTGGGCTCTATCTCTCAGTGAAAACTCGAACAACATGACTTTGAGTTGATCTGGAGTGACGCCGGCATGTTTAACGGTTCGACAAAGTTGTTGAAACCGTTGCAGATGATTTGCCGGATCTTCAGTAGGATGCCCACCAAACTGATTTTGCTGGACCATGCTGATGAGTCCAGGCTTGATTTCGAAATTTGCTGCGGCAATGGTGGGCATAGTAGGTCCAGTGGAGAGACCATCCGGGTTGGGCACCCCATATGACTTCAGTGATTTTGACATAACTGAATTCAAGGTGTCTATTCCAGAGGTGTTCAGCTGAACAGACTGCTTTTCTTTCTGCTTTATCTTTCGGATCCGCCTGATTGTCCTAGTAAGATCGGGGTCCGCTGGAATTGGGGAACCGTTTCTTTGGGCCCTGGGCATACAAAAGAAACAAAAAGCAGCAGTAAAACGTACCTCGATTGAAACAATGAAGTTCCAATGAGGTACAGAGAAGTAGACCAAATAATTAAATAAAAACTTAGAGAACTAGCCGTCTCCCCGACAACGGCGCCAAAGTTTGATAGGTTTTAGTCGTGTCACCTAATCAAAAATAAACTTACGGACCTCTAACTAGGTAAACAGTGGAAGCAGGATCGAATCCACAGGGAGACAGAGTTTCTAAATTAATATTCAACCGATTCAGCTACTCCAGATGAAATCAGGGAAGAAATAATTAAACTAAAGAATAGACTACAGAAGACGGAATAAATTGAGGATTTAACTATGGAATAAAAACCTAGGGTATTAGGTCGGTCCACCATGCTTATACCAATCAAATAGGGTCAACTACTACCAAAACCTAAGTGAAGAGTCGGGTGATTAGAGCCTATGTTGAGCTATGGTTAAGACTCAACGCTCATAGTTCAACATACGCCGCATATTCACTAACGTAATCAGAACTACTGACGTGTCCTAGGCCTCTAAAAGTAAGACGGATCTGTGCAAACAACTATTAACCACAAGCAACCAACGAAACTGCGCAATAACGTTAATTACTCAATAAAGAACAAATCACATCACAATCACCCTAATCAAGCCCTAGAAATCGATAAGAGTCTAAATCACAATCATGGTATAAACATGGCTTTCCTATCTAACACCCTAGAAAGAGACTACTCAGACATGATCGAATTAACAACGACAAAACTAATTGGAAACCCTAACAATTGCATCATGAACGATTAAATAAATAAACTAAGCAATCAAGGTAATTAAAGAGATAAAGATTAGAGAAGAGTACCAATTGACGGAAAGCAGGAACTTTATTGAAATTGAAATAGGTTTGATCACCTCTAAATTAATCTAAAGTGTTTGAATTAAACTAAGAACAATGAAGAATAAAACTAGTCTAAAACCTAATGAAAGATGAATAAAAGATGTCAAATAAAAATGAGGAAAAAGGTATTTATAATACCCCCTCAAGTTAAATAAAAAACGGAAACAAAAGGCGAAATCCGCGTAAAAGGGTGCCAGACCCGATCGGGCCCGAGCACAGTACCCGATTGGGCCGCGGTACAAAAGTCATTGGTTTGCGTCTTGGGCCTTCGCGTAGCAGCAGCGCAGCATTAACTTAATATTACGGCCCACCCGATCGGGCCTTGGGCAGCCACCCGATCGGGCCAGGCGACGAAATGCGTCAGCAAGTTCCTCTCGAAAGCAGCAGCAGAATGAGACCAAGCAACACTCCACCCGATTGGGTCGGGCGGTGGTCACCCGATCGGGTCTGGGCACATGTGTGCTCGCCCGATCTGATCGGGCATACATTGCCCGATCGGGTCCGCAACTTTCATACCCGATCATAAATACTTCGCCCGATCGGGCCATTTCTACCCGATCAGTGCACGGAAAACTCCTTTGACTCCTTGGCTCTCTAATCTTCACGTTTAGGGGTCTTGGGACCTCCTAAACTATCCATAAAGCTCGTGAGCCATCCTACGTGCCTCGTAACATCTCGTAAAGCCGTGGTTGCTTTCAAAAGGCTCGGAAATAAGGAGAAAACTCCATAAAACCTGCAATTCAACATTAAAATACAAAACCACAACTATATACGATAGTTAGCACAAAATAGCTCCCAAGAGCTCCAATGACGCACAAATTAGCTTGTAAATAAGGGAGAAAACTCTATATAAATACGCGATATCAGGGGGTTAACTCTAACATCACAATCTCTTCTCTCTGTAATCTAAAAATTCTCAACATCAAAAAAGCTTCGAAAATTCAAACTATCAAAAAGCTGCAAATCACCATTAAATAACTCTAAAATTTCAATTTCAAAAACCAAATCATCACCCCTAGATCGAATTTCAGTAATCGACTACCACCTAAACAATGCTCAAACCCTAATTCCATCAAGGTCACCGATCTTATTCTTGACGATTTTACCCCTGACGATCTTGGAGTACGTAGAGAGGTAGTTATTAGGAGGAAGAGTGAGCTTGCATTGGTCGTGAAGCTTGATGGAGAACTTGTCGATGATTTTGGGTGGAGAAGTTGAAGGTGAATGAAGAAGCCATTGCATAGGAGGTTGAAGGGGAGGGAGAGGAGAGAGAGTGGGAGAGGTGGGGGGGTTTAATCTTTTTTCTATATTTATTATTGTTTTAGGGAAATTTGAGTTAGGGTTAGGGTTAAGTAACAAAACTTAAGGAAAAACTTAATGACAGTTAGTAGCAAGGGCATTTAGCCACGGATAGTGACCTTAGTGGTATCTGAGCTAGGTTAAAAACTAGAGGGGTACCTGATGAATTAGTTCTGACCCCAGGGGTACCTCAGGAAATATCCCAAAATAATTAAGGAACTGCTGAAAAAGTATGGTTTGGAGACTTCCAAAGTAAACCATACACCTATGGGAACTTCAACTAGATTGGATGAAGATAATATAGGAGCAAGTATGGATCAAACCAAATATTGAGGTATGATTGGCTCTTTATTATGTTTAACTGCAAGTCGTCCAAATATTGCTTTGAGTGTAGGTATATGTGCAAGGTTTCAAGCCAATCCGAAAGAATCTCATCTCATAGAAGTCAAGAGAATCTTAAGATACCTCAAAGGATCAGATGCTTTGAGTTTAATTTATTCAAGAAGTGATACCTTCGAACTGAAAGGATATGCAGATTCTGACTATGATGAAGATTTGGTCAATAAAAAGAGTACATCAGGTATGGTTCAGTTCCTTAGTCATAGTTTGGTTTCTTGGAGTACCAAGAAGCAAAACACAGTTGCTTTATCCATTGCAGAGGTTGAATATATTGCAACAACAGCATGTTGGTCCCAAATGCTTTGGATAAAACAAAAACTTCGTGAATATGGAATTTACTTTGATTGTGTTCCATATTTAAATCCTACCTCACAACATTCTCCTGCAATTCATCACCCTCCAAAAAATCAAATGTATTAGAGACATCCACATAACTTCTCACAGTTTGTTGAGAATTACAACTCTTATCAGACTCACCATTAATAACTTGCACACCACTCATATGACAGTCAATCTTGACTATAATATAGTCCTCAATTGCAAAATCATCATTTATAACAACCTCAGCAGTAACTTAGGCCTCCTATTTGTTTAGTCACTTTCTTAACAACCTTCTTCCTACACTTCTCAGCTGTATGCCCCATCATAGTACGATGAGAGCAGACCAAAGGCTTTCGTTCATACTCAACATCAATCACCACCTCCAAACCTTGCTCATTAGTGAATGAAAACTAGTCAGGAAACTCACTAGATACCTGCATCTCACTTAACACACGAGAAAATCCTAACTTCTCTCTATTTTTGGCAGCTTGATCCACCCTAACAAATTTTCCAATCAAACCAACAATCTTAGCCAAACAATTCTCCCTCAATACTTGAAGTCTAACATCAAATGAATCCAAGTTGGCACCATTTTAAACTCATCCATATTGATCTACATATCAGGAGACCAAGGTTTAAAAAAACAGGTTTACCATCAAAGAAGGGAGCACCCCTAGCAAAGATAGCATCTTTCTTCTCCATAGATCTCAATCTCATAATAAACACTCCCTTATTGATCTGCCCACCCTATCCACCCCATCATTCCTCCAAACCCTTCTACGAAATCCATCCATCACATAACAAATTAAAGTAGAAGATTAGAAATCAATTTCAGGTTGTATATCCTCAATATCAATCTTAACAGGCAATTTCAATTGATTTCCAGACTCATAAACATGAATATTCACATTAGGATCAGCAACAAGCACATCATCAAACCATTGCAATATCGGAATAGGAGAGTACAACTTACCAGCCGAACTTTATGCAACTCATCTCATTCTATCCTAGAGCTTTGCTGATTTGAAATCACAAAGAACCAGTCACTTAAGTTTCTCTTCAACGTAGAACCCACCATGTACTCTATTAAGGATAATTTTGGAGTTCGAACATCATCAACTTCTCCAACTTATAAATCCCTAATACTAGTAACTTCATCCACATATTTCGTTTTCAGAGCTTTAGAATCAGATGAAGGGCCAAGAGCTTTAATAACTGAGTTCTTTCTTCCTTTGCTCTTCCTTGCCATGACGACTTTTTTCAAAAAAACGAGAGGAATTTTAGAGAGAGAAAGGGCACCATTTTTCTAAATCCATCAAGTTTAACTCCTTTGAACCATTCACTATTGGACTATGGGCTCATTAAGAATTTTAACTTCGCTGATCATTTGATTGAGGAGTCTACAGGAAAGAATAGACCTGACCTAGGTATCTATTCACTCCAAGACTCGAACATAGACTTGAATCCGAAGTTATGGAACCATCTATGCCATAGGAAAGACCAACTCTAACAAATATCTCCTATTCCCCTCAACCTGCCACATGCTAAAATATTATTTAGCTTATAGATAATGGGCCTCATAAACCCTTTTAACTCTCTTATATTTAAATGAGAAAACATAATCATAGTTAGTATAACACGATATAGAGAAATGGAAGTTCATCACCTCCATAAAGAATGAACTATCTGATAGATAGTCCTACAAACAATTGGATTCTTGACATAAGTAATCCAAATTTGTGAACTCAGTATCACAATGGATCATACAACACACTTGTTCTTTGCATCTTCTCAAAACAAAACACTGCTACCCAACAAAAAAATTTATTGGTAGTGCAACGAGTGTACTAACAAAAGTTTGCTTGCTGCAAAGCAATACCAAGTCCAGGGTAAATTGTCACCACATTAGACTTGAAAAGATATTAGCATAATCATTTTGAGAATGCATTATCAATACCTCAAATAATAATATGTTAAAGTCACAACAAGTCTGTTATGTCCAATTAACAAGCTAGTCAAGCTTACCAAGAATGTTCTCTACAAAAGAAGATTAATGTTAGGCCTACCCTTACCGTTTCACTTGGCGTACCACCAAAATCACATCAATGATCTCATCATGATTTTCCATCCTGGCTCTAGACATGAAGGCTTGAATCTCATCTACACATCACCAAGTGTAAATTAATAACACATGATTAACACAAGGCTATGAACATTAACAAAGTCAATTGAGAAAGAATATACACATGCATTAGATTCATATGTTATAAGCCAAAAACATCCGGTAAGTTTAGGACACTTCTCATACCTCTATTAAGGTGTCTAAATTGTCCTTATTATAAAGGCTTTACACGCCTACTTACCAAATGGACCATGCCAAGTAACACATATTATGGAATGTGCCCACAAACACTGGTCTTCTAAGTTGCAACCACTGAATTCGTTCAATCATCCAATTGATCCATAATCAAATATAAAAACATGATCAATTGAATAAATAATTAATATAGGCAAACTTTGACTTATTTGAGTAATACACAATAAGTTAACACCAAATTTTAGGAATCCTTAAACACTCTTCTTTTCCTTAGCCTCTCATTAGGCTACCAACTTTTGCCTTCCTCTTGTAAGATAATTTTACAGACGAGTGTAACAAGTTGAACTCCTCGACATGCTTAACTAAGATTAGGCACAACGGAAAAAATATCGGTTGAACTAAATCGGATAGTGTAAAACTCAAGATGCAACTCTAATAAAATTAGATATTCCATCCGTCCTAGAATACTCTTGACATTCACTCTGACACATAATTTTATGTGATTAGCTGTTGTCTGATTACCAATTGTTACTTTATTATAAAAGTTAATGTTATTATTATCATTTACTTAGGAGATAGAGTTTGTCTGCCCAATTGTAAGAGTAGACATGGTAGGAGTTAGTGGAGGGATTAATAAAAATATAATAGTGGTAGATAATCTTTGTAAAAGGTAGTTGAATTATATGATAAGTGGGCTATGTCCAAAAATATAAGTGTAGTATGAGATAGAGGGAAAACGAAACTGTAAAGAGTATTATGAGACGGGAGGAACTATTGGATAGTCATCAACTTTTTCAACATAAGTTTGATATGAGTCCTTATTACATTGATTGTCCTTGCCTTGACTCACACAATGCAATCATAAGATATCCTCTAACTTTTAATAGCTTATGAGTCTCAATTAAGGACCATTATGACTTTAATCGATATTGTCAAGAATCTGCCATGCACCGAGTGACAGAGCACATAAATGAAAAAACAAAACATTGTACACATATCACCTATGTTGAGCATTAAACCTGTAACATAAGTAAAACATGCTTTCATGTTCTTTGAGTTGAAAACAATTCAACACATAAAATCACATTTACTCACATACTCATTATGTGCTCAAAATTGTTTGCTCAAACAATTCTCAAAAAAGTATACAACTCCTTGTCGGATGATAGTTCACAACTTGATATAATAGTTTGATAAATATGATCTCCTTTTCTAGAAAGTTCAATTCAAACTAAGTAATAATTGACTTTCATAGCTTTTCCGATATGAACGCAAGTGGAGAGGGGAACAGACTAATAATTCTTGTGGAGCCATTGGTGGGGTATAATTATAATCTTATTGCCATTTCAGAAGGTAATTGGTGGAGTAATTCAACTAGAAAAAGTTGTAATGACCTTGTGAAGGAAAATTATTGTTTTACCATTACTAAATCAAGTTATTTATGAAATACACTCACCCCCACCTTTGCCTAAAAATAGAAGACCATGCCATCATATTTTTAAATCCAAGATCTCACAAAACCTTTTGTTGCCCACTTCAATTCTCTCTCACACTTCCTTCACGCCGTGTATGGCGAGCTCACCTAGGTGGAGCTTCCACCAAGTTTTTCCAATTTTGTTCAACTTCTATTTCATGCAAGATAATCACAAATTTAATTGGGAATTCACGCAGATCGTGGTGCAATTTGATATGGGAGATAAGTACAAAAAAGTGAGGAAATCAACTCTTGAAGTCTAGATTTGTTGTTGTAATTCAAGTTGGATACCTATTCATATTTTCCAATTTTCCTTAACTTACTTTCATTTTATCTCTTGGTCTATTTTAGGTAGTTGTAGATCTCAAACAAGTAATTATAGAATTGGAGTTGTATACAAAGTGTTACGGCCTTTTGTAGTTACAACACTTTATTGCATGCAAAATAGAGGACGAGTGGATTGTTGGCATTTCTCTTCTATTTCTTCGCTTTGCTAATTTCTCGGTCTTCTTGTCTATATGTATGATTACTAGTATGGTATTCACGATGGTGAACCTAATAGACAGACTATATATCTCGAAGAGAGGGTAAAGCCAATCAATCAAAGGTACACAAGAAGCACTTCCCTTTAGCTTGGAATTAAGTAAGAATAATGTGCATTATGATTTCTAATAGGATCATAAAATAACCAAGACAATACTTAGGGGATTTCTTGATATGTTATTAAGGAAACACGTTTTTCTTAACAAGAGTTTATGGAAAAATGAACTAACAATTTCCTACTTGCTATTTCTTTTATCTCGTTTTCGAGTGTTGTTTTGATTTTTATTTAACAGCTTGTTCCAAACCAAATGATTTCCTTAAATTTTATCTAATTAATAAGTCCATGTGTTTGTGCATCGTTTAGCCTTCGAATTATATAGTACCTTATAGGACCGAAACAAACTATAGGTTTTGATTTGAGGATTTATGGTATTATGGCACTAAAGACATAATTTGTACAAGTATTATATAATCTGTTACGTTTTTCTTAAAGGATGAATTTTATTTTGTACCAAGTTTTAACTATTAAAATTTGAAATATTTGAAAGGTGCTCGTAGGTATTTCATCTCGTTTTGACAAATGTAAATTGATAAGAGACCACCATTTAGTTGTTATGAGATCAACTTAGCTTAAGTAGGTTTTTAATTAAACAATGGACGGGTTGTTACATTCATCCTTACCTTATTATTATGGATAAAAGGTGTCGTAAACGATTAAAAGAACTGTTAAACTGAGCCACTTAAAGATGGTTTGGGATTTGCCTTAAAGTCACTTATCCTATTACCAACATCAATAATTCCATTAAGACCTAAGTTATCAATCGCGAGGCCTAGGTCTCTAGGTACGATTTTTGGGTAAAAAATTCAAAATTGACATCAAAGAGCTTGGTTATAGGCAAATCAAGCCATACAAAAGATAGAGGAGCAATCTATGAATTTGATGCTTGGTGTTAGGAGGATTAAGCCATGCAAAAATGAGGATCAATATGAGATTGAAACAATCAATCATGCTTGTGAATCCTTGTGTGAGCCAATATTAACTAAGTACAAAGTGATAGAGGAAGACTTGGAGAGGAAGACTTTGAGAGGAAGATGAGGACCTGTTTAGGACGACTTTATGTGCAAGATTTCAACAGGTTAGTAAATTAACGATTCAAAGTTAAAAATTACTCACTCAATGATGCGTTAGTCTAATTTGAGTTAATAATGACATTAGATGATTAGCAATAACACAAGAATGATAAATTGTTAAAAACTACATAATAGAAATCACTTTTTTAGATCCTAGTATAAAACTTTTATAAACAACTACCTTACTTACCATTCCGTCACCGCACCACTACCAGAATCATCAAAATTAGAGAGGCCTATCAAATGAATCATGCCCTTTTCCTTTTTCCACCATTTCGCTATATAATGACCAAAATACCTCTTTAAACCCTAGTTTTTTGTTGACTTGTTATTCAAAAATTGAGTTGGGGCATTTGAAGATTCAAGTTCTAATCCCTTTTTTGCATCACTTCTTGCCGATAAAACGGCCAAAAATGGCACTATTCGAGGCGGCAGTGTTGCGCCCCTTCGACCTCAATGTATGTTCTCCTTCGTGTCCTTGCACGCTATCTTTCTCTTTGTTGTTTGTTTTCGGATAGTTGCATTTGTGTGATGCTCACACTCGCCGAGCTTCGGTCTCCAGTCCGCCATTCCTCTCTTTCTTGCCCGCACTTTCTCTTTTCTCGACATTCTCCTGCCATCTTTTACCCTAAATTTCTTTGAACACTAGGTTACCCCCTCTTTTGGTCTCTTTCTCTCTTGTTTTTCCATTCTTCACGAGTCATCACTTAGAATCTAATTTCATTAATTTCCAAGAAAATTTGGGTTGGATTTGGTAAAAATTATGTTTGCCTGGTGTTTATGGTTGTTTTAAGATGTATAAAACAATTCTAAGTGATTTTTGGAGGGAGAAATGGAGGTAAAGGAAAAATGTGGGACCTAAGACGAATTTTTCAAGATTTAACGGTTTTGGTCGTGGTGTGTTTACGGAATGGTAAAATCAGTAGTTGTTTATAGAAAGTTTTGTATTAGGTAGTTGTTCCCAAAGGTGATGTTTCTTAAGTAGTTGTTAACAATATATCCAGTTATTTTAGATGTTGATTTCTTTTAAATCTCCATCATATAGAATATTACAAATAGCCAAAAGGTGACAATTTAGAATTTTCCAACAACTAGTCTTGTAAGAGACCGCGTAATTTTATTTAATATTAAGAAAAGAACGACCCAAATTCAATATTAAGAAAAGAAGAAACCGTCTTCCGGAAAATAGTGATATGTTTATTTTGTGACTTATTTAATCCATTCTATGACCTGTTTAATCCGCTCAAAAATCATAATGTTTAATTCATTTAGTGACTAGTTTAATCCATTTAGAAACTAGTTTGATTCATTCGATAAGTCTGTAGATTTTATTTAAAATTGTTTGTTGTAGTTCAAGACTAAAATGAAATAAAGAAAGGAAAGAAAGGAGAAGAAAATGAGTTACTAGGTTAGTGCAAAATGTCTATAAATACTATTGGTTTATAGTCAGTGGCGGATCCAGGATTTGTAAGTTGGTTACGCGCTATGTCAATACGGGCGAAAAATAAAAAAAAAAAATTAAAAGGTAAAAAAAGGAAAATTTAGCTTGTCTACTATTTTTTGCAAAAGCATCTACCACCAAGCTAAATCATCTCATATGCTTTCACATTGCATCATATTGCATTTTTCCTAAAATCTGAGTAGACACTTGTCTACCAAATTGGATAGATTTGTCATGGTTAGAGCAAGATTGAATGGGCTTGTTATATAATATATATCTATATAATACTTCCTCCGTTTTTTTTAGTTGACACGTTTTGACTTTTGACACTATTCACATAATCTATTTTGACTATCTTTTGTGATTTATACATAAGAGAAAATATAGTCATGTGGGATCTTGTTAGATTCGTCTCATTATATATTTTCAAAATATCATATTTTTATAATTTTTACTCATCAATTTTCCAAGATAAAAGTGATTGAAATCACGCTTTGGCAAGCGTGATAAAAGAAACAGGTCAACTAATAAAAAACGGAGGAAGTATGTATTAAAACGCGTAGGCAAGAGTTGCAGCTAGCCACGAGTCATCCTAAGTCAGCATCACCATTGTTAATAGGTTTTGAACACGTGACCTATTAGTTGGAATGTTATAGACTATACTACGAAGCCACGTCCTCTTTGTTGTCATATTGCAATTTACAATTTCTTTTACCTTAATTAAACTTTGGGCATAATTAACTTTTTAGGGCATACTAGTTGTAACCTTAATATCTCTCTCTTACTTTTTTAAAAGAAAAAAGTACCAAAGTACACTTTATACAATATAAAATTCAAAAGATTCTCATCCACATCAATTTGCATTGGTTTTCCCCCATATTCCATATGGGAACATCAAATGGCAACGGAGGGAGTATTTTTTTAAAAAATACATATCATTTGAAGCCGTAAGCAAGTAGTCGACATTTTTCTAATTTTTTCGGTAATTGGAATTATTAGAAATTATTGCACGACTAATCAATATTATAGTTTTTATTAGCCTCTTTGGAATTTTATTATAGTTTATTTACTTTATGTGTTTAATTTCAAAAATTAATTTGGTTTTTAAAGCGACATAGAGTTTTTTTTTTGTTAGCAAGGGTATCTTGAATATTATAGAGCTATAAAACAAAATTGATGCGCAAATGATAGTCTTGGTAATTATAACTATCAGAAGGATAATATAAGTTATGAATAGTTATATTTATTTTTCAATCACAAATAATTTAACCGATAGAGGAAGATAAAAAAGAGCAAACAAAAAAGTGAAAAGTGTAAAGAAAAGAAAACGAACATTCAATTTGAAAGAGGAAGTTAAGCGATATTTTACCTGTCAGGAACCAACTGATATAGAGAGAGAGGAGATGGAGGGTTGCCCCGTACCTATCAGATAGGTAGGAGCTGGGCACATATCAAGCTTTTTTTTAAAATTGTAGTACACTTATATATTTATGTAGTATATTTTTCGCCTAATGTAGTACATTTATATACAGCTTAGAGTAGTATAGTTTCTGAAAATTGTAGTACAATAAAAAATTGTAGTATATTTTTTTTTACAATGTAGTACAGACCTATCTGATAGATGGTACTATTCACATCTATTAGATAGGTCTTTGGCTTTTTCCATAGGAGATGTGAAAAGTGTAAAGAAAAGAAAACGAAACATTCAATTTGGTGGAAATTTAATAAGAAAACACTAAAGGGCAAATGAAGCGATTCTAGACCTTCATCATGCTTTGTGTAATAATAATATAGATTTCCTAAAATCGAAACTAGTACTCCCTCTGTAACACAATACTTGCAACATTTTTCAAAAGTAGGTGTAACATAATACTTGCAACATTTTTCAAAAGTAGGTGTAACATAATACTTGCAACAATTTATCAACTTTCTAAGCAGGTAAAGATTTTCACATTAAATTACCTATTGTCCCCACCTCTTATGTACTTGTTTTTGTATTTTTTCTCTCTATCTCTATTTTTTCTCTTAATCGTATGTCATTTCTCTCTCATACTTTTATCAAACAACGCCTTTATTTATATTAACAAATTTTGCTTAGGATTTCCGCCTGGTCGATTTGTTGCAATAGTAAACTAAAATGAAGGGCTCCATGACACTGGGACTATAACAAATGACGACGATGGTGATTAATTCAATTTGAGTTTCAGAAGCTGACACAACAATGGCGGCAGATCTAGCAGTGGCAACACAACTATCAACACCAACACCACGATCACCTACAGACATCTTTGGAGATCCAGTTGAAGATTCAAACCCACTCTGGTTCAAGAAAGATCTGTTTCTCTCTCCTCAATTCGACTCAGAATCCTACATCTCTGATCTCCGCACATTCGTACCTTTCGAAACCCTAAGATCTCAACTCCATTCTCATCTATCTTCTCTGAAACACCAGCTGGTTGATCTCATCAACAGGGATTACAATGACTTCGTTAATCTCAGTACTAACCTCGTGGATGTGGATTCCTCCGTTGCTAGAATGCGTGCTCCATTGTCTGATCTCAGGGAGAAGATCTCTGTGTTTCGAGAATGTGTTCAAGACTCACTTGTTTCTCTTCAGAATGGTTTGAATCATAGAGCTGAGGCTGCTAATGCTAGGGAGGTCTTAGAGTTGCTGCTTGATACTTTCCATGTCGTCTCTAAGGTTACATTTTCCCTATTCCTTTTCAATGTTTTCGATAATATTGTTGAATTGCTGATAATGACAATGCTGAATGCAATATGAAATTTATGATGATAAACAATCAACAATTATGACCCCTTTAGTTGAAATCAGAAACTGCCCTTGTAATTCATCAAGGGAGAATAGGTTGTTTTAGAAAGATTGATCTAACAAAGATTACTGGGAACTATGTTACTTACACATGGTTTAACTGTCTACTCGGATACCGTGTCGAAGTGCCGGACTCGCTCATTTTGTAGAAAAAGTCAAGTTTTTAGTTATAAAAGAAGTACCCAAGTGTCCTGTCGGACACGACAAGGCACACAATTTTTGAGATAGATGAGGGTGTCGAAGTAACATAGACCGGGAAAAATGTGTCACATTATTATGATTGCTGCGTGTGGTAGGGGTGGAATCATTAATCAGTGGTGATGTTCAGGTGTCAATGTTCTTTTATAATATCTCTAAGTCATTTGTATCACCGTGATCAACAACAACTAAGCCTTATTGCCAAAATGATTTGGGGTCGGCTTTAAGAGGGGTAGCCTGTTTATGATGTTGTATTTCTTTGATGTATATGTAATATGGATGAAGAGTTTTGATTATCATGTGGATCTAACTACTCCTTTAAGGATTGAGGAGCCTTCTACGGTTTTTTTTTACCAGAGGTCACCAGTTTGGGTGTCTTTTTTTTCGCAGCTTAGTCTTTTGTTCAACGAACGGTCTAGAAAATGTATCGAATAATACAACTGATGAAATACCCACTTACCACTCTTTCTGCTCCTATATGACATTTTGACTGTCCTCTCTTCAAATATTACTCATCTTGAGGAGCTCTTCTTTTTGTTTTTCATTTTTTTTTATGTTTTGTTCATGTGGTGATCTTTCATCCATGCTATATATTCTTGGACATGTTTCAGTATTAGTGGATCAAGGGTAAGGTTGGAGTCACAAGGATGGATATACAATCTATATTTCAAAAAATTACATGGTAAACAGAGTGACCAGCATTGATATTTATGCAAACTTCCCATTTATCTGCAATTAAAACTGGTTGAATTGATGCATTTTGTTTGTTGACTGTATCTGCTGTCTAGGAGTTTAATATCTATGCTTCATTCTCACATTGTTAGCTAATGGTGTATTTTGCCATCTCTATGTGTATTTTGCCTTCTGATCATTTTAGCTAGCCCTGGTTGTGTATCTCTCATCTATATTCTAATATTTAGACACGAAGTGCTGGGAAAAAGAGAAGGTAGAGATTACTTACTTAGGTTTGTCATTGTGGTCAGGTCTGTTTTCGTTTTACTTTGTTTCATCATAAATTGATGTAATCTAAATACGGTTATTAGGTTGAGAAGTTAATTAAGGAGCTACCTAGTGTTCCTGCTGATTGGTCAAATGGAGACATGAATACATCAGAGAAGAGTCATCTAAGCAACGGAATATCTTTGCAACAATCTGAGAATGAATCAAATGTAAGAGAGACTCAGAGCATGCTTCTGGAGAGAATTGCCAGTGAAATGAACAGGCTCAAGTTCTACATGGCTCATGCAAAGGTCTCAATACTCTCCTCCCATCTTGCTGCCCTTGCTTTTAGTATGAAGGAATTATCTGACATCAATTTTCACTTTTTGGTTGATGAGTAATTGTTTATTTAATTTGTTTTAGTTTTGTTTTTATTGTCGTTTCTATAGTTATAGCTTTATCTGGTCTGATGCCACTCCTTCCACCTCAACATAAATTTATAGGATTAAACTAATAAGAATAGAAAAAGATTTCCCTTTTGTTATGGGTTAGTTTGTTACTAACTTACTATGTCGTCCTCAAATTGCATCTTGTACCAAATTCGATCTTTGTGCAGTACTTACATTTTTTAATGTCTTAGGTGGCACTTTCCTTGATATACAGAACATGCTTCTTTTTTTGTGAAGTATTGGATTTTATTGTGGAAAAAAAATTAATTAAATTTTACTTTACCTTATAAGACTACTGAAGCTTTAATAGGTTTTCTTTGTTTTGTACTTTGCTTATCATTTACAGATGCATGCATTATGAAATTTTGGTTTATATGTTTTCTAATGTTGTTGTCTTATGAATATTGAAAATATGCATTATGTCTTTTTTTGGGGCGAGGGCGAAGCAAAGAATTCCTGTCTTGAGGAAAAATATTCTAATTCAAGGTGATATTTCCCAATACACAAAGTTTTGGGAAAAAACTTTTCTTGGGACCAGCCGAAATCCTTGCCGAGCTCATTCCCTTCCCTTCCTGGGCCCAAAGCTCACCATAGATGGTTGCCCAATAACATCTTGTAATGCAAGTAAACAACGATGAGGCCAAAGGGTCAAACCAAAAAAAATGAATGAAGTCTGCCAATCCATAATTACATTGGCTGGGAAATCAACACCGCCATACTACCTTTACCCCTAATAAAGCCTGAGCCTTATGGCATAATTATGGATATTTAAACCACTGTTTTTCACTTTTTCTTAACTACTAGTGTTGGATGAAATTATGCAAGATATCTTGGGCTCTCCATTTTATGTCATTTTGATTCATATATTGCACATCGGTGATCCAAAGTCTTCTCATTATAAATGAGATAGACTAAAGATATCCATTACTAAGCATCACTAAGTCATGAGCAAAACATAAATGGTGTGAATGAAGGCTTGCGAATTTAGATGGGTCTTAAAGTAGGGAACTTTCCCAAATGGCACCATAGTATTGGCAACAACTTCATACAATTGACAAATAAAAGGGGGCGGGGAGCTGTCTTTGCAGAAAGGAAAATAGAGAACATAGGGTTAAACACATCCGACTAAATCGAGGAGGGAAAATAAGGGGCAGAAGCAGCATTATCTTAATGAATTACTCAATCGAGTACCTGTTTTTTTATACGTACTTTGATTCACCAGCCAGCAGGAGATTTATTTCTATTAATTCCGAATTTGATCTTGATCAATAATAATGTTGTGCTTACTCCTATGTTCTCAGCATAAGCGTTTAAAATTTTGGGAAACTATTTTGGGGCAAGACGAGCCTAAGTAAGGCTCATACCAACTTTGATATATATATATATAAAGAGATAGAGTGTCCAGATATTGAAGGGCCTGGTGGTGAGAAGGTGAAGAACTTTGTTATAGCACTTCTTACTTAAGAGTTACACCACATAAAAATAGAGTCACACAATAAAGTTATAATTTTTTTAGGGACCTTATCACTCTGAAAAGAAGATTTAACCGCCCTGGCTATATCTATCTGTTCAATGAGAATTTAAAAATTGTCTTCCATAACTATCAGGGTCAACTGATTTCACTCTAGATATAGAAACAGTGATCTTTCCACATCCTTAGTGAAGGAAGCATTTAATATGAGTATAACTTTTAAGCAGTCAAATTGCTTCCATACAAATATAAACATTGATTAGTTTATAAATTTTATAACTTGCAACTCAAAGGGACATGGGAAATTGAAGTTCTGGAACATGGCAGATGACGGAGGATGGGACTCAGTCGGAAGACCTTCGTATCTCCTTCTAAATGAATTAATGGGTTTATTCTACTCGGGTTCTTTTTTCCGAGAAGATATTGTGATTGTTCTAATATAGAACTCGTTTGTGTCTTATCTTCTCATTGTGCTCATCCATCATGGCAGTACAGGATCTACCTTTTATTCAGAACATTGAGAAGAGATTTCAAAGTGCGAGCCTTTTACTAGATTCAAGTTTGGGGCATTGCTTTGTAGATGGTCTAGAGCACCGAGATGACAATGCCATATACAATTGCTTGCGTGCTTATGCTGCGATTGACAATACTAGAAATGCTGAAGAAATATTTCGCACAAGCATTGTTGCCCCCCTAATAGAGAAGATCATTCCTCATGGTTTGTCAGGGTTGATCAGTGTGGCTTCAGGGGATGATCTTGAGGCCGATTTCCGTGAAATGAAACAGTCTATCGAGAAAGACTGTACATTCTTACTGAGAATTTCTTCAAGAGGTATGGTGGCTTATGGTTCAGCCGATTATTTCTAGCGTTCTGTTAGTAATTTGAGTCAGTGTGGCACTTCAATTCAGATTTTATTTAACGGCTACCCCCCCCCCCTTGCCTATGTGGGTTTGCTCTACTGGATTTGGCTGATAAAAGTTTGATACATTTTCTTTGTTGTATATCTTATAATTCTTTGTAACTAAACTATCTTATTAATTCTGTCAGTTAAAGATCTGTAATTATCTGTTCTTTTATCATTTGAATGCTGATAATCTTGTTCACGTGGTCTTTCTTGTGCAGAAAATTCCGGCTTTCATGTATTTGACTTTTTGGCCAATTCAATCCTCAAGGAGGTTCTTTCAGCAATTCAGAAAGGAAAGCCTGGGGCTTTTTCACCTGGAAGGCCTAAGGAATTTTTGAAAAATTATCGATCAAGTTTGGATTTTCTGTCACATTTGGAAGGTAGGATTCTATATCTTGGAATAGCAATTGATATGTCTAGTGCATTTGGAAATACTGTTATAAGTTTAATTTGTAAAGTTCTGTTGTTAAGGTTACTGCACGTCCAGATATGCAGTTTCTAAATTGAGAGCAGAGCCCGTATATGTTGACTTCATGAAGCAATGGAATCTTGGGGTTTACTTCTCATTGAGGTATTATATGCAACCCTGATGTCTATGAGTGTGAGCAAGTGAGCTGTTTTATGGTTCATAGAACTAAATGATGCAATTTAATTATGTCAGGTTTCAAGAAATAGCAGGGGCTTTGGATTCTGCACTTATGGCTCCTAGCCTCATGGCCCAAAATTCGCGTCACTTGGATGGCAAATTTCCAGCTTTAATCTTAAACCAAAGCGTTGTTCTCTTAGAGAGTTTGAGGTCCTGTTGGAGTGAAGATGTGCTTCTCGTGTCTTGCTCTGACAAGTTTCTTCGTCTGTCTCTGCAGCTTCTTTCAAGGTTGTGCTAGAGTGAAATGTGCTAAATATAGAATTCAAGTGACGATAATCCTGTGCTTCATGATTGACTGGATGATTATGTTGTGCAGATATTCCACTTGGTTATCATATGGACTCAATGTTCGGAAATCGGGTCATACAGAACCGAAACCTGGATCTGAGTGGGCAATCGCTGCTGGACCTGAAGAATTAATATATGTACGAATGATCTTTCTGTCTGTTTCTTGCTCTTTCCTGGTGGTTCACATGATTGGCGTAATTAATTGGCATTGTGCACCAAAGTTGGGGTGGATTGCAAAGTCCAAAGTTGGGCCTAATTTCTACCCATCAGGGAGGGGGTAACCCAGGCAGCATGACTGCCATCTGCTTCTTTTTTCTTTCCTGATATCAGTCTACCACCTTCAATGTTCCTTGCTCCTGTGTGCACATTGACCTTGACTAAGAGCCTATTTTTCAATGTTCTTGATATGTCTTCAACTTACTTTTCTGGCTTACATGTAGATGATGCATACATATTAGCAGAATGAAATACTGTCGATTCTGATTTTAGTTATATGGTGTGTTAAGTGTGATAAATTTGTTTTCAGGTTATTCATGACGTAAAGCTCCTTGCGAATGAGGTTTGTGGTGACTATGTTGGACATGTTTTGGAGCTTCTTTCTTCCTGTCCCATCGAAGTGCTCGATAGTGTCAAACAGAGCATATTTCAAAGTGGAAAATCGTTGGAGAGTATGACACTTCCAGTGATGAAAACATCAATAATAGATGCTCTGGTCCAGAAGTCTGTTGAGGTGAGCTAGATCCTTAGTTATTATTGGGAATACATTTAAAAAAAAAATAAAAAAAACTTTAGAAGCATTCTACGAGCTTTTCATACTTTGAAAGATCATCATCACTAACTGTAACAAAAGAACCATTCATCTAGTTTCTCCACACAAGTTCCATTCATTTTCCACATACAATTACAGCCATAACAATAAAAAAGAATATTTGAAGCATTTATATAAGACCCACAAATCAAAACTCACAAATTGTGTCTCAGTCAATTCTATCATTAGTGTGTATAGCTGCAATTGATCTAAACAATAAGCAAAATCTTGTACCTTGCCCAAAAGAATTTCACTGGTAAAGAGCAATGGTGCAAAGTCTGAATTGGTTGGGGGGGGGGGGGGGGGGGGGTGGGGGGGGGTGGGGGGAGTGCATTGGGTGAGGAGGGAGACGAATCTCTGGGTTTTGGGCGAGGAGAGAGAGGAGAAAGGGTGCAGCAGGAGTAGTAGCCGGCACTAAGTCGGAACTTGGAAGGAGTGCATTGGCAGGAGAGAGAAGAAAGCTCTAGGTTTTATGGGTGAGGAGAGAGAGGAACCAGGGAAATGTTTTGTGAAATTCTGTTATCTGGGGATATGAGGATCGAGGGTGAGTTGGATTAATTTAACAACACCAATACCTTAATCCCAAAAGGTTTCAGGGGTTTGGCTAACATGGATCGTGGAAGGAATCCCGTCATCTTGACCAACTCTCCGTCATCTTGACCAACTCTCAGTCATCTTGACCAACTCTCAGTCATCTTATTCTCATTCGTGTATCTCTAATATCTTGCTAATCATCTCATTAACTGATCTTTACTTGTATGGACACACAAACATAGCATACACTCCTCTCCACATTCATCTTATGAATGAGACAATGTTTCACGACCCAATAGTTTGTGCATATAAACAGAGTTAATTTAATTTCTATGTTGTAGAATTTCTAGGATCACATTAAAACCCCGTGGCACTCTTACACTTTCAACCAACTTGGTTTGATTCAGAATTGCAATTTTCCTATCTAAGGTGACTTTCCCTGCTTCCCCGCTGTGTAACCAGCTAAACTTGCACACTTAATATTCCGTCTTATTTGTGCTCACCCTAAAGCCTTGAGATTCCAAAGTTTGTCTCCACAATTCCAACTTACTTTTCACACCTTTTTTTTGTCTCATCAATAAACACAATATCATGGCATAAGGAAAATATAAGCTTTGCTTCAAAATTTCTTCGAACCTGTGACCCAAGGTATGAAGAAGATGGAGGGGAAGAATTGAGAAAGAATGACGAACATAAAAATGGTGAATGAAAAAGCGTTAGGAGAATGATCTACTCTCTTATGTTAGAAGGTGCAAAATTAGTAGGTGCCGGAGGCTCTACAATTGCTCCAGTGGGAGCTGCTGTCGGTACTAAAAGAATCAAAATCGGATACTTGGTTCCAGCGACTTCCGTGCACTACTAATCCAGGGATCCTCTACTCCTAGTTCGCCTTAGATACAACAACGTGATGCAACTAACGTCGCCCCTCGTTTACACTCGTCTTCGACTGATCTACGGCCTGCCTAACTACCATCTTGAGAGAAGCAATCGGCTTGGGGACTCGCTACGCCCTTTCTTCTTCGCTTTAGCGATTCGCTATGCCCCTTTAACACGAGCTTCCAGAAAGAGATGGATTTTAGATCTTGTATTCGTCGTCATTCTCGATTCAACTACAAGCTTGCTATTCAGTATTCACTTGATTGAAAGTCGGATCTTGATAACCACTAGGCCAAAGTAATTCTATTGCTTCTACTATGCTCGGACTCTCTTCGTTTTTTTTTTCTTTTTTCCTATTTATTTCTTTTTTCTTGAATTTGGGGGAATCAACCCAGCCCATTATACCCACTAAACCCAAGCTTGATCTGCCCCTGATCTATTGGCAGTGCCTTTAGTTTCATTCTCACATAGAGCTAAGTATGCATTTCCTGCTAGGAATGTCATAATAGCTAGGTGTGCCCCTTGCAGTCAGCTTTCTGTGCTGTCCACCCGTAGCATCAGTAGATAAAGCGATTGAATGATTTGTATTTGAGTTCTTTCACGTAATAGCATTCATATACTGGGTTGTAATAGAAGCGTTGTAATAGAAGCTCGCAATTCAAAAGTCACCATACTGAAGTATGAGAGTGCTAGATGGAGACGCTGATGATACAGTTTTGATTGCTTTCAACAGTTATATGGGTCTCTTACGCCTATTTACTTTTTGCAAATTCAGGACCTGAAACATCTGAAGGGCATCTCAGCGACATACAGGATGACAAACAAACCTCTACCTGTTCGACATTCTCCATATGTTTCAGCGATTCTTCACCCTCTCAAGGTAAGTATTCTTGATTCACCAATTAGCTGGATCTGCTCATCCTCTACCTTTTTTTGGTTTCATCTGTTCATCACTAGTCAATGGAACTTCTTTGATGATGTTGAAACTCAAGTAACATACTTACTTCAAAACATAGCCACTTCTGCTCTCCTTTGATTCTAAAACCCCTGCAAGAAAGGCAAAAGAATAATGATTGAGGACTTCTATTTTGTATTTTAAATAACATTGCACACAGGCTTTCTTGGAGGGAGACACAGCAATATATTTGGATGAGGCAACGAAGAGAGAACTCCTACGAGGTACTGCATTGGAGATCACCAAGAGTTATAATGCTTTGGCCTCTGATTTAGTTGATGTGGTGAGTGTGTCAATTAGCATGTAATACAGACCATCGTTTCCAAATCCTTCATAGCCGATAAGTTATGACTTGAATCTTGGTTGTATATGCAGGCAAGAAAAACTGAAAGTTCACTGCAGAGAATACGTCAAGGTGCACAGAGGCGAACTGGAGCAAGCTCTGATGTGTCGGACCATAATGTATCCAATACCGATAAAATTTGCATGCAGTTGTTCCTTGATATACAGGTGCATACTTCTTTCTGTCCTTTCTTCTTGAAAACCAAATATTTGTGTATATCAACCTAATGCAGTTTCTTCCAAATTGTTCACGTTTCATTGTAATTGGAGTAGTGAAATCCAATCCCCAACATGACCCCTGTGGCCCGAGTTCAGTTTAGTTTGGTACTCCTAAATATAGCAGATATCCAAATTATATATAACTGGATTCTCGGTCTCCTTATCAGGAATATGGACGTAATTTGGCTGTCCTTGGAGTTGATGCTGCTGAGTTTGAAGATTATCGATCATTGTGGCAGTGTGTGGCGCCTGCAGATAAGCAAAGCAGAATAGTCTTTTAGTCTCATGTATAGCTAAGCTGACATTACGGAGAAAAAAATGTCCCTTGTGATTCTTTTTTGTTACTATTATTGGAATTCACCATGCGACCACAGCCTTTTTTGGAAATGTTTAAATGGAAGAGAATCACTCATATTTAGTGAAAGTAAATTCTAATTCAAAATCATTTTCATCTATACCTTTTAGTGCCAATAACTCGGACTTGGAACTTTCCCCATACTGGTATTCAAGTGTAGTTCGTAAGTTATAAGAGACCCAACTAACTATTCAAAGTTGAACTTTATGTTCTTGTACTGCAGTAGTGCATAGTTTCAACCTTCCGAAAATCATATCATTGGAACTTAACAAAACTTCTCAGTATATATTTATGAAGGAAAGAATCTCTTAATGAATTGTCCAGCCTCATTGAAGCGTTTGCCCTCTTAGATAAAGAAGACAAATCCGGAAATTCAAAGAAAGGACCTAAAAGAAGCCTCTAAATCCGAAATTTAAATGTAACAAAGAACGGAATCTTTTATTTGTGAAGAACACTCTTGAACTCACAAATAAATCACAACTTTATAAAGAACAATTCTGAACATTAATAAGTTGCACTCTCAATAATTAACACTCCTGAAAATTATTGAAAGGTTATTTTAAACTCTCAAAGAATTTAAAACT
The DNA here is from genome assembly GCA_947645195.1 of Patellifolia procumbens. Classification (NCBI taxonomy): domain Eukaryota; kingdom Viridiplantae; phylum Streptophyta; class Magnoliopsida; order Caryophyllales; family Amaranthaceae; genus Patellifolia; species Patellifolia procumbens. The sequence continues at coordinate 884,698 of CANSGD010000247.1, read as the reverse complement.
CTAAGTAAACAAAAAAAATCTGAATGATGCATAATAAATTTTATTGATCTCATGGCTTATTTATAGTACATCAATGAATCCACACAAAAACCAAAAATACTTAGGAAAACACTAGATATGCGTCCATCCCTCTCCTTCTCCTAATCTAGTTAAATTTCACAACTCCTTGTAGAATTAGAAAATCTTGTTGTAAATCTTATCTTTTAGTAACCAACCTTATCTTTTAGTAACCAATTTTATCTTATCTTCCATGTAGATCTTAGGCGCAATTTCTTGTTGACTTTCTTATTGACTTTTCCTTCTTTCTATATTACCTTTTTGATCAAATAACTTTGACTCTAAACTAAAATATTGACTCATCAATATTCAAAATTACAATATTTAATTGACAGAAAATAGCTTAAAATAAGAAAAACTCTTTTCAAATGAAAAGGTAAAAACTTGTAGGCAAACTCTATGCTATAGACTCAACTATTTACATAACTTGAATATCCTCCCCAACCCAAGACAATAAAGTTAAAAAAGTTTGTTTGGAATTTAAATTAAATCTCATGGCTTCCATAATCAAAATAACAGGATCATCTTGAGTTAAAGGAACATTCACACCATATCAACCTCCCCTTCTTCAAAAGAATTTGTCCTCAAATTCTCATCATCATAATAGGGAGACAAATCACCAACATTGAAATTAGCACTTACCCCACCATACTCACTACGGAGCTCAATCTTGTACGCACTATCTCTAACAACCTTCTCAATTCTAAAGGGACCATCAGCTCGAGGCATTAACTTGTTCTTCCTTTTGGAGGGAAATATTCCTTCCTTAAATGTACCCACACAAGATCACCCTCACGAAACTGATGTTGCCTTCTCCCTTGATAGCTCTTTGTTTGTATAGAGGATTCATTTTCTCGATTTGTGCCTTGACTTGCTCACAAGTCTTTTTAAATGCCTCCAGCCTTTTCTTAGCATCAATATAAATTTCAAACTTAGGCAAAATTACAAAATCAATAGGTAAAAAAGGATTTATGCCATATACAATCTCAAAAGGCAAAAATGAAGTAGTACATGAATGAGAACGCTTATAAGAAAATTCACAATGAGCTAACTTTACATCCCAATCTTTCTGGGTTTTACTAACAAGGCCACGCAGCAATGACCCCAAAGTTCTGTTTATGACTTCAGTCTGACTGTCTGTTTGTGGATGATGGTTTGTCGAAAACAACAATTTAGTGCCAACCATCTCCCAAACACTCCTCCAAAAATGATTCAAAAATTCAATATCTCAGTAAGAGACAATACTCCTAGGTAAACCTTGCAGCTTTACAATCTCTTTGAAATACAAATCAGCAATATGAGAAGCATCGTCAGTTTTATGCACAGGAATAAAATGAGCCATTTTCGAAAAAAGATCAACAACCACCATAATGGAATCCTTTCCTCTCTGAGTCCAAGGCAAGCCAACAATGAAATCCATGGAAACACTTTCCCAAGGGGAATCTGGAACAGGCAAAGGAGTATAGAGTCCTTTGTGAAAAGTACTCTCGGGCACGTGGCACATCTACTCACTACCATATGAACATCTTTAATCATGTTAGGCCAATAAAAATGTTCACATAAGGTATCGTAGGTCTTGTGAATCCCGAAATGCCAGCACTTCCCCCACTATGTACTTCCCTAACAAGCAACTACCTTACACCACATTTTGGAATACATAGCTTGTTTACCTTAAATAAGTACCCCTCCTGAACAACATACATGCCCTGAGGTTTACGAAAGTAAGAACAAAAATCAGCATCATCCACAAACAAAAGTTTAATTTGCTCAAACCCTAAAACCCTAGCATCCACCATAGCTAACATATAGGCACGCCTACACAATGCATCAGCCACAACATTAGTCTTACCTTCTTTATACTTAGAAGAAAAAGTAAAAGATTGTAAGAATTCACCCACTTAGCATGCCTATAATTTAGTTTCTGTTGTCCATGAATGTATTTTAAGGCCTCATGATCAGTATGCAAAATGAATGGTTTAGATCTTAAATAATGAGACCAGTGATCAAGTGCCCTAACAATAGCATAAAATTCCCGATCATAGTTAGAGTAGTTAAGTCTAACACCACTTAACTTCTCACTAAAGAAAGAGATCAGTCTCTTTCCCTGCACCAACATAGCTCCAACTCCAACTCCACTTGCATCACATTCAACTTCAAACACTTTATTAAAATCAGGTAAAGCATGTATAAGAGCACTACATAACCTATGTTTCACCTCTTCAAATGCTCTATGTGCCATGGGAGACCAAGAAAACCCCCCCTTTTTCAATAATTCAGTGATAGGCGCCATGATGGTAGACAGGTTCCGAATAAATCTTCGATAAAATGAAGCAAGTCCATGAAAACTTCTACATTCACTGACATTGGAAGGTGCAACCCAAGTAGAAATAGCAACACCTTTCTCTGGATCAACATGAACACATTTCCTAGATACAATATAACTAAGAAAAGATATACTAGAAACAAGAGAATCACATTTTTCTAGTTTACCATACAATTTTTCTTGTCTCATTTTCTCAATTAAACTCCTAAAATGAAATATATGTTCCTATACAAATTTTCTATATATAAGAATATAACCTAAATATATAACAATAAATTTATTCAAAAAGGAACGAAGTACCTCATGCATCAGACACATGAAAGAAGTAGGAGCATTGCAAAGATCAAAAGGCATCACCAATCACTCATATAGACCTTGATTGGTCTTGAAAGATGTCTTCCGTTCATCACCTTCTCTGATTCTCATCTGATGGTAGCCACTTCTGAGATCAATATTAGAAAAAAAAGTAGCACCATGCAATTCATCCAACATATCCTCAAGTGTAGGCATAGGGAACCTATTCTTGATAGTGACCTTATTTACATCCCTACTATCAATAAACATCCTCCAAGTACCATCTTTCGTAGGACCTAACAAAGCAGGCACAACACAAGGACTTATACTTTCCCTCACATACCCCATATCCATAGGTTCCTCAAACTGTCTTTGTAATTCCTTAGAAGCTACAGGGTCACATCTATAGGCAGGTTTATTAGGCAAAGGTGCCCCAGGAATAAGGTCAATAGTATGCACAATACCTCTCAAGGGTGGTAAACCTTGAGGCAACTCATCAGGAAAAACATTAGAAAACTCACCCAATAGTGGAACCAATCTGGGGTCCTTAGGGGTCTTTTTTTTTCAACAGTTCCCACATACTTCACAACAATCAAATAACCAATCCCTGTAGACTCAACTTCCCTGTCGAACTCTTTTGCCCCCAAAATATATTATTCTTTTTTTCAACCTTTTTAGGGACAATAGCAGAAGGTGGTAAAGTTGCTAATCTAATTCTCCTTTTCCCCACAAGCGCAGAATAAATATTAGTTTCGCCTCATGAATCACCTTTCTATCGAACTGCCAAGGTCTACCAAGAAACACATTACAAGCACTACTAGGTATAACATCACACCATAATTCATCCTTATATGCACCTATGGAACAGCAGAGTAATGCTTGTTTTTTCACCTTAATACCAGACTTATCATCCAACCAACTCAATTTATAAGAACTAGTATGATCACAAACAGTTAATTTTGGAGTTCGAACCAAATCAACAGACACAACATTAGTACAAGCACCAGAATCAATAATCATACTGCAAATATATTCCCCTACTCTACATCTAGTGTGAAATAAATTTTCTCGTTGCTCAATATTAGGGGGACAATCAACATGAAATACACGTCTCATCATACCAAGAAACTTACCAGAATCTTCTTCAGCATAGGCCATATGAGGTTCTTCCTTCTCAGACTCCTCTACTAATTCCTCCTCGGGGAGAATTTAAGACAAATCCTCCTCAACCTCAATCTCCCTAATCATGTTCATAGTCAATGCCTTCCTAGTGGGACAATTACTAGCAATATGCCCCCTCCCCTGACATTTACAACACTTTTGAATCTCGTCAAATTTATCCTTAGACAAGTACAGTTTAGGTTTCTCTTTATTATCATCTTTGTTAACAACATTCTTTTTGCCAACATTAGAAGTTTTAGCCACAGAATAAGAGGTACTAGGTTTAAACTGATTAAACTGACTCTTATTACCCCCATATCCTCTCAATTTATCATCTTTTTCATGGGACTCAAATTTCTCAGCCAGTCTACATGCATCATCAAAGCTAGCACAAAAGGACTCCTCAACCTTTTTTGCAAGACTCCGATTTAACCCTTTTAGATATCTAGCAATTTTATTTCTTTCAGTTTCAAACATATCACAGACTAGACATAAACGATCAAATTCCATGTTATACTCAATAACGCTCATAGACCCTTGTGTCAGACCATGCATTTTCACATAATTCGTTGTTCATAATCAGCAGGCAAAAATTTCTCAAGCAATTTCTTCTTTAACTTAATCCATCTATTAAGTTTTTCTTTTCCAAATTTAACTTTTTTTGCCTTTACTTTATCATACCAAATTCCCGCATACTTAGTAAGTTTTTTTTTTTTGCTAAATAAGTAATTTACATTGCTTTCGAAACTGAGAAACACCATTCTAACCTAAGCAAAGAACCAACTAGGTTGGACCCTTATCAAAGGAAAGAAAACCAATTACAACCAAAGGTTATAACCCAATCACAAACTACTAAACCAAATATAATCCTTCCTACTAATCTTATTAGGCAAAACTAATTTAATTCTATTTTGCACTATACTTTTCATTAGACTAGCATTAACACTAGGCCTAGGAACACATTGATGCCAATAACATTGGTTTCTACAATACCAAATGCTATACACTGTTGTTGCAAGTCCAGCTGATAATACACTCTTCCTGAATTTGGAGTGTCTTGAGCATCTAATCCATATAATGAGAGCAGGCATAGATGAAGTTGAGCAACTAATTCCAAGCCAAACTTTAAGCAGCTGTTAACACATCAAACTGTATGGACAGTGAAAAAATAAATGGGAATGTTTCTCTGGCTCTGAAGAACAGATCAAGCACAGATCTGATCTGCTAATTCCCACTCTAGCTAAGTGCTCAGTGGTCTGCAGCCTTTCTTGCACTGCCAACCAAAATACAAATCTGTGCTTAAGCACACAGAGCCTGTTCCACACAACAGCATCCCACAGCACATGATCTCTATTACCTCTCAGTTTCTCATAAACTGACTGAATAGCATACTTCTGAAGAGAGCACAGCTCAGACTCAGAAAAAAAACACCTTCAATCTTTCTTTCACAGCACAAATAGCCTTCCAATACCAACTTGCACCGGCTTTAGGGGTGTAAGTCCACCATTTCTCACCTTTAATATAAACTGAGTGAACCCATCTAATCCAAACATTATCTTGTTTGGAAGAGATAGCCCAAACATATTTGCCTAAACAGGCCAAATTCCAGCTAATCACCTCTCTAAAGCATAAACCACCACAAGCTTTGCTCCAACACAGATTTTCCCAAGTAATGGCACCAGGTTTATAAGAGCTAGCTTGTCCACTTCATAGGAAGGCTATGCAAATTTTCATTACTTCCTGAAGAACATTCTTTGGAATAATGAACACTTGAGCCCAATATCTGTGCAGACTCAATAACACAGAATTAATGAGAAGAGATCTGGCACTGTATGAGAGAATCCTGCTGCTCCATACTCTTATTCTTGGAGTCATTTTCTCAATTATGATTTCACACTGAGCTTTAGACACTCTTTTAGAACAAATGGGCACCCCCAAATATCTAAAAGGCAGTTTACTCTGCACAAAACCAGAAGTATTTACAATTCTCAAAACCTCATGTGCGGGCATACCACAAGAATACATAGCTGACTTACTCACATTAGCTTTCAAACTTGAAGTATCAGAAAATAGTTTGAAAGCTCTCAACATCAAATAGGCTGAAGGGAAATCCCCTTTGCAACACAGTATAAGGTCATCAGCAAAACACATGTGAGTTAATTTCACTTCCTTACATCTAGGATGAAACTGAAATTGCTCTATCTCACTCATTTTAGCCAAAATCCTAGAAAGGTACTCCATACATATCACAAAGAGCAAAGGTGACATAGGATCACCTTGCCTCAGCCCCTTAGCAGATTTAAAGTACCTTCCATGTTCCCATTAAGCAACAAGGAGAAAATTGGAGTAGTAACACATCTCATCACCAAATGAACAAAGTGAGCAGGGAAACCCAAATGTTGAAGCATTTCCTGTAAGAAGTTCCAATCAACAGTATCATATGCCTTCTGAAGATCAATTTTCATTGAACAACCTGGAGCCACTTTCTTCCTACCATAGTGCTTAATAATATCCTGAATCAACATAATGTTATGCACTATATATCTCCCATGAACAAAACCTCCTTGATTCTCAACAATAATATCTGGTAGGATTTGCCTCAACCTCCCACACAATACCTTTGTAATGCATTTATATAGACTATTACAACAAGAGATAGGTCTAAATTCTGTAACATGCTGATTCTGAATCAAAGTAGTAGAAGTATTATTTAATTCCTTTAAAACATGTCCACTATTCAAGGTGTCAATCACAGCAGCTACTATATCATCTCCAATAATATTCCAAGCATCTCTTTAAAAGAAAGAGCCAAAACCATCTAGACTAGGAGCTGTACATCCTGGTATTGAGAATAATGCTTTCTTAACCTTACCGGTTGTATATGGTGCATTAAGAATTGCTAAATGATCAGCAGATAGTAATGGACCATAATTAACAATTTCAGCATGTACTTGAGATCTCTGAGCATTGACATGGCCTAAAAAATTCTTATAATAAGCTAAAAAGGCATTTGAAACAAAATCAGCAGTATCATGCCACACTCCAAACTCATCATTAATACTGAATACCTGATTCTGAAGCCTCCTAGCTTTAATACTCTGGTGGAAAACTCTAGTGTTCTCATCGCTATCTCTGAGCCAATACATCTTAGTTTTTTGCCTCAGAAAGGAAACATAAGCTGCATGTTTGATCTTGTATTCTTGAATAGCAATTAACACAGGTGCTACAAAATCCTTATCACCAATATGAGTGTGAAGCAGTTTCTGAGCTGCAATCATGTTATTATAAGCTTGCAACTCAGATGCCTGTAAATCAGAAAAGCCTGATTTATTTAACTCTTTCAAAGTTCCCTTAATCTTCTTAAGTTTCTGTAGGACAACATATATTTAAGAGCCTTGTATCTGCTCAGACCAGCATTGCCCAATAATCTCCTCAAATTGAGATGCACCTTTCCACATTATGAAGTATCTACATGGCATCCCATTTACATTGTCAGGGAAGACTGTGAGAAGGGCAGGAGAATGATCAAACTCTCCTTCACATTGCAAATTCACCTCTGCAGAAGCAAACATATCCTGCCAAACTACATTGGCAAGCATTCTATCCAATTTGGAAAAGACCCTAGCATCTCCCTCTTGCTTGTTATTTCAAGTAAAGAAATTGCTAGAAGCTTTGATATCAAATACTCCACAATCAGCCATACAAGTTTTAATATCATACATCTCACTTTCTCTAACAAGAGATCCTACTCCCTCATCAGTACTCATCACAGTATTGAAATCTCCACACAACAACCATGCTTCAGTTGTAGCCAAGGCTCTCAAATCAGTCCAGAGTTCAACTCGTTGCACTCTTTCATTAAAAGCATAAATAAAAGTACAGAAAAAGCCATTGATACCACTCAAGGGTTGAATGAAACAATGTATTAAATGACTAGTTATTTTGAGGATATTAACATGAAAACTGTTTGCTTCCATGCTAAGATAATTCTACCACCTTTATCATGATGAGCATTAGTTGTAAAACACCGTCCTATAAATATTCTTTGGTAAAGAAGCCCTAGATTAGGCATCTTAACCTTTGTTTCTAAGAGAGCAACAATGCCAACAGAAAATCTATGGATATAAGAAGCCACATCTCTCTGTTTCTTAACATTGTTCACTCTCCTAACATTCCAACATAACAACCTATCCATTCAAGATAGGGAAAGTTCCCTCTCCCTTATCTAGCTTATCTTGACCAATCTATATATCAGGCTCATAAGCAGCTTCATGGATTGGAGTTTGAGAAGAACTTAGTAAGTCTGACAACAACAATTTTAAACATCTTATGATCATCTAAATCCCTGACCTGACAAATCTTTTCAAGTTGCCGAATCCATTCTAATAATTCCTCAGGAACCCCATTACTAGTAAAATCGTCCAATTTCATCCCTTTATCATCATGAAAATTTGATTTTACTTTTACATGCTCAAGTGACTCGTCATAATTAGAACCAACAAATTAGACATGATTAGGATTGAATATTTTGTTTATAGTTTCGTTTAAGGCTATTAAAGCATTCGAATTTCTAGTGTTAGATTCTTGGAATTCTACCCTAGCTTGGAACCATGCTTTAGTTAGTTACTCCAAGTTTTTCTTTATTTCCTCCAAATCCATACTCCACAAATTCAAGACTCACCAAGAAAAGCAAGAAAAATCAAGAAAAAACAAGAAACACACTAAGATTGGATATTTATGAATGAAAACGAACACCAATATAACCAAAACCACTCGGCACAACCAATAAACACAGAAGAAGAGAGGGATCCCCAGAGAAGGACGTAAACCAACCAATGGTTCGCAAGAAAAAATTTTTTCCAAAAGATCGAAAACAATGACAAAGATCGAAAACTATACCTTTTGCACATCACAACCAATGCCAAAACACCCTTCAATATCACCAACCCGGAAAATATGATACCACTTGAAACGTTTCCCCTCTTAGATAAAGAAGACAGATCCAAAAATCCAAAGCAAAGGATCTAAAAGAAGCCTCTAAGTCCGAAATTTCAATGTAATAAAGAACGGGATATTTTATTTGTGAAGAACACTCGTGAACTCACAAATAAATTACAACTCTACTAAGAACAATCCTGAACATTAATAAGTTGCACTCTCAATAATTAACACTCCTGAATTTATTAAAAGGTTGTTTTTATACTCTCAAAGAATTTAAAACTATAAGTAAACAAAAGTTTTTAGAATAATGCATAATAAATTTTATCGATCCCATGGCCTATTTATAGTACATTAATAAATCCAAACAAAAACCAAAAATACTTAGGAAAACACTAGATAGGCGCGCATCCCTCTCCTTCTCCTAATCTAGTTAGATTTCACAACTCCTTGTAGAATTAGGAGAACTTGTTGTAAGTCTTATCTTTTAGTAACCAACCTTATCTTTTAGTAACCAACTTTATCTTATCTTCCATGTAGATCTTAGGCGCCATTTTCTTGTTGACTTTCTTCCTTTGTGTTGACTTTGCCTTCTTCTTTTCATATTGCCATCTTGATCAATAACTTTGACTCTAAACTAAACTATTGTCTCAACAATAATTAAATTACAATATTTAAATGACAGAAAATAGCCTAAAATAAGAAAAATCCTTTTCAAATTAAAAGGTAAAAACCGGTAGGCAAACTCTATACTATAGACTCAACTATTTACATAACTTGAATACCCTCCCCAACCCAAGACAATAAAGTTAGAAAAGTTTATTTTGAATTCAAATTAAATCACATGGCTTCCATAATCAAAATAACAGGTTCATCTTGAGTTAAGGGAGCGTTGACATCCATATCTTTCATTAGTTGGGATAGGATTAGCCTCTCCAAATATATAGGCGGATGAGGTTTTCTCAAATCAAAAATTAATTGAACCATTCTCTAAATGGAACTTATTATGAAAACTTACTCTGACCCTCGAACCATTGGGCCAATCTAGAGCTCCATGCTTCCCCACATATGCTAAAAACAGAGATATCCTCTCCTATCAATATAGTCAATAAAGGCGTGAACTATTAGGCTTAGTAGCTACTAGCTTTGAATGCACACAATGCGTGCGAAAGTATATAAACTTCTGCATAAAATCATATTGTGGAAGCGAGAAGTAACAACAGATTATGGAAAAGAGAATAGAAAGAACGATAGTTTGTTTAAGTCAAAAAAAGGAAAATAGTTAATTATAAAGAGGGAATTATGCCTATTAATTAGTATTTAAAATTTTGAATAATAATAATAATAATATTAAATTTTGGTGTCCCTCATCTCTTCCCTCATAGAATAAAGATGCTCGGAAAATGTATATTGGTTTTTGGAGAGTCAATCATACTTAAAGCTTCCTAGTCGAAGTGAGTATGACAAGTACTAGCCAAAATTGCTTACCAAATTTAAAGCATCTTTATCCCCTCTAATGATGTAAAGAACGAGTTAAGTATGGGCCCTGCTCCAAATGATAACTTCTCAGTTAAGTCATGTTCTAAGTTAGCCTAAGGAATTACCTTCCCTTCCATAAGCAAAGTATACACATGGAATTGGGCAATCAATGTTCTACCAAACATAAAAATAGTTCCTTTGAAAGCATGCAATGATAGGTTACCCCACTAAGAGAAGACTCGAAAAATATAAAGTTTCTCTTCCACAATGGTATCAATTTCTCACCTCTTCTACAATTGTATGATGCTTTCTCTCATAATCAAGCTTGAGCCCCATGGCCTGCCCTTCCCCTCTTTGTGGCTTCCTGCTCTTTCCGTTGGTACCAGTTGTTGGTACAACAACTATAAACAAGAAATGATGTCCCATTACAAGGTGGTCCACAACACCAGAGAGGTGATTCACTTTCCTAAAGGTCATTGACCCTTAGAAATAAGGGATCCTCGCAAGTCAATAGGAACAAAAAATTAATGGTTAAAATAGATTGCAATTAAAATGCATATAAGACAAGAGACAAGCAATAGTTAGCATATTTAAGAAAATGATTATTTCATTGATTTATGCATTAAAAACCGATATTCACACAAACTTTAATAGAAAAGAGGGTAACAAACAAGCATAATTGAGGATGAAGAGAGGGTATGTCGCCATCTTTCCCACACTCAATGAAAGGAACGAAAGATAGCCCAGAACATGAAGTGTTTTTGCCTAAGTAACTACCTAACTATGCTAAATTATGCCTAGATTCTAAAGAGAATATGTTTTATGTGTTGTTCTTGAGGTCCTTTGATGCTTGATGAAAGCCCCTATTTATAGGTGAGGTTGGAGGCGGGTTTTAGGATATACAATTGTCGTATCTTCAGATAACTTCCTGTTCCTAGTAAAGTAACTTCCCAAATAACGGGAAAGCAGTCTAGCAACCACCTACACTCCTCGAAGCTTCTAGTTTTCTCTAGCCTCTATATTCTAAAGTCTCGTGTTTCTCTGGCTGGACTTCACTAATTGTCTTACTGGATCTTGACTTTGGTCAATGTGGGGTGCAGTATGACTCTATGGGGCTTCGACTTTTATATATGTATGAGCCCAAAACTCAAAATGGTACTAACAAAGGCCCACGTAATTTGTGAGGTTAATGAACTGGAAACGTTGCAAAGTAAGACTATTTAAATGGGAATACACGAAAGTAAGATCATAGCCAATAATTTTCATTAATAATGCATAATGGAAATTAATATTAAATTTTTGAATAAATGCAAAGGGTAAATACATAGACTAAAAATAAAGAGGAAGTTACAGCAACCCTTGTTCAATTGAGATTCTGAGAGTCTCAATGTATTTAAGACTGAGATCTTTGCTCATATTCATTCACATCTAGTAGGAGGTGGAACTTCTAGGCTTGAATCACACACACTTTTGAGGATGAATCTATGATGCTTCCATTCTATAGAATACCCACCCTCATAAAGACGACCATTGTTTGCCAGATATGGGGTACTGAACTCCTGTAGAGACATCCTTACTTTCACATTGACACTGACAAAGGAACCTTATGATTTAGTTAGAATCCTCTAGAAAATCACTTTCCTCGGTTATGTTCATGTGGAATGGAGCATATTGATGCTGTTGGAGCTTCCTATACCTTCATTCCACATTGGGTTGCCTATACACTTTCACTATCAGTTTGCCCCAGTCTTTGCAAACTGATATTTCCCTTTGCCTGGTTACATGGTCAATTTTTGGAAAGATTAGAGTAGTCAGTAAGTCTAGCTTAGAAGCCTTTTTGAAACTGGGAGTTTTAGTGGGACACTCGGAAACCATCTTAGGTTTTCTTGGTAAAGTGCTTGTTAATGACTCTTTTCCATAACTTTGTTTCTAAGTTGGTGAATTATTCTTGATCCCTTGCAAAATCATCGAAGTCTAGATGATGATTAGGGTAGTTAAGGTTCGGATAATTTCCTATACCCTCGGGAAAATTTCTAGTTGGGTCAGGCTGATATTTCCTCATATGTTGTATTCACTATTTTGATGATGACAAATAATAATTTTGAATTATAGTCATTTGAATGAAAATAAAAGTTTTATTATTTTACGTGCTCTATGTTTTAAATCTTCTATATATTCTAACTTGTGGAGAAATGGTTAAAGGAGTTTTTAACCTAATCAAGTTTTTATGTTTGAAGATTATATTTTACCACTCGAAATAATTACACTATTATGCTTAACTGATCTAATAACTTCGGAGGTTTGGAGCAAAAGAGTTGCCTGTTTTGTGGATGCAAGTTGAATGTATCTTGCCTAAATAAAGGGAAAGAGGGCAACTGATATCTCGATGGGCATATACACACACAACGTCTCTGTTAGTTGCAGAAATCATGGAAGACATGCAACAAATCATGGAATGAGGAGCTAAAAACAAGCGTGCAAAAAACATGAAGTTAACAGACATGAAGACCATGAAGTTCACCTATATCCTATATAAGAAGATACCGTTGCTCAGAGAAAAAAATGACTTTCCAAGATTTACAAGTGAATTTACATACTTAGAAAGTCATTGTTCTTTTACTCCTCTTCATAGCAAATATAGTTGTATTTCTTTTGAGTGTTGGGTGAGTGAAAATCAGAGAGAACTTTTTGTAATCGAGAGAGAAAAAGAAAAGGAGATAGAGAAGACTTCTAGAGAAGTTAAGAGAGAAAGTCACTTGTTCTAGAGGAATTGAGTGACTAAAACTGGTTCCTAGAGGAACTTAGTGAGGTCCATTAATAGGTTGTTGTTTGCCTACTATTAATAAGAAAAGTCAAGAGTCAAAATCCCTAGCGGTTAAGGTTTTTCTTCCTGTTGGGCCTAGAAAATTTACCTTGTTGGTTTAAACTCTTGTGTCTTTCTCTCTAATTTGATTTCTCTTTAATTTGATTTTTGGTTCCATCTATTTAGCAAAATAGTTTAAAATTCCCTACAAATTCAATTCACCCCTCCCCCTCCAATAGTTGGTCACGTGTTTATACAAGTCCAACATCATGCTTCTTTGCATTTTGGTGATTTTATTTTTAAGGAATGTGTTTTGTTTTTTGAACACGTAGTTCCTTCTTATAGAATGAAAGTGGTAGAGGTTAAATGAAATGTGGTTAACTTCCACTTTTGTATCCACTAATCAGTTTCCTCAATCTGTCGAAAATTGATCCGAGTAAGTTAGTTACTAGGGTCGTAAGTTTTAATCTCATTTTGGGACCTTGTTTATTGAATCGTCATTTAGCAGTTTTATTGTTTTCATTATCCTTATCATTTCAGATTCATTACGTACCAAAACAACAATAATTATGCAAAAAATCAGGATAGAAATAATAAATAAATAAGTAGTCAATTTCATTAATTTTAAATCAATATTACATTGATATTGATAATGAAAGAAGCCCTAATGCTATTGCTCTCAACATTACATCATTTCCTAATTCCTTTCACATCTTAGTAATTCAAAGATAAAAGGAAAAATTAAGAGAAAAAATCTCACCTTTGGTCAGTCTTCCACCAATGATACCATAATCCCACATTTTATCCTCATCTTCTCATATTGGGTCGGGGTGATGTGTAACATGTTTGACCTTCAAAGCGACCGTTGACTTTTTAAAATAAAATAAAAACGCCGAGCCAACCCCACCCTCCTCTTCCCTCCCCTTCCCCTGCCACCATCTCTCTTTCTTTGCTCTCCAGCTTAGGGTTTTTAGATAATACAGATTCACATTGTCCATAAACAAATCATTCAATTCATCTTATGGTATCAACTTTCCTGCGATTTTGATATGTTTTTGCTTAATTGAAATGGATTTCCAATAATCAAAGAGAGAGAGAGTAGTAAATACGACATTAATGGCGGCAAGCTCCGCCGGTGGACTCACGATGCCATTTTTAAGCATAAAGCTTCATGAAAACGTTTCACTCCTTCAATTCCATTGCCGAACCTTCGAGTTCTTAGCCACTGGTGAATTTAGTCGTCATCGGAGGTTTTTCTCCGGCACCGTTACTAGAGAAGATGATAAAAACCCTTCCCTGAGGTGGTTTCGAGGGAGGGGGTTGTTTTAGGTGGCTGGGGTGGAGAAGGTGGTGTTTTTCAATGGTGGGGTGGGGTGGGGTGGCAGCAGTGGGGGAGGGGAAGAGAGGGGGTGGCAGCAGTGGGGGAAGGGGAGGGGTGGGGGTTGGCTGGGAGGATTTTTTTAAGTTATTTTTTATATAAATTTGAATTAAGACTTTAAGTTTAAAATTTAATTAATTAGCTGTTAATCACGTAATTTGGAAAGATTACCCATAACTATAGGTTATCAACAGGTGACGGCCCAATATAAGCATATAGAGGTAAAAAGTGGGATTATTGCTGGATTATTTGAAGGTGGTACCAGTGGTGGAAGACCGGCCAAATGTGGGATTTTTTTGTCAATTTTTCCGAGATATTTAGGATAAGACAAAATTTAAAAAGATGGCCGAAGATCAAAGAAGAACAAGGGAAAGAAACATGTGCTAAAAAGAACAAAGAGAAAAAGGAGGAGATGGAAGAAGAAAGTGGCGGAATAGAAGAAAGAAGTGAAGAAAAAAGGGAGGAAAATGAGAAAGAAGAAGGAGGATGAAAAGCAGAGAAAGGACCCCAATACTCTGAGCCCTAATCCTACCCCCAGTTGCTTAAACTGGGACTGACCATACATGTCATTGTCTTCATCAGTAGTGTTAGGAGCTCTGTCACCTTCATAGAAAGAATCAAAAGAGGGATTCCATGGTGAACCCTCTTCTGGCGAATAAGAGAAGCAGGATGAGAGGGTAGTAAAAGGAGATGGAGGGGGAATGGGTTCTCCACCATCAGAATCTTCAGAATGGAGGGGGAGCCACTTGTGGAGGAGCTGAAGTAGATGCTTCTTGTGTCTTCTCTTCTTCACTCCAGGCCACCGACCGTTGTGGACGGTTTTGGTGGTGAGTTTACAGGTGGTGCTTCTGGAGGCACCTCTGGTGATGGTGAAGGCGGCGGTGATTGGGATGATTTAGGAGATGGAGGGGAATCCACTTGTGGAGGAGCTAAGATCTTGCTTAACTACTCCCTTCTCCTTTTGTTACCCGTTGTCTTTTTGCTTGAGGTCCAGCCATTGCTAATCTCTTTTTCTCTTGGTAGAAGAAGAGGAGAGGAAAATTGAGAATTTTCAATAGAGGTGTAAGAAAATGGGATAAATCAATCCATACTTACCCCCTTTCTAACTAGAGGGAAATGTGACTCTTCAACTCCTACCTTCATTGATCAAAGCTCTCTCACATAGAGCCTTTAATTGATTTGACGACTGTGAATTAAAATCCCAACACGTCATTTACCCCTATGGCGCCTCTTCCCTTGCTTAGAGTAATTATGACCAGACTGCAATCATTACCATTTACTTTGGAAGTTGAAACTATTGACCAATGGAATTTTTACTCCTTTTATGGTTTAATCATTTCTGAACTAAGGAGTAAGTGAAGCGGTAATCTTTGTTAAGAAGCCTATTTATTAGTGCAAGCTATAAAATGAACACACTTTTAGGCCTATGAGAGTTGTTATTGATTAGCCTCCTCCACGCTATCGTTGGAGCTTGATCTCTGAGAGCACTATACACATATTATTGATAAACACTTTTCCTTTCATCATATTTGTAGACTAGCCTCACATTCATCAATAATATCCCTGCACTTCATAATCTATTTCAATGCCCAAGAGCATTTTAGGGTAATAGAAGCCTCCCAAAGTTGTTGCCTTTTAATGTAATAGGTATGCACCCATCTAACCCACAACTTATCAGATTTGTGAGCTAGGTCCCAAAGAAGCTTAGCAATAGCCATTTTGTTCCATAGAGAACTATGAATCACATTCCACCCTCTTGAAATTTTATGCAAGCAATTATGACTCCGAATAACTAGGGTTTCCTTGAGCGACTCAGGTTGCCAGTGCAGAGGAAAATTCTACGATAAGCTTCAAGGTTTTTCAAAGCTTTCCTCAAGAGGATAAAAATGTATGTCCAGTATGGTTGCATGCCTAATAAAACTCCCTTTATTAACTGAAGTCTTCCTGCATAAGAAAGAAATTTAGTAGTCAGACACCTTATTCTACCATTCACCCTTTCAATCAAGGGCTTACAATCATGAGAGCTCAATTTTTTGGTAGAGAGAGGGACCCCAAGATATTTGAAAGGGAGATCAAAACACCATAAACTAGAGGTGACAAAACCAATGCAATAATATCAGCTTTCAGTATATCAGTGATACCACCAAGATAAATTTCATTCTTATTCAAATTAGCTTCCAAACCAAAAGGCTGAGAGAATTTAGTGAAGGCTTTGCAAAGCATCTGAATAGAGGTCGTATCAGCTTTAGCAAAAAGCAATAATTCAACAAACATCATATAGGTGATACTGAGCTTTTAACATTTAGGGCGGAAATTGAATTCAGGATCCTCAACCATCTCATTGAAGCATCTAGACCTAAAGCAAAGAGGAATTGTGACAGGGGATCACCTTGCATGAGGCCTTTTTGAGCCTTGAAAGGGTGAGGGGTAGGAATTTCATTTATTAAAATGGAACAACTAATAGAATCTATATAACCCATAATCTACTTAACAAAGAGCAGAATATCCCAATTTAACCGAGACAATTTCCATAAATTTCCAATCAATGGAATCATACGCTTTCTTTAAATCAATCTTAAGCATGCACCAAAGAGTGATGTTCTTGTGAGTGTAGCCATTTATGAACTCATTGGCTAATAGTTTGTTGTCCGCAATGTATTTACCAGGGATAACCCTGCGTGGGCCTCATTACTACTTCTTTAATAACAAGAGTCAATCTCTTAGTAAGAAGTTTAGACACTATTTTGTATAGAACATTACAACAAGCAATAGGTCTATAATTTTTTACATAAGAAGGGTTTTTTGAACCTGAGAAACAAAAGTGACAGATGTACAGTTCCACTATTGAAGTATCTTACTTTGCTTGAAGACGGAAATTACAGAATGGTGGCAGAAACAGAAATAAAACTTAAAAACGGTTTTATCTCAAAATCTACAAAATAAAAAATAAAATAAAAATATCAACGATCATATTTCAAAACCAGTTAATTTCCAAAACAACCATACTAAAAAGCCAAGAAATAGAAAAAGTAAAACAGGTCAGATGTGTTTGTGCGTCAGGACTGGATGGGCCAACCAGGTGGTGACACGTGGCATGCATGAGAATGGTGACAAAAATGATATTAAAATTTAAAATGGTAATATCTCAAATGTACAAAGTAAATAAAATAAAAAATTACCAATGGTCATACTTTCTCGAGATGTATGAGCGACATTCATTTTGCTGTATTTTGAAACATTTCAAATAAAGTTATTTTCTTTCAAATTCGTTTATATAGTGTTTATGGCTAATTGGAAAGCATATTCTTAAGAAAATCAAATATTTGTTATTAAAAAAAAGAAAAATAATTAAAAACAATACTCCCTCCGTCCCCTTAAGGATTTCCCATTTCTTTTGGGCACAAAGCTTAAGGAGCGAGGTTGGTCTAGGGCCTAAATTTTCATTTTATAATCGAAAAGTAAGGTGGTAGATATTGTTTAGAATTGTTTATTAATAGAGAGAGTGTGGAGTCAAGTGTTCTTTGTAAGAAAAATAATATTATAATTGGTGAATCATATCCAAATAAGGAAATGGGGAAAGTAATTGGGACAAACAAAAATGGAAAAGTGAGAAATCCTTTAGGGGATGGAGGGAGTATTTGATCAAATCAACAGTATTCAAAATTAAATATTTGATTATTTAGTATAAAAATTGCATGCTCATATTTATATCTAGGGAAGCTATTGTGTCAGACGCGTACCGTTGGATGGACGGGTCACGCGCTTCGCACGTGACAGATGCAAAATAACGAAAAACTATCCTTAAATCCAATCACATCAATGCTCAAATAGCAAGCGAACAAAAAAAATCATCTTGCAAAATAAATTAAATCCAATCCATCAACAAACTTCAATTCATTTTCTGAAACTAAAATCGAAAGCAAATTCATGTCAATCGCTGCGACTTCATTCTTAATCAAATATATATTGTACTACTGAATCATTAAACCTCAATATTCAACTAAAATGGAGGTTTCTACGTTCGAGGATTCAAATTCGCAGAATTTATGCCGTGAGCTGTTAATTGCAGATACAACATCTAAAGAGAACGAGAACAACTTGGATCCGCATTCAGATAATACAACAATTGAAGAAGAAAAAGGTATATACAACTACTCACAATCATTTCAACTTACAGTATAACTTGTATTGAAATATCGATTACATTTCATAACTATAACCATCAGCCAATATTGTAACACATTTGAGATAAATTCAGAATAAAAACTACTTTCATCTGAAATAAGGAAAACCAAATGAAGGAAAATTACAAGTAACTGAAATAATTTTACGGTCTAATGAAAAGAACACAGTAATGAAACTGAACAACAACAAAAAACAACAACTGAATGGTTAGTGAAACTAACTAAATTAAAACTGGAACTAAATGAAACAGTAGTAACTGAATTACAAATGGAACTAAATGAAACTAAGCCAACCTGAAACTAAACAACTAAAAACAACAACTGAAAGCTAAGTGAAACTAACTGAATACAAACTGTAACTAAAATGAAACAATAGTAAATGAAATTAAGTCAACCTCTAACTAAAAAGAGAATAAAAGGAAATGAAACAAACCAAGTACTAACTGAAACACAAATGATAGGTGTAAAGAAACTAACTGAAACAACAGTTAGAACAAACTGAAATTAAATAACAATAACTGAAAAGAACAAAAAATGATAAAGCAAAAACTTACAACAGGTGTGGGAATATCTGCTTCAACAACAGGAGGAGGAGTAATCATAGGAATGGAGGTACTACTCGCCAACCCCTCTACTGGAGCAGTATTAAAAGACTTTTCAGTCTTGTCATGGACCTTGCAAAAACAAAGAACAAAATAAACTCAAAACTTAACAACAACAAGGAAAAAAAACACAACAGGAATTCCAAATGAAAACAAAATAGAACTAACTGAAAATTTAATAACACTAACTGAAAAGAACAAACACGATAAAGCAAAAACTTACATCAGATATAGGAATATCTGCTTCAACAACAGGACTAGGAGTCATAAGTTGAAATGAAGGCATTGAAGTGTCACTACCATGAACACTAGGAGGGCTTGAATAAACCAAAGGACAGCCAAAATTATCAGACAGCCTTGTCCCTTTAGTTGAAGAGTCATATCTCGGACTCTTGCGACTATAAGTCTTTGGAAAATTTGACGCGAACAGTCCAAACTATTGTTCATCTTCTATAAACAGTCCAAACTATTTATAATCCATGAACAGTCCAAACTATCACCACCATCTTCCATAAACAGGCCAAGTGACCTGTTAACTTGTTACAACAGGTAAAACCTATAATTTTTATTTCCCTTTTTCTTTTTGGTTTTAATAACCTTTTTAATTAACTTAAAAATTAAAAACAAAAAAATCCTTCCCCACCCCACCCCCTGCCAGCTACCCCCTCCCCTTCCCACACCCACATCGCCACCACCACTCACCCCATTTTTCCCCCATCTTCGCCGGAACTCTGACCCCATTTTCAGGCGACAATTTCTTACTGCATTCTTCGTTTTCATCCTGTTTTCAGGCGACAGCTTTTCTGCGTGAATCTTCTTGCGATAGTTTCTGTCATTCTACATAGGATAATACAAACATACCACGATTACTACAATAATCCTAATCTTCAGTAATTGAAGGTGTAATAACTTTCCTCTTCCCTCTGTTCAGACGATATTAAGAGCACAATTGCAAATGCCAATAACCCAGCAATTTCTCGTTCTCGAAAATCAATGAAGCAAAATCCGCATGAACCAAGAAGTGCCGGATCGAAGCAAGCAAATTTGAACTAAGGAAAGCCACCCCCATGTGTAATAGCACAAACAATTCATATATATCCTCAATCAACCCGCGAAATCAGATGAACAAGAGCAGATATTTCTAACCGAGACGAGAAGATATACATTCACACGACCCTTTTGGAATTCAAACAGTAAAACCCTAAAATTTACAAACACTAAAAAACGAAAAACGAAAGTCATTGAAACAATGTCTCTAGAGATTGAAACACCAAAAGATTGACGAAAACAACTCCAGTAATCAAAACCCTCCATTAATTTTGGGAGAAATGGGGTGAGTGGTGGTGTGGTCGTGTGGGTGAGGGAAGGGGTGGGGGTGGCTGGCAGGGAGGGAGGTGGGGTGGGGAAAGATTTTTTTTTAAGTTAATTATTAAAAAGGTTATTAAAATCAAAAGGAAAAAGAGAAATAAAAAATATAGGTTTTTACCTGTTATAACAGGTTAACAGGTCATAGGGACTGTTTATGGAAGATTGGGGTAATATTTTGGACTGTTCGTGGATTATCAATAGTTTGGACTGTTTATAGAAGATGGTCAATAGTTCGGACTGTTGGCGTCAAATTTTCCTAAGTCTTTTCGACCAGTACTGATGTTCTTTATGAGTCCTTCTCAAAAAATACATCTTTAACGAAAGTACCACAAGGAGTACTATCATCCATGCTGCTGTCAAACTACATAGCATGGCCCGTATCACCACCCTTAACACTTGAAGCACCTTCAACTTCGGTTGAATCATTTTTTTTAGTACTATCTTAACCACCACTACTCTCTTCCTCATTGCGGCCCGACTTATCATCATTCCCACCACCATTCTTTTGCTTATTTGGAGATGATTCTGCTTTATCATAAGCTACACTGGGACCACTCTCATGTTTCTGACCTGAAATCTCATCTTCATCATCATCGGCTGACTTCTCACCTTTATCAAAACCATCACCATGAACACTGTCTTCACCACCTGCCTCATCTTCCTTCTCACGCGAATCTGAATCATCATGCTTCTTCCCAACAACCTCTCTTGTACTACCTCCACCCATAACAGAAACAACTCCTGGAGGATCACTTCGATTAAAGACATGTATTTGATTCCTCTCAAAAACAACCTGAACTTTCTTCACGACTGGGCTAGCTTTCACATTCAAAGCCTCTGCCTTTTGTTTATTCTCCAATATTGCTTCTCCAACTCATCAATTTGAGCAAAGAAATCATCATTAAGCACATCTCCACCATCTTCTTGGGATAAACTTTCCTGAGATAGTTGTTCCCCTTCTTGTCGAATATCTTGTGCAATCTTCAAGTTCACTTCACAGAATGCAATTGCATTTCGCTTCACTCGAAGCAGATTCTTCATATATCCCTACAATAGAACAAAAACCAAGAAAATTATGAAAAAGGTAAATGAACCACAAGTAATAAACAAAACAACAGATAACAAACTGAAAGCATTAACATACCAACTGAAACCAATAAATGAAGAAACTGAAAACATTAAAATACCAACTGAAACCAAACAAGGAACTAACTGAAAGCATTAAAATACCAACTGAAACCAAAAAGGAACTAACTGAAAGTATTAAAAAAACCAACTGAAACCAAAAAAGGAACAAAATGAAAGCATTAAAATACCAACTGAAACCAAAAACAGAAATAACTAAAGCTACTAATATACAAACTGAAATATAACAACAAACAACAGAAGCTATACAAATACAACCTAAAAAATAAAACAACCAAAAGAAATTGAAAAACCAACAAATTCAAAGCATCACTTATTGGAACATCAGAAGCATTGATCTCATCATCAGTCATCAAGTGAGATGGAAGATCTATAACCAACTGTTTTGTTGAACTTGAAGACTGAACAACCTTGAATGAAGAACCCAAAGCCTTATCAGGATGAAGAACTTGTTTTGCCTTATCATCAGTCTTGACTGGAAGAATATACTTCAAGTTCAGATGGAATTGCTTAAGAACATCGGCCAATCTATCTTCATCATCCCAGTAACAAACATAGGGTTTCTCTACTCCTGTGAAATCTAAATTACGACATTTGAAGTTGTGAATCATAATAAGCACCAAAGAACTTATACAACCCCTCAACTTAATAGTAACTTTACTGCCATCAAAACCTGAAGTACTCTTCTTAGATGTAAAAGTATGATGACAGTCCAAAATGGCAGAACACAACGAATGTCTGACAAATCCACACCAATCGTACGCTGAAATCTGAGACACATCTTCTAGGCTCTTGCCACACTTCACCACTGCACCATAATCACCACGGGAACAAAGAAACTTTGTCACACAAAACAAAACAAAACAAAACAAAACAAAACAAACAACCTCTTGAAATCATCCCCAACAACATGTTTCTTAAACAGATCAGCCCAAGCCTTCTTCGACACATAAAGATTCTGACCTTCACTAATACCAAGGAACTCCAACCATCTCTTACTCTCCACCCTGGATTCAGCTTCACTCTCTTTCCGCCGAAATGCATAAATATCTATAACCTCAACAGGCTTCTCTGACAACGGCAAACCCAAAGCATCCCTAATAACAAACCTGTTGAGCAACACATTCCCATTCTCACTCCTAAACATCATACCACTAGCATTATACCTCAACATCACATCCAAATAAAGACGAGGATTGAAGTTCTTTATCTATATATCCAACAAACTCCCAAATCCAATATCCCTCACCAAGGTCCTCTACCTACCATTTGAACCACTGATAACTTCTTGAACGTGAGCAAAATTAGAAACAACAAACAACTGAATAGACTTAAGATCCTCTGTTGTGAAAATCCTAACACAAATGAACAAAAAACAACATTAAAACACAAAAATAACAAAATAAAGAAATGAATAAAACACAACATAAGAAACAAACAAACATATGATGGATCAAACGTATCATCAGAATCATCTGGATTAGACCTCTTAAAGGTCACCTTTCCTTTTGAATCCTTGGCTTCAGATTTCACTTTGCCTACAGACTTACCAGACCTACAAAAAACGACAGTTAATAAAAAACAAAAATCAATAAACTGAAAATAACAACAACTAACTGAAACCCTAAGAAAAGCACCAATTGAAAGGAAAATAAGAGCACCTAAAAAAATATTCAAGACCAAATGAAAATAACAAGAAAAACAATTGAACCTAAGAAAAGCACCAACCGAAAGGAAAACAAGAGCACCTGAAACATATTAAAGACCAACTGAAAATAACAAACAACTAACTGAAACCCTAAGAAAAGCACCAACTGAAGGAAAATAAGAGCACCTGACAAATATTAAGCAACAACTGAAAATAACAAACAACTAACTAAAACCCTAAGAAAAGCACCAACTGAAAGGAGAATAAGAGCACCAACATATTAAGCACCAACTGAAAATAACAACAACTAACTGAAACCCTAAGAAAAGCACCAACTGAAAAGAAATTAAGAGCACCTGAAACATATTAAGCAAAACTGAAAATAACAACAACTAACTGAAACCCTGATAGGGTTTAGTCGTATCACCTATTCAAAGATAAACCTACGGTCCTCTAACTAAGGTAGTCAGTGGAAGCAGGGTCGAATCCGCAGGGAGACAGAGTTTCTAAATTAATATCCAATTAACTAGCTACTTCAGATGAAAAATAGGGAGAATTAATTAAACTAATGATTAAACTAAGAAAGACGGATTAAACAGAGGATTTAACTATGGAGTAAAAGCCTAGGGTATTAGGTCGGTCCACCATGCTTATACCAATCAAACAAGGTCAATAACTATCAAAACCTAGGTCAAGAGTCGAGGGATTAGAGCATGTGTTGAGCTATGGTTAAGACTCAACGCTCATAGTTCAACATACGCCGCATGTTCACTAATGTAATCAGAACTACTGATGTGTCCTAGGCCTCTAGTCGTAAGACGGATCTGTGCAAACAACTATTAACCACAAGCAATCAATGAAATTGGCCACTAACATTAATCACTAATTAAGAACAAACCACACCACAATCACTCTAATCAAGCCCTAGAAATCAATAGGAGTCTAAATAACAATCATGGTATAAACATGGCTTCCCTATCTAACACCCTAGAAAGAGAACTACTCACTCATAATCGAATTAACAAAGACAAAACTAATATGAAACCCTAAAGTACCAATTGACGGAAAGCAGGAACTTTTATTGAAATCGAATAGGCTCAATCACCTCTAAATTAATATAAAGTGTTTGAATTAAACTAAGAACAATGAGAAATAAGACTAGTCTAAAGCAGTAAAAAGATGAATAAAAAGGGGTTTCTAAATAATGAGGAAAAAGGTATTTATAATACCCCCAAATCTAACTAAAACGGAAATTAAAAGTCGAAGTCCGCGTAATTAAGCGCCAAACCCTATCGAGCCCGAGCACAGTACCTGATCGTGTCAAATACAAATTCAGCCCAACTTTGTTTCTTGGTCAGCGTATCAACAGCAGCCACTAGGTGCGATTTGTAGGCCCACCCGATCGGGCCTTGGGTAGCCACCCGATCGGGCCTTGGGCAGCCACCCGATCGGGCCGAGACAAACAGCCCAATATCTCCTCTGGGCTTCTGGTAGCAGCAGCGTGGCAAATGTGAAGTGAAGTGAGCTGGCCCGATCCAGCACCCGATCGGGTCAGCAGCGAACAAGGCCCAACATTCCCTTTAATATACGCACAGCACAAATACAAGTATGGCGGCCCACCCGATCGGGCCCGAGGCATCCACCCGATCGGGCCTGGTGCAAGTCTTCTCGCCCGATCTGATCGGGCACAGCTTGCCCGATCGGGTCCGCGACTTCTGTACCCGATCATAAATACTTCGCCTGATCGGGCCATTTTTGCCCTATCAGAGTACGGAAACCTCCTTTTTGACTCTTTCGCTCTCTAAACTTCACGTTTAGGGGGTCTTGGGACCTCCTAAACTACCCATAAAACTCGTGAGCCTTCCTACGTGCCCCGTAACATCTCGTAAAGTCGTGGTTGCTTTCAAATGGCTCGGGAATAAGGAGAAAACTCCCTAAAACCTGCAATTCAACACTAAAACACGAAACCACAACTATTTACGATAGTTAGCACAAAATAGCTCCCAAGAGCTCCAATGACGCACAAATTAACTTGTAAATAAGGGAGAAAAGTCTATATATTAATGTGATATCAAACCCCAAGAAAAACACAAACTGAAAGGAAAATAAGAGCACCTGAAACATATTAAGCACGAACTGAAAATAAGAACAAAACTAACTAAAGACCTAACAAAAACACCATCTGAAAACCTAAACTATCTACCTGAAAAGCTAACAAACAACCTATTACATTGTAATACATCGAATGAAAAAAACATATACATAAATGAAAAGAACAAACAACAACTGAAAAAATAACAACTAAACAAAGGTTCCTAATGCAACTGAACACATTTCAAAAAAAAAGTTCAAACACATATGCGAATAACATAAAAAACAATTCAAAATGCAAAAAAAACGAAACCCTAACAAAACAATACAACTGAAATATCATAGCAAAATCAAAAATCAAAAAGAAACAACAAATACATACTTTGGAACATAATCCAAATCTCTGTCTAAAACCTTCTTCTTCTTAGCTGAAACAACCAAACGCAAATCAGGTTTCTCAATCTTTGCTGAATTCTTAGACTTAGAAGCCTTCGAACTACATTTAAAGGAAAAAAACGGTCAACAACAGAAAATTGTTCAAACTCAAAAACAAAATAAAAACAAAAAAAATTCGAAATACTTAGAATTATCTTCTCTTCCCCTCTTAACTACCATTGTCGAATTGATTGATCAAAGTAATGGAGTGAACAACTGCTAAATTCAAACAATTTAGCAATGCGAAACAATTTAGCAATGGAGTGAACAACTGCCAAATTCAAGCCGCGAATTTCGGAGTGAAGCTATTAGCTCAGAGATTTTCGGAGTACAAAACAGAAGAATTTCGAAATTTAATTCAACCAATGATAACTGTCGTATGAAATTGAGAGAAATCAGAAAAATAAATGAAATTATAACGTTAAGAAAATAAAAAACACGCGCGCGAAAATATGAAATGGGCTCAGCCCGTCTATGAAATGACCATAAACATTGGGTCAGACGGTCTGACCCAATAGTTTCACTTATATCTATTATTACATCCTATAAATATATGAAAGATAAGAGAGAAAATATAGTGAACAATGGCAAAAAGTAGAGAGAGAGGGACACAACTTTTTTATTTACCATGAGCAGGATGCGTTTGGTTAAATTGATCATGAACATGATGAATTTGTTGAAGATGAGTGAGAATATTAATGTTTTTTGTAAAACAATGTTGACAGTGCTCTAAACTTAGGAATGGGTGATGCAGCTTTCGATTTCATTATAAAGAACATGACGATATGCAAGGAGGAAGTCTCTAGGTAATACCACTAGTATCCTTCATTCGGAAAGCTTCATTTCTTCGAAGGAATCATCAGTCTTCCTTTAATATTAACAACTTAACTATTGAAGGAGACAATTTAGTATTATCAAGACTCGTGGTGGTATGAACGACTACTTGAGAAATTAACTTCTTGTAGTACAGGTGGCGATATTTCTAGGTTCTAGAATGTTCAAATTTCACATTGTTTCCAAGAAACGGATCAAGTAACTTTGTGACTGCAAAATACCATATTTACCTCACAAATTTATTTTGGTTTCCTTCGTACAATACCAAATTAACCATGTTCATTCCAATGATATCTAGGTTGGCCCACGAATTAAATACAATTCTTGAACTCTCCAAATAAATTTTAAAAAATCTATTTGAATTGAGAGAATCATTTATGTACGTAATAAACTCTTAAATTTATTAGACAATCATAAAATAAAAAATAAAAAAATATAATGTGGCAGTACAATAAATGTGGAGGGGTCTCCAAAATCTTGCTCTTCCCAGTTCCCAGTCATATTGAACCAATGCCCAATAACCGGGGAGATTACTCATCTATAGACCCCAATATCCGCATGCATAGCAAGGATACAATTTTCGAATACACTAACAAGACCAGGAAGACTGAAAATGGCACTTCCATAGAAGCTAGCTAATGCATTGTAATTTGTAGCTGTCCAAATCTAATCATTTCATCTTGTACTTCTTTCCTGTACAAAATTTAAGCCATTGATATACAACAGCTGCCCTATTCCTTAGCATCAGCCATCATGTTTGCAGCATATTTATCCTCTAAATCAATCATATCGATGGTCAAAACTACACAGCCAATAATTGGAGGTTTTATCAGATAGGAAAGTTGTTATGAGAAATACTCCCTTCAGGAGTTCACTGCTTCTCCCACATTAGATAATATGTTGTCCATCTTATGATAGTAAGGCCAGCTTTTCTTGCTCTTCTCGTCATTCTTGCTCTCCTGCAATAGAAACATTGGAACCACAATCAGTGTGTGAACATTATGATGCCCAAGAAGTAATATCTACTTCTGCCTACACGTAGAAGTTGAGCTTACACCAAGGCCATGAACTCAGGGAGAAAAAAAAAAAAAAAGCATCACTATGGGAAAGAAAAGATTCTTGCTCAAAAATTTACTATCACTCTCACTCTCACACATGAGCAGATATATACATGAAGTCATGTACAAACCAATTGAGAGGAAGCAAAGTTTTAATTTATCCTCCCACCCCCACCCAAAAAAAAAAAAAAAAACCAAGGAGAATAATCAAGTACTAAGTGCGATCCCAACTGAGGCACGGCAGTAGGTACGACCCACCATTCACAGGACCTTCCGTGCTGGGCAGACTATTCCAGATTTCCAGAGGGTAAGCACACAGGCATGGCACAACCCAAATGCCAGTCTATTGCCGTGAGGGAGGGCCTTATGAGGACCTGCTGTCATGCTCTATCCAGTAGTATTACAAGTCAGCTTCAATTAGAATTTTTGGAGTTTCAAAAAACATCTTTAATTCGTTTTCGGGTATGTTAATTGTTAAGTAATTAAAGTTAAACTATTTGAGTTCACGAATGTTTTAAGTGAGTTTAGAATTAAATTTGTGACTTCAGGAGTGTTTACATAAATTGAAATATCCCATTCTTTGCTTAGTTTTTTGATACCATACAATTCATAGTTTCAATGCAAACAATTTGAAAGCTATTAATACAATAACAAAAACGCCAACAACAAAGCCTTATGAATCGTCATCTGAAACCATCGAAAAAAAAGATGGTCTCAACAAGGGTGAGAAAATCAAAATTAAGGGAAATACAATGAAGAACAAACATGATTAAATTAACAAATAAGACAATCACACCCCTTCCTCCATGTAAATCCTTGTCCCCCACTCTACCCTCTTTAACATCATGGTCTCATTGATCCCATATAAACCCATAATGCTTTTTATCTTATTGGGTTTTCTATGTGGTACCCCTAGGGTATCAGTTTTTCCAAGTGGTACCCCTCCAAAATAAAAGGTCCACATTGTACCTTTAAAGTGCAGTAATTGTCTAAGCTATGCCATTGCCGTTAACTGAACGTTAACTTAAGTTAAAAAATACCGTTAGCTGTAGTTAACTTAGGTTAGCTTAGGTTAGGCTATGTTAATTTTAGTTTTGGTGGGAAATTTTCCCCCAATTGTCTAGGGTTTAGGAGTATTAAATCATCTTATTGCCATCTTCTTCATTCATCACCTTCTTCTTTCATCATCTTCTTCCTTCTTCCTTGAAGAAACTGACATTAGGGGCATTGAAGATTCGTATATTGATGTTGAATACATGGAGGGTTTAATTTTTCCAGTTTATTTTTGGGGTTTTTCGAAACAGAGATGATGGAAGTTTAATGAATTGATTATTTAAGGGGTTCGATAGTTTTAGAATTTAATTTTCTTCTTTTTTTTAAAGCTATTAAAGGCTAGTTGTTGTATTACGTTAGCCATGGTTAACATTCGTTAATCACCGTCACTAATTACAAGATTAAAGGGTACTGTTCAGACAGTTATTGCACTTCAAGGGTACAATGTAAACTTTTCATTTTGAAAGGGTACCACTTGGAAAAACTGATACCCCAGGGGTACTACGTAGAAAAACCCTATCTTATTTAAGTCATCTTAGGTCTTCTCACCCCTAGAATTGTATTACTCCTCCAATCTTCAAGTCTTCTAACCGATAGATCACTTGGTTTTCATCACACACTACGCATTCATCTTAGGCAATTTTTCCTTATCTTTTCTTCAATAAATGCAACTCTTTCTCCTAAATGACCTTATTTCTTAATCGTTACTTCCTTCTGTGGTCACACATTCACCATAACATACACATCCGCCATATTCATCTTATGAACCAAACATTGTTTCACTACCCAAACTCGGTGTCATATAACAAAGCACACCTAATTGACGGGCAGTAGAATTTTCCCTCAATATATGATGAATGCAATCACAAAGGAACCCAATGTCGTTTTTCCGTTTGAACCAACCCGCGCTAATTCTATGAGTCACGTCTCCATCAAGTTCTCCGTCCCCTTGGAGAACAGATACAAGGTAAGTTCCATTTTAACCAACCCAGAAGCTATTAATATTGCCTACAATTTACGTTTATAAGAACCCACCCAACAAAAAGGAAAGTATGGGTATGTCTACTCATTTCCTCAATGGTAGAAGTCTTGAATAAGTCGATCTCACAATTTTTGTGAGATTAAGGTGACTTTTTCTATTCCTAATGGTGGCTTCACACTTTTCGGGAGTAACTTTTAATAGCTCTCAATAAATTAGTGAGACAGTCTCATCCAAGACTTATTCTTCCCCAATATGTGTGCCCAAGTTGAACAGATAAAGAAAGCCAGAAAAAAGGACATCAGAGAACTGACCTCGTATTTTTGGACAAGAGAAGCCCACAAGGATTTGCATTGTCCAGGTGTCCGATTGAAGCCGTCAGCCAACAGGCTTAATGATATCTCTTCCCAAAGTGCCATACGTCCTTTTACAACCTGGAATCTCTCGTGCAACTCTCCACGCAGCATTATCAACTTTTTAACCTCTTCAGGCTTCCATTTATTCCGTGTTGTTGACTTCGAACGCTTCGAGGAACGATTTGATGTCTCATCAGATATATCAATACTAACTTCCTCGCTGCTGTTTCTGTCTGTAAAATCCTCCAGCAAACTAGAAACTTCACTCCTTTTTTCTAACTTACCAGTTGGTAGTGCTGACAACCCATCAGAATCCTCAAATTCTGCAGAAGAGCTTGCTTCTATATCCGAAGCAGAGGTAGAGGCAGCTTTGTCAACTTCTTTAAGAAGACGATCAAATTCACTATCATCTGCATCCACTAAGAATGTAAAAGGGTAAGAAGATATATAGAGAACTATAATAGCGTCCTAAAGGACCTAAGTCATATCAATCAGCTCTGAAATTGTGTAGCTTAGCTTCTGAAAATAGCTTATTACTTTCATAAAATCCCTCTGTTTCAAATAATAGACCACATTTAACTTCTATCACCATAACTATTCAACTTTGAACAATTTTTTTCTATTGATACGTATATAATAACAAGATACTGTCTGGAGCATGTAAGAACAATGTACTTTCTCTGGAAGAACATTGAATACAACGGCAATCTAATCAATGTGGAGAGAACCTCCTCGGACATTCAAAATTATCCAGTATCTTTTGGGAAGCATTGTTTTTTCATGAAGATGAAAGATCTGTATTGCGGCTAACACAGAAAGTATTTATTTTTAAATGATACAAGGAAAAGCATTAGGGGATCCTTCTCTCAAAGGTAAATCCGCGGCTGCAAATTCTTTTATGAAATATTGATACTTGATTAGCAAAATTTGACCAACAACGTCAGATGTCGTCTGAAATCTCAAAGAGGAAGTATTTTATTGTATCCATCTTATGCGATTGTTGACTTGCCATACAGGAGCAGGGAAGTTCACAACAGAGACGTAAAATTTCCTACTCAGGGTAAAATTCAGATTTCATTTAAGCAAAGGACAAATCATTACTATCATAGTCTTTAAAAGGAATGAAGAAAGCCAATAAAAAGAATCATGTTCAACACAGAAAACCAGTCCAGCAGGGTCCAGGATTTTTAATTATCAACCTAACAGGTCAGCTGTGCACACTTAGAGAGAGATACAAATGGGAAGAGAACAACCTTCAGACTCCAGCTGTGAGCTGCTGCTATTTAGAGAGACATGAACTTCGTCTTCCTCTTCTTGTACTCTTTGGGACTTTTTCTTTTGATCATGTCCATCGAATGCCTTTCTCAATGCTGAAAGACCGAAGCCACTATGTGATTTTCCAGATAGCCGTCCATTGACTTCATCAATAACCGCTGCTGCATTTTCTGTAGCAACTGCAATTACTTCAGGTCTTTTTCCACTGTACTTCCTCACCACTTTCCTTAATAACTCAGAAACTGTCCGCTCCATATGTGAAAGAGGACAATTTACAGGACAGCTAGACAACCCAGCATGTGCAGCTTTGTACAGTGCATCTAAAAGCTTTCCTTTATCTAGCCATAAGCATCGTGTGGTTATTCTTATTTTCCCTTTCAAGCAATTCTCAGTATAACCCTCTACGGCATGAGGGCGTAAAACTTCCATGCTTCACCACATATATAAACGTATATAGTTAGGTAGTGTTAGATGTATAATACAAACTTACGAAAGCACAATAATGTTCCTATTTCTTGTTTCCACCCTACCTGATCACTATTATACCATCTGTAGCAATTTTCATTCTTTCATCAATACAAAGTTCAGCAGATGTGCCGAATGCTTTGTCGCCATCATTATACATCAACTGCGATCACAAAAGAACCTGTAAGTCTCAAGAACCAGCTGGTTGCAGAAACAACAAAAGAAAAAGCATGGCTAGCATCTCCATGAGAACCTAGTCAGCATACTCCTCACCAACACATGATAGCTGGCACAGCAAATCCAAACTAAAATACCTCAATTGGACATTTCACCACACATGAAGTTGATGGTTGGTGGTGGAATACAATGAATTGATCCTCCACAAGATCCTAAGTATATTCCCTAAACAATTATTACCTGTAAATTTTCTTTGCCCAATGAAACAAACCCATTTGATAAAACTCTCCTATTCATCAGATGAGAAACTCCAAGCATCTCTCCATTCTTAATCACCTACGAAATTTGGATCACGTAAGAGTTAGATAAGCTTACATGACATTGCAATAATTACTTGCTTTCGCCTACCGAATACAGTTATGAAACATACAGACTATATTTCTAGACAGAAACTGATAATAACTCTCTGACAAAGTAGTATACATGGCACAAACATAACTCTGTCTAACACAATTAAGGTAATGCTCAGTAGTATAATCAAGCCAAAGAGAGATTTAAAACTTACAGTAGTGTGTTGAACACCAGTTGATTTTCCAAGCTGTTCATGCTCTTTTAGGAACAATAGCTCACCGTGAATGGGCAAGAAATGTTGTGGCTTCACAATCTTCAGTACTTCCGCCTTGAAAAATTAATATTTGACTTAATTAAACAACATGAACACCAAATTGGAACATGAAAAGGATAGAAAAGCAGCATCTTACTAAAAAAAACTCTCAAGTAAGTGACCACAATTTGGATTCTCACCATATCATTCACGATAAGACAAGCCAAATAATAGCACATATTTTTGTAAATCTTCAAGTTCTCAAATTTAACAAACACAGTAGTCCAGAGACTGTAAGTTTCATTGATTCACGCATGGACTAATACCTAGGCAGAAGAGATTAACCACGATTCAACCAAAAAAATAAAAATACTACTGCTTTGTTTGCTTTCAATTGGCAATTAAAAGGTGTCTAAATCTCAAGTTCTTTGCAACAATTTTATGGTTCTAATGGAAGTGAAAATTTAACAAAATACAGATCCCAGAAAACCGCAACAATAATTTCCATATAATATTACCAATTCCTCACGATACGCATGACCAGAAGTGTGCAGCATCTCATTTCTACCCATAACCAACGTTGATCCAAGTTCCGAAATACGATTAAACATTTTCATACACCTAGTTTCATTTCCCGGTATGACCTGTATGTCATAGAAATAGAATAAAGAGACAGATTGACAGAAATATACTACTAATAAAATGATTAATACAAGCTTCAAATTTTTTTATAGCGAAGATTTATACATGGCTGTATCGATAGGCTTTACAATATCATAATAGATACATTGTCATCCTTGTAATGTTCTCAACAATTACCTTCGCGGAGTATAATATAACATCTTCTTTGCTTAATTTTAGTGAATGACTGCTCCCATAAGATGCAAGATTAAGGGCAGCACGTGGCTCTGCCTGACACAAGAGTATATTTTGTCTTAAGCCAGAATGAAGACGGAAGATTTAGTAATGAAAAACAATGATATTGCCAAGAGTGACAAGATGTAATGACGACCAAACCTCCATATCATATAATTACTTACTTGAGAGCCTGTTGTTACAATTAACAAATCTTTTGGGGCATATGCATCAATATCTTCCACCTTAACCTGATAAAAATTAGAGCACGTGGCATAGTAAATATATAGACACTATCTCTTGGAAAATATGGAATCAAAGATGCAGCTGGCAAGGATTATGAGCTGAAGATGACAGATATCAATCAAGAGAAAATAAACATTGATGCATATAGCAAAACTACATGAGGATATCAAATCAATAGCATTAACCACCACTATGTTACTTTCAAACCCAATGCTCATCTTATCTAAGAGTCCAGAGTAATTTATGCTTAGATCAGGCAGCAAAAAGACGATCCATCTCCTATTTGTTTGGGAAGAGGGTAAGTTTACGGGGTTAGAAATTCTCAGGTGTTGCATCCGGTATATATATAGTAAAAGAGCATAGATAAAAGTTAAATATTTAAAAAATTCTTATACATTATACCAGAGTAGATGGATCAATAGGTGCTGTCCCATCCTTCCAAGCAGCATCCAAATATGTTCTTAAGGACATTCCAACAAAAACCTAAGAAGAAATTGCACAGTAATATAAGCCATTACATGTATTAGATGTATACAATAGGAACCATCAAGTATACCATATCAACTTAAAAAAATGCATACCAACTTTCGACCAGTGGCATCCGCTGCTGCTTTTACACTTCCAAGGCGATGTATATTTGATGCAAACTGCGTAGTAATCACTCTTCCTTTGGCTGCTGAGATATGCCTTAACAGTGCATCTGCCACGACACTTTCACTAATAGTCCTCCCAGGTGACATAATGTTTGTCGAATCACTCATCATCTGCAATCAGATGTCATTGGTTGGTACTTCTAATGAGAGATAACTACTAACTGTTGATGAGCACAAGTAGTATTAGACAAGCAGCCATTACTGGTCAAACATGAGCACCCATAAGAAAAGCTCACAAGGTTCAGGAGCCTCTGCTAATACAATAACGCATTTTACAACACACTGCTGCAGTTGACTAGCAGAGCGAGTACCAAGATCCGTATGACTAAAAGAAGCCAGTAATAATCTATATACTAACTCCGTTTCTTTTTAGTTGTACCAAAGCATATGGCAGTATGGCACATAAATTCAGGAGGATGAGAGAAGAAAACAAAAGGGGCACCTAATAGACCTAATTAAACAAATTAATTACCACCTCAACCCCCTTCCTTCCTCCTTAACGACCACACATACACCACCACTCTCACTTTCCTCCCTACTCCATCCCCATCACTAGTCACAACCACCACCTCACCTCCTCCATCCTCCTTACAAGACCAGCCATCAACCATCAGCAGTTCAGCACTACCACCTCTTCCTCTTCCTCTGCCCAGCACCACCTTGACAACCATCATTCCCCTGTCGATTCTCCTCCTGGGGACGATCAAAGAGCTTCATTGCCCCGTACCCGAGACACATAACTTCTAGATACTTTTCTCAAATATAAGGGAGGTCATGTTGTATACAGCAAATTTCGCAGTCTAAATAAATAAACCAAGAAATAATGTAACAAAGATAAATTTATATTGATAATGTGTTGGGTACAATCTCTGTATTACAGTTTATATAAAATAAACTAAGTCCTCTGATTCTGTTCCGCAGCTTGGTGTCGACAAGTGCTGATGGCGACCTTGACTTGAGTGTAGGACAACGTTTTTTCAACGTCAACTTAAGATTAAGTATTGGATGACGTTTTAACGTCAACCTGAGTATGGGCGTTGGATGACGTTTTGTCAATGTCAACCTGAGTCTGAGTGTTAGATGACGTTTTGTCACCGAGTTTGAGTGTGGGATGACGTTCTATTAACGTCAACCTGAGTTTGAGTGTAGGGTGACGTTTTGTCAACGTCAACCTGAGTTTGGGTTTTTTTGTTTGGGTTTATTCGAGTGAGGGCTGACACAGCTTGAATCTCAGTCGAATGTGTTTGAGTTTCTCTAAACAGTCGGCACGAATTTGATGTGCTTATTGACTACTTCCAGATAGGATTTCCAAGAGAAATTTGAGAACTCTTGAGAATAATGATCTTCCGACCTCTGTAACTCAAGGTGGAGAGGTCTATTTATAGGGGATGGAAACCCTACATGGACTTTTGTTGGTGTGGGTTTGGGCCCGTTTATGACTAGGTAGTCTTTTTACCTTGTCCTTTTAACCATCTGTTTGGACCGTAATATGGACGGACCTAAATATTTTATAACCCAAATGATGTTTATTTAATTTGGGTTTCATTTAGGTAGGCTAAATTAATTAAATTGGCTTGTTATTTCTTTTAGCCCAAAATTAATTAATTTAATTTTAATGTAAAACACTAATAAATTTTTAGTGTCTACAAATTGCCCCCTCGAGACTATGTCAGATACACGTTTTGAGGTGTTTAATTGTGACGGGGTCTCGACGAATTTGATTTTGATTTGGATTTTTTTTTTTTGAAAAAGACTAAGTATAACTCTAACAAGTCTTGGATCCAAAATCCTAATCATAATCGTAATTGATTTGTTTCTTTTAATGATAGAAGAAAATCTATCTATATCTTTCGTTTAACCTAGTAAAGAAAAATTAATCTTGTATACACATATAAGACCATTTAACCGAGTAAAGGAATCAAACTTTCCTTTGGCTTGCTTGCCGCCGCCGCCTTGCGCCAAACTATACTTTTTCCTTTCATTTTTTACTTGAACTTTTTGCTTTTGCTATACAAAGCCATCCTTCATAGGAGTAGACATAGACGCAGTCATAGGCAGTGAAACACTTTGTGCATGATTGCTTTATCTACTTGGCAATCAACTCCCCTCCATCATGGGTCAGCAATTCAGCGTCAATTTCAGTAATGTGAATGCATCTCCCTTCTCTTTTCTTCCTTTTCAAAATTAATTTTTTTTTTTTGGGTGTTCCATTTTATGTATAGATGTTGCATGATGTAGTACATTATTATGAAATAATAACCCTGCCATGGTAAACTAATTCGATCTTGCTTTTGTCCATATGTGTCTTTGCATAATGATGTACAATATAATGTATGAACTTTGCTTTGATTTTTTTTTAATCTTCTTCCTTCAACGATTGACTGCCTTGGGTAATTTTACTATGATTTTCACACTCCCCATCGTGCAAATGAACAAATTTACTTCGTATTTTTCGTTCACTGTGTTATTTTTGTCTTACAGTGATGCTGAATATGGTAGTAAATTATCAGACTACCCTAAGAACTTTGCTTCGAGCTTGCTTCGTTTGCTGCACTTTGTCTTCTTTTTGTTTGTTATTTTTTTCTTATTTTTCTTTTTCTGTTGTTTTTTGACCTTGTTCCATTGTTTTGCTTGTGTTTCTTTTCAATGCTTTGCAGGTGGCAAACTTTGAAGATATTATAGAAGACCGTCGTGATGGTCTATCATGCTAGTCGTGATGAGTCCATCGGAGGTATTAGGCCATCATGCTAGTCGTGATGAACCTATCATCTTAAGATGGTACTTGAAGACACTTATAGAAGGTCGTCGTGATGTTCCATCATGCTGGTCGTGATGAGTTCATCGGAGGTGTTACGTCATCATGCTAGTCGTGATGAACCTATTATCTTTAGATGGTATTTGAAGACACTTATAGAAGGCCGTGGTGATGTTCCATCATGCTGGTCGTGATGAGATCATCGGAGGTATTAGGTTACCATGCTAGTCGTGATGAACCTATCATCTTTGGATGGTATTTGAAGACACTAGTAGAAGGCCGTCGTGAAGTTCCATCATGCTGGTCGTGATGAGTTCATCGGAGGTGTTAGGTCACCATGCTAGTCGTGATGAACCTATCATATTTAGATGGTATTTGAAGACACTAGTAGAAGGCCGTCGTGATGTTCCATCATGATGGTCGTGATGAGTTCATCGGAGGTGTTAGGTCACCATGCTAGTCGTGATGAACCTATCATATTAGGATGGTATTTGAAGACACTACAGAAGACCATCGCGATGGGTCATCACGTTGTGCTCACCCTATGCATGACAAAAGGTACTTGATTCCCTATGGTTTTTATTATTATTATTATCATTATTTGCATGATAGTCGACCTAATGTTAATAAACAATAATTTTATTATAATTCATCTTCATCATATTTGGCATAATGAGACAATCATTTGTAAGACATCTTCATGCTGATCGAATTTCAACCTTATTTTGAGATTTTTGAGTTACGAGTTTTAGTGACAACTTAAATTTGAGGTCAAGATGACACACTTGAGGGTCAACCAAATTTGAGGTTAGGGTGACACATTTAGGTGTCAACCTAAGTTTGAGGTTAGGGTGGAACGTTGTGGGTGTCAACCAATATTTGAGGTTAGGGTGACGCATTTAGGGTGCCAACCTGAGTCTGAGGTTACGACGACACGTTTTGGGTGTCAACCAAGTTTAGAGTTGAGGTGACACGTTTTGGTGTCGACCTAAATTTGAGGCAGTGACATGTTTAGGATGTCAAACAAATTTGAGGTTAGGATGACGCATTTTTAGTGTCAACCAAATTTAAAGTTAGGGTGACACATTTATGGTTCAACCTAAGTTTGATGTTAGGATGACACATTTTAAGCGTCAATCAAATTTGAGGTTAGGTGACACGTTTGGCGTCAATATCAAGTTAGAGACGGTGACATGCTTAGGATGTCATCCAAATTTGAGGTTAGGATGACGCTCTGAGGGTGTCAACCTAAGTTTGATGTTAGGATGACGCATTTTCATTGTCAACCAAATTTAAGGTTGGGGTGACACATTTATGGTGTCAGCCTAAGTTTGATGTTAGGATGACACATTTTATGTGCAACCAAATTTGAGGTTAAGGTGATACATTTAGGATGTCAACCTAAGTTTGAGGTTAGGGTGACACGTTTTGGGTATCAACCAAAATTGGGGTTAGGGTGGCATGCGTAAACGTCAACCTAAATTTGAAGTGAGGGCATCTCCTTGACACCACTTGAGGCAAACGTCGCAAAAGGGCTTTAGCTAAACTAGAGGCTACTCCAACCCTGAGTGTCGATGAAGTGGACCAACTTGAAGAACATATGAGACTCATTCAAGAGTGACCCTTTGAATGGATGTATTCAGAGTGACCCCACCTTTTGCTGCTTAGATTTTGATCTCTTTTTTTGTGTGATTGACTATTGCATTCTATTCACGTTCATGAATAAAAGTCTTATTACTTTGTTTCGTTTTGCCGTTCACAGTTTATACTCTTGCGCGGGCCAAGAGTATTACAACTTTTTTGTTTTGTTTCGCCGTTCACATTTTATACTCTTGCGGGCCAGGAGTATTACAATTTTTTCTTTATTTCACCGTTCACAGTTTATACTCTTGCGGGCCATGAGTATTACAATGAGGATTTTTTTTGTTGTGGTGGCTGCACTTGAAATTTTTTATTTTTCAAGCTGCCTACGTACTTGCAAAATAATTATCAAACGACCTTGCAAGATCAAGCCAACGTAGTTCAAGTGATGCAATTTTTTTTTTGCATGAGCAGTTTATCCTCTTACTTAGGAGCTAACACAAGCTTACAACTTTAACAATAATATCTCTTCAGGAACTTGCCGTTGATAGGTCCTACACGTAATCCTTCAGCGTCAACAATTTTGTAGGCTCCATTAGTGTAGATTTCTTGCACCACATAAGGACCATCCCATTTCGAAGTGAACTTACTCCCTGTTTTGCGAGAAGTAATGATGGATCTTCTTACAGCTAGAACCATATCTCCTACTTGAAAGGAGCGAGGTCTGACTTTCTTGTTGAAGGCGTGTGACAGACGGGCCTGGTAACACTCTGATTTTTGTTGTGCTTGAATCCTTTTTTCATCAAGTGCTTCTAACTCGGCCAGTCGAAGGCTATCATTTTCATCACTTGTCAAACCTTCTTGTACGGCTATTCGCAATGAAGGGATTTGAAGTTCTAGGGGTAAAACAGCTTCAACACCGTACACCAACGCATATGGGGTTGACTGTGTTGCGGATTTGTATGCTGTTCAGTATGCCCAGAGGGACTCCCCTATTTTTTCATGCCAGTCACGCTTGGATTTGGCAACAACTTTGCTCAACAACTTGCATAATGTCTTATTGAAAGCTTCAGCTAAACCGTTTGCAGGTGCATTATACATCGATGACTTATGTTGAGTGAACTTGAACTTTTCACATAAATTGTTCATCAACTTATTGTAGAATGGAGTTCCGTTGTCAGTGACAATTCGTCGGGGTACTCCATACCTGTATATAATGTGAGTGCGAATGAACTCAACAACATTCTCCTTTTTAAACTCCCGAAGAGGAATAGCTTCTGCCCATTTAGAAAAGTAGTCTTAGCTGCCAAGATGTATGTGTGTCCCGCATATGACTTTGGCGTGATTGGACCAACTACATCAAGTCCCCATGCTTCAAAGGGCCAGGATGCAACCGTGGGATGCAAGGATTCCAGAGGTTGATGTATGAAATTAGCATGGAATTGACAAGCTTCACACTTCCTCGCGTAATCCATGCTGTCTTGCACCATAGTTGGCCAGTAATAGCCCATCCTTTTTATGCGATCATGCAACTTTGGTCCTGACTGATGAGCACCACATACCCCGGAGTGAACTTCCTCTATTGTTTGCTTCGCTTCTTCATCTCCTAGACATCTCAACCATAGTCCATGAAAGGACCGTCGGTAAAGAGTCCCCTTATAATATATGAAGCATGGGGCTCGACGACGAATCTCCGTTCTGTGCTTTGCATCACTTGGCAGTTTTTCATGAGCCAAGTAATCAATAATTGGTTGACGCCAATCTTCTTCGTCAATTTGATAGACGGATATGATGTCAACTTCTTCAACATCCTCTTCGTCCGAGGCGGTAATCCAGACTTCTTCTAAATATTCTTCATTTGGAGCAACAACCCAGCGTTTGCAAACGGGTACTACCGTAGTGTCCTCTGCCCCCAGTGCCAAGGTGGCTGCAAGTGCGTCTGCCATTTTGTTGGCACTCCTTAGGACATACTTTAATTTGAAGGTATCGAGCTTATCGAGTAACTTCAATGTTTGTTTCTGATAAGGGACCAAATCTTCCTTTTTTACTTCATACTCTCCTGAAAGTTGCTTTAAAACCAACTCCGAGTCACCATAAATGTCTAAGTCTTTGAGTCCCATTTCAGTTGCCATTTGTAGACCTAGTATGAGCGCTTGATACTCGGCCATGTTATTTGTGCATAATTGAGTCAACACAAAAGAGTACGTCAGTATATGCTTTTCTGGGGATATGAAGACAACTCCTGCTCCCGCACCGTCTCGATGAGCAGCACCGTCGAAGTACATTTGCCAAGGCGAGAGTATGTCAATGAAAAATATATATTCGCCCGGCAAGTCATCTAAAAGCTCCCACTTTGCTAGCACTGGATGATCTGCAAAGAAGTCGGCTATTGCTTATCCCTTGACAGCCTTTTGAGGGATGTACACAATGTCATATTGTTTTATGAGCATGGCCCACCTTGAAAGTCTTTCAGACAATACCGATTTTGAAAGGATGTATTTTATTGGGTTAGCTTTTGAGATGACACGGACTGTATGAGCCTGCATGTAATGCCTCAACTTCTGAATTGCAAAGACCAAAGCAAGACAAATCTTTTCCATGGGTGAGTAGTTCAGCTCTGCACCTACCAAGGTTCGACTCAAGTAGTAAACTGCTGTTTCTTTGCCCTTTTCTGTTTCTTGGGCACACATTGCCCCCAAGGGATCCCTCTTGAGCCGCAATGTACAAAATGAGCGGCTTTCCTTTTATTGGTGCCCCCAAGACAGGAGGAGAAGACAAATACTTCTTTATGCTTTTAAAGCCTTTCTTACACGAATCATCCCATTCAAACGGGGCATCCTTTCTCACGAGATGACTAAAGGGATGACATCTGTCAGCTCGATTGGAGATAAACCTTCAGATGTATGCAAGACGTCCTTGTAAACCACGCAACTCTTTGAGGTTTCTTGGTTCAGGCATTTCTTGAATCGCCTTGATTTTGGCTTGGTCAATTTCAATACCTCTATGCTTGACAACGAAACCTAGAAATTTCCCTAGGGTAACGCCAAATGCACACTTAAGAGGGTTCATTTTCAGTTGGCATTCCCGTAGTCTTTGAAAGACTTTACGAAGATCATGTAAATGGTTCCCCCTCTTTTTTGATTTAACCACCGAGTCATCTACATAACATTCCACAATTTTGTGCATCATGTCTTCAAAGATCTTTGCATTGCGCGTTGATACGAAAAGCGTTCTTCAAACCAAATGGCATAACCACATAGCAAAATATTCCTTTTCGGGTACGAAAAGCGGTGGCTTCTTGATCTTCAGGTGCCATGAGTATTTGATTGTAACCAGCAGTACAATCCATAAATGACAAGGCCTCATGACCAGTAGTAGCGTCAATCATGATTTCCACCACAAGAAGTGGGAAATCATCTTTTGGACAAGCTTCATTTAAGTCACGGAAATCAACGCAGATTCGCAATTGCCCACTTTTCTTTCTTACTGGAACAATGTTTGCTACCCATGTGAGATACTTAACTTCACGAATGAACCCTGCGTCGATGAGCTTGTTTACTTCAGATTCGATTTCGGGAATCATTTCAGGTCTGAAACGTCTTTGGGACTGTTTCTTTAGGTTCATGCCTCTTTTTTGACGGCCAGTCGATGGACAGCGATTTTTGGGTCGAGTCCAGGCATCTCCTTGTAACTCCATGCAAAGACATCTTTGTATTCAGAGAGTAGGTTGAAGTACTCATTTTCTTCTTCTTGTGATAGATGAGCACTTATATAGACGGAACGTGGCTCGAAGTCCCTAGGTTTAACTCTTTTAGATCATCCACAGTGGCTTGCCCCCGTCCTCGAGGGATTTGGGTGCCCCCGTCCTAGGTTTAACTCTTTTAGATCATCCACTTCTTCGTCACTTCATGAGCTTCATGGCCTGTGATATGCTTTGAAGACACAAGTTTAAAACTTTCCTCTTCTTTTCTATCAGACGTGGTACTCTGGTTGGTATGTACCACAACCC
Organism: Patellifolia procumbens; assembly: GCA_947645195.1. Taxonomy (NCBI): domain Eukaryota; kingdom Viridiplantae; phylum Streptophyta; class Magnoliopsida; order Caryophyllales; family Amaranthaceae; genus Patellifolia; species Patellifolia procumbens. Next base: position 841,891 of record CANSGD010000247.1, on the reverse strand, counting down.
TCCCCTTCACTTTTAAGGGTCCATGCTCAATGATGTCTACAACTTGTGTGCGTTTCATGCGAGAAGGCACAACACTCTTAAATTCACCGTCTTCTTTGACTCTGTCCTCCCTCCTTCCAATGTGGCTCATCACTGATTGCCTTTGTCGATGGTTACTTGAGGCTGACACGCCTAGGCGATCAAAAACTTGTGCTTTCTTCTTAAAAGGGAGAGCGTTTTTATGTGGAATGTGACCTTTTAAATCCGTACCCTCTTTCTTTCCATTCCCTCTAAGCCTTCCAAATACAGATTCACGCTTCTTAGGGGCAGGTAGTTGCAGCCGATCAAAAACTGAAACCCTTGGATTAGCTGTATTATTTTCACCTTCATTTTCCTTGGCCTCCTCAGTAGTAATATACTGTGTAGAAGAAAGGTTCTTCTTATGTCGTGCAGAAATCCGAATAGGTGTTGGAGGTTCGAATCCCAAACCTGATTTAATTGGTTGAACGACAGTACCATGTTCTTGTAATCTCTTCTGTATATCATTAAGTCCATGAGATTTTACTTCAATGACCCTTCCCATAGGTGCTGGGTTTTCAAAGTCATAACCAGATTTTGCCAAGAGCTTATAGGCATTGGGATCAAATCTACCCTTATAAAGCCATTTTCTTCTAGCTGTCTCCTCAGATTGTGAGATTGGAAGCTTGGAAATTTGACTTTGGTTGACCTTAGACAATGGAAGCATTGTTTCATTCTTCAAAGTTTGAAGAGTACTTACGTCCACCCGTGCATCTATCTCTGGCTCAACTTTTAAACCTTGGCATCCTGTGAATGGGGACTCCCCTTCCTTACGACGAGACTTGGGAACATATCTTAAGACTGGAGTTCTTGATGTTGCCCCCATGTCTTTCACAGGTTGAGCGACACTTTGTTCATTCATCGTTCCATGTACTGTTGCTTGTCATTACTAGATGGCTTGCTAGAGTTTGAAGATGAAGGAATATCTTCATTTTTCTTGACACCCCTTTTACCAGTCGAGGTAATTTGAGACGGTAACATCTCACTTGAGGCCACGCCATCTTCAAAAAACTTAGCATCAGCGAAGTAGGAATCTGCCTTGCTAAAGTGTTTCACATCCGCATTTATTTTCTTCTCACCTCCACGATAGTACTTAAGACATTGATGGAGGGTTGATGCGACTACACCATTTTCATGTAACCAAGGCCTTCCAAGCAACATCTTATAGGATGTCTTTGTGTCAATCACATGGAAGAGGGTGGATGAAGTTAGCTCTCCCATACTCAGGTCCAGGCGTATGATGCCTATTACACGTTGACTATTTAGATCAAATCCTTGAATCACTATACGACTATTAAACAACTCCTCCATTGTGATCCCTAATTCAATCATAGTATTTTTTGGCATCATGTTGACAGCTGAGCCTCCGTCTACTAAAATGCGGTTGATCTTCTGACCAAGTATGTAGCCAGAGACAAACAATGGTCGGTTGTGAGGTTTTGAACCCAACAACAGATCTTCATCTGTAAAAGCTAAGGCAGAATTACAAGATTCACAATTAGCAGAACCTTCAATGAGTTCCTCAACCCTTTTTATCTTGTCAACATACAATTCCGGTTGCTGAAGTGCAAGAGCCACTTGTTGACACATTTCTCGAGGCAGTTTGAAGATTTGCCCGCCCCCATCCCATCCGCGTTGGAAGGGCCTCTAATACAGTTAAAACTTTTGGGTCTATTTCAGTCCCAGAATGTCGAAGTGTCACTTTGAAAGACACTTTGCTCTCTTCAGAAGGAGAATTATCTTCCTCACTATCCTCCATTACGTCATGCTCATTCTCCACAAAGGAGACAGTGTTGACAGAAACCACAGTGAAGTAATCTTCGGGAAAGAATTCCTCTAAGATTATGGGCGTAAGCGATTCTCGTTCAAGTAAATCAATGGGGAGGACTTGTGTCTTGACACTTTTCTTTTGCTTCTTCTTCCTTTTCGAGTGCTTAGGGCCCTTCTTCCTTTGTTGCTTCTTTTGTCGGCGAAAAGGTTGTGACTGTGGCCTTGTTTGCTTTCTAGGCCTCCTTCTTGTGACCAATGTCCACCCTTCGTCATCTTCTTCGTGAGGGGCGATAACCAAAGTTTCATGCTCAACATGTGACATGTTGGTCATTAGGGTACTTGGTCTTGCCACATACACTATCACAGGTTCCAAAGTTCCGAACTGCAAAATTTCCGCTTGGCTGGAGATTCTATCACCGCGGATGCATGATTAGTCTCAACTGTTTCATCAAGATCCAACTCGATTCTCCCATCCTTTGCTAGCTGCATGATTTTTTCTTTAAGTGTTATGCACTTCTCGATGGGGTGACTAACCATCCTATGGTATCGGCAGTAGTTGGGGTCAGAAGTCTTACCAACATCTGCGGGCCGTTTAGGTTCAGGCAGCTCGATGACCTTATTCTCAAGCAAGTCATCTAGCATTCCGGACAAGTCAAAATCCGGAAATGGGTACTTCTTTGCTTGCAGTTCTTTTAAGGTGGGTCTATCCTTCTCCGGCTCTCTTGAAGATGAACTCCTTTTGTCTTCATTGCTCGCCTTTCCAGAAATCTTGACCGGCCCAGAAGTGGATGTGATCGACATCGACTCCTTAGTTGAACTTTTCAAAGATTTGTCGCTTTTCTTGAAATCTTTCTTTTCCTTCCTCATTTCATAAGAAGCATGACTTTTACCACGATTATTGGCTATGGTGAGCTCCATGTCATGAGCTCGAGTAGCCAACTCTTGGAAAGACCTAGGCTTTATACCTTGCAAGATATAAAGTAAATCCCAGTCCATTCCCTGTATACACATCTCGACAGCAGATACTTCAGTCAAACGGTCTTTGCACTCTAGGCTCAGAGCGCGCCATCGGTTGATGTAATCAATGACCTGCTCGTCTTTACATTGATGAGTTTTAGTTAACTCAATCATGCTAACTACACGTTGAGTGCTGTAAAACCTATTTTGGAACTCTATCTCCATTTCATCCCAACTATCAATGGATTCCGGAGATAAGTCTGTGTACCAGTTAAAGGCGATGCCTTTGAGGGAGCGAACAAACTGTTTAATTAATAAGTCACCTGTAGTGTTGGCATTATTGCACGTCTCTACAAAGTGGGCGATGTGTTGTTTAGGACTTCCCTTCCCATCAAATTGCTGAAACTTGGGGGGTTGGTAACCATGAGGCATACGCAACCTATCGATTCTCTTGGTGTAAGGTTTCACATAGCGCTAACTACCTTGATAACCTTCCCGAAGTTGACCCTTGACAGCGTTAGCTATCATATCTTGGACTTGTTTAGCAGTTAATGAAATGTGAGAGTTGTCTTTCACAGATTTATCACTCTCACGTCCACTTTCACTGTCACTAGAGTTAGATGATCCATCCATTGAACTTTTCTCAAGTTTCTTGTTCAGGGTAGCGATTTGATCATTCTGCAGTTTGATTTGAGCATCCTTTTCCTCTCCATCTCTTATCAATTTTCGGAGTAGGTTATTCATCTCAGCAAGTTGCTCTTCAACAGTTTTTGTTGAAATCACCATGACAGCAGCAGTGAATAACTTAGAAATTTGAGATGATCTCTCTATGTGAGGGGTCTCTAGAGGTGAAGAGGTAGATGAATCATTACTGGATTCAGCATCACTGTCAACCCTAAATGGGCTAAAGAGGGGACTAGTACGAACGATCAATCTCTCTGACCGTTCAGTTGCAGTTTGCTTCCATTTGAGGGGAGCAGCAGATGGTTGGTCATATTCAGCTGCAGAGCTAGAGCCAAACACTGGCGCTTCACGCTCTTTGCGGGAAGAAGACGTAATGGCATTTTCAGAAACAGTTTTCCTAACTGATTTGCGTTGACGGGTAGGGATTGTCACAGCTCGAAGGCTCGCAGCAGCAGTGGCGACAGCAACTTTCTTCATTCCTCTTGTGTTTACACCAAGAGTCTGGTCAGCAATGAAGTCACCTAGTGTCAAAGCCTTTCGCTGGGTGCCATCAGAGTTGTTAGTGAACTCAACAATGTTCTTCCTTGAGGCCATTGATCTTACAATAGTTGATTTTTTTTATGAAACAGAGATGAGAGGCAGAGATGTCCCACCGAGCGTGCCAAAATTTGTATACAGCAAATTTCGCAGTCTAAATAAATAAACCAAGAAATAATGTAACAATGATAAATTTATATTGATAATGTGTTGGGTACAATCTCTGTATTACAGTTTATATAAAATAAACTAAGTCATCTGATTCTGTTCCGCGGCTTGGTGTCGACACGTGCTGATGGCGACCTTGACTTGAGTGTAGGACAACGTTTTGTCAACGTCAACTTAAGATTAAGTATTGGATGACGTTTTGTCAACGTCAACCTGAGTCTGGGTGTTGGATGACGTTTTGTCAACGTCAACCTGAGTCTGGGTGTTGGATGACGTTTTGTCAATGTCAACCTGAGTCTGAGTGTTAGATGACGTTTTGTCACCGTCAACCTGAGTTTGAGTGTGGGATGACTATCTATTAACGTCAACCTGAGTTTGAGTGTAGGGTGACGTTGTCAACCTGAGTTTGAGTTTTTTTTGTTTGGGTTTATTCGAGTGAGGGCTGACACAGCTTGAATCTCAGTCGAATGTGTTTGAGTTTCTCTAAACAGTCGGCACGAATTTGATGTGCTTATTGACTACTTCCAGATAGGATTTCCAAGAGAAATTTGAGAACTCTTGAGAATAATGATCTTCCGACCTCTATAACTGAAGGTGGAGAGGTCTATTTATTGGGGATGGAAACCCTATATGGACTTTTGTTGGTGCGGGTTTGGGCCCGTTTATGACTTGGTTGTCTTTTTACCTTGTCCTTTTAACCATCTGTTTGGGCCGTAATATGGACGGACCTAAATATTTTATAACCCAAATTATGTTTATTTAATTTGGGTTTTATTTAGGTAGGCTAAATTAATTAAATTGGCTTGTTATTTCTTTTAGCCCAAAATTAATTAATTTAATTTTAATGTAAAACACTAATAAATTTTTAGTGTCTACACATGTTTACCTATAACAAAAATATATAAACTGAACTTGTTTTCCACATGGAGTTTGTTGATGGCTACCTCCTTGAGAGAGAAAACTTAACCCTTATGAGCTGGGGGTTACTCGTTGGGGGTTAGAGGGTGATTTAGGTGTGCATTGGAGGGATCTCTCTCTCTCTCTCTCTCTCTCTCTCTCTCTCTCTCTCTCTCTCTCTCTCTCTCTCTCCCGGGGAAATTAGAGGGTGATTTAGGTGTGCGTTGTGTGTGTGTGTGGATGTGCGTGCACGCCATTGAATAAACGTTGATGGCCAAACCGGCAATGGTGAGGCTGAGAATGCTGGTGTTCGGCATTGATAGGTAAGTGGAGCTTTAGGGATACAGTGGTGGAGGTGGTAAGTTATGGGAGAAGTTTTTTTTTTAAATTTAGAGGGAGTTGGTTAAGTATTGTGATAGTTTATGATAAATAAGAACAAAAGGCAATTCTACCAAAGGTTACTATATGTTGTAATGTTGTAACAAATTTAAAATTTCCTGAAAATGAAAATGTTGCAGCAGATATAACTTTTCCTGAACATGAAAATGTTGCAACATATAGAACATCTCCTAAAAATAAAAATATTGCAACTGAAAAAAAAATAGAGAAATACAATTAAGAGTAACTTACATAATACTTTAGTGTTTTAAAATAACTAGGATTAGGAACTTTTCTATTATTAGAAATTTTTCTAATGATATTATAATGCTATTTTACTCTTAAGAACCCCGTTACAATTAAGAGTAACTTACATAAGCATCTTTTATAACCTTATAAAATTTCCTTTTCCTCTTCATTGTAATTTAGCTAGTGTCTCACACGGATTTGAAGGCTTAGTAGTAGCAGAATAAAATCATTGCCAACCTTTGTCAATGATGTAAATTACTAAACCAACTTAAAAGCCTCATCAACCCACATCATTACTAAAGGTCAAAACCCATAATTAGATCTTGTAATGAAAAAGTTAAGTCATATTCCACGAAGTCCATGACAGCTGATCAGCCTAAGCACAAGTTGCTCCTCCTTTGAACAGAGCCAACGGGTTTGTATTGACAGTTGCAACCTACAAGTAGCAATACAAAATCTCTGTAGCCAAGCTAGAATGAAGACCATGGTCCGTAGTACTGACTACTGAGCATCACAGACAAACATCTGAAACGAATACACATCTACACTCCCACCAGAAGCCACATATAAAATGATGGTTGACTCTCTGAAGTCTGAACTTAAATCTTATTCAGGCAACTAGACCAGATAAACCATCAAGCAAATAGGAAAGGACCACGAATTATAGAGACTTACTAAAGTAACTCCTTCCTTTGAAAGCTCCTCCAATGCAACACGGTCAAAAACTTTGCCATCCACAGGTGTCTCATCAATCTGCACAGTGAACGGTTTTATGCAGCTAGAATTAGATATCAGTGCCCCTTAAAGCAATTTGTAGGCAGATGCACAAGAGTATATACCTTCCAATCACCAGTGTGGAAAATTGTACCATCACTACAGCGCATAACCAATCCACAACAATCAGGTATCGAATGGGTAACTCTGACGGGTTCTATTTCAAATGGTCCGGCTGTAAATTTCCTTTTAGTTCTAAACACCTTCAATCTAGAAGGGACAAAGATTCCAAATTCTTTCAGACGCTTCTTTATGAGCTGCTCAAGTACAGAAAGGCCATCATGTTCTAGAGTTAGGTTGAATCATAGCATAGTAAAATATCTATATGTAAAGCTCTTTTCACAGCATGCACCTTCATCGAAGACAAGTAAAAGGCAAAACAAACATGTAGGCTAGAGAGAGGTAATACAGGGAAACAGACACAATAATAAAGGGGAAAGGAGAGGAGGGGAAGGGCACTTTCTATAAGTTGCTTGTTAGATAAGGTTTAAATTTATATCATATACCTCCATGGTGAAAGAGGATGAAAATATTGGTGTGTTTGGATCTAGGGCACGGATAACCTGAGAACAAGAAAATATATGGTCAGTATATCATAAGATACACACTCCGCCACATTCAAATTGCCAAATTTAACTATTTGTGATAATATTAACTCATACTGGTTTGTAAAGATAGTAGTTCTTTCTATAGAAAAAGAATGTAACTACAATAAGAGGGGGGGGAGGGTAATTAGTGTTTAAATTTTAAAGTACTTCCAAAGTATCTTCCACCAATATACATAGATTCAAAGTTAACATTAAAGTTCAGCAGAAAGAGTCAAGCTCAGATTTCCAGTAAAACTAGCATTTCGCAAGTTTAAGAAGTCAAGTAATCTCATATAGCACCAACATGGACAGAGGTTAGAGCAGCAATAACCATTTGCTATTAGACTAGATGATCCTAGCTTCCAAAAATCAATTTACTTATTTTGACGACATGGTTTACCCAAAACCAACTTTCAAGATACAGAAAGAAACTTTACCCAAGGCAACGCACCGATGTGATCTTCATGGCCATGTGTAATAATAACAGCTTCAATTTTGTGGCTCCATCTTTTTATAAAAGTGGTATCTGGTATAATCTTTTGAACACCAAATTCATCATAGCTGCATCAAAATTAAGTGAAGAAGACTGAATCATTTCTGCTACTAGTATCCTTATTTACAATCGAAAAGGTGAGGGCCTGAAAAAGTGGTGTATATATACTTACTCTGGAAACATAATACCTGCATCAATCAGAATATAACGATCATAATTACCAACGAGCATACAGTTCATCCCAATTTCACCCAAGCCACCAATTGGCAGAACACGTAGAGGTGGACCAGTGGAACCTTCATAGAACTGCTCCATTTTTCGCTTTACGGAATCTTCCATACTTTTGCTAGCACCCTCGAGTCTTCCAAGTCTTTTACGTGGTACTTTTGTCGCATTTGTACCTGAACATGTACTAATAAGCTTAGGACATATCAAAATGGAAAAGATATCAGCACATGGCCAACTGGGTTAGTATAGAACTGACTCTCATGAACCTGACAGATGCAACAGGAAACTCTAGGTGAGATTTCCAACAAGGATGTATACAAAGAAAAAACAAAATACATATGCTATGCTACTTGTAACAATTAGAACTACATGACTATTTGCAGAACCAATAACAATGAATTAACAAACACTGCATACTCACTGTAGCAGCTATATGATATAGGCATATATGGCATGAATTTAACCAATGGCACTTAACAGATCGAAGCCACAAATTTACAAATGCATTACAATGTGAAGAAGCCAAATGGCTGATTATCTTAAAAATGCTTGCAAAAAGAAAATTGAAACACGAAAAAAGTTGCCGGCTTCAAACATAGGGAGAAATTCGCCATGTCACTCAAATAAATAAGAAATTTTTTTCAAAACCTCTTCGATCAAGATATTCCAGTATTGGTAAATTCCTGAGCATATCATATACAAGCAGCAACCTAATCGTTATCGTTTTTTGTTTCAGTTTCCAGCTTTTTTGAAAACCAGAAACCATGAAAACTAGAAAAAATAGTTTCTAGTTTTTGGTTGTTAGTTTCCAAAACAAACATGATTAGTATCTATATGGTTAATTTTAAGTTTATTTACAACGTATATCATATGATTCTAAAATCATAAAAACCAAAAACAGAAAGGGGCGGATACCGAATGGCCCCTAACACTCTATGTCATAGATTTTTGACAGTTTAAATTAGATAAAAGAGGGAACTTTTTTCTTTTAAGCACAACTTAAAGGTACAACATAATAGTATAACTTAATGTAGCATATGTTAACATTTATATCTTTTAGTTCTTTTTTCCTTGAGGCCTATGTTAGAAAATTCTAGGGCAAGGCTCCAACATTGTCCCACATATGCAAGAATAAACCAACTACATTTACACTTTCCTTGAGGCCTAAGTTAGTTTTCAAGAAACATTGACTGATCTATGAAAAAAGTAATACACTTTCCTTGTTCCTCAACTCTTTACACTTCTATTTTTAGACAGCCCACATCTACTATATTTACAAAGATGGCCTACCACTATCATATTCTATTAACTTCTACACCCACTTCTATCATATCTTCTTACAATTAGGGCCCACACTGTCTCTCTCCTAAATAAAATAATACCGCTGACTCCTATCACATCTACCTTTATAATTGAATAACAATTGATAGCCATACAACAACTTATCATCTAAAATTGAGTGAGCGTCTAAAAATATGTCGGGACGGAGGGAGTAAATTTTTTTGTCAGGTTGAACTATATTTGATAAGAAGAGTAGATGAAAGCTACTTACAGCTAACTACAGTCAAGAAATGAAATATATATCAAGAGTTCAAGACATGCTATCTACACACAGTCTCTCATAAGATTCTGAAGTGAACTCTCTTGATTGAACAACAATAATCAAATCATTTGTCCGCTCCCCTTACCATTGATACCATTCAAACTATAAGCTAAATGAATGCTAATGAAGCTAACTATTATGGAGAGAAATGGATATTAAGACATTTGCAATATGTACGGGGTAAGACAATAAGCACCTCTTAGCAGGTTCTAGTGTAGAGTCTATCATAGCATTAATATCGACTTAACATTTTAACTATTATCGTATTATTTGCCGGTTTCCCTTAGCATACCACTCAAAACTGTAAGCTAAATAGAGGTTACATTTAGCTAACTATGCTTAAGGAGTGAAATGGATGATAGAATATTAATGCATTGGCAACATAAACAAGAGGCCTACATTATTTCTCAAAGGTCCTGAGGTGGAGTTTATCAGTGCCAAGATCATTTTAAATCAGAGAACTCTCTGCTGATTAAAAATACTACTCGGACAACCCCAAGAGCATAACAGTAGTTTGTTTTATCCTTTTCTTCGTTAGCACTGAAAAACTAACTGCTGAGTAAGGATCCAGCTAAACCAACTGATATGTCACCAAACATAAAGATTTAATTGCCGTTGCATGGAATATAACCCCATCATCACAAACAGCCAAACCTCACAAGTACCTCCATTTTTAAGGTTATAGGTGCATCCAATTTTATGAGAGGCAGGGAATGAACAAAGGTCATCTTTGAAAACTTAGATTATGTTGAGGATGAATTAAGGGCGGAAAATAGTTTTCATTTGTTTAATATGTAAAGGCCGGGATATATTTTCTCAAGGCCCTTAGAAGATGCAATCTCGTAACAAGCTAGCTCCATATCATTATGATAACTGCTTGGAACTAACCAAGTATTCTATGTACAAGGGCGCAATGATGACTTAGTCCAATGGGTTCTTTGGCAGAAAGTAGCAGACTCCTGATCTTTTGTATATACCTCTAAAACAAACACTTAAAATCTAGACAGTATCCTGGAACTAAAAGTGTGCAAAACTTCCCACAAAGTTAACTCTGCACTTTTCCTTGTTATACTTCGGAAAGAATAAAGCAATTGATCTCAACAAGGACAAGCAAATCAAAAATTGACATGGAAATACGCTTGATGTGAGTTTATTGACCACTCCACAATTCTTCAGAAAAGAGAAGTGATAGCCCTATCCTTCTAGCCTTCAGGCTGTGACAGAAACCAATAGTAACTTGGTACTTAACACAGAATCTTGACTCAATGGTAGGATTTCAACCTGTTATACAGACTTATGTATTAATGTTAGACATGAATATGTGCCCGTGCTTCACATTTCGTTTGACGTCTCTTCATTTTTGGTCCAAAACGAAGAGTAAAAGTATCCATACCATAGCCCTGTCTCAATGTCAAGACTTGACACAGATGCTAGAGGTTATATGTAAAGAGTAAGGGAAACATTGGTTTTAGCAATAATGCACAACGAAATCATGAATATCAACCTTGACAACCACCACTTATTGCAAAGGCGGAAGCAAGAATCTTCTATTAGAGAGGCGGAATCTATATAGCATATCACTTAGACATGCAAACTAGTGCTTTCTACCTTTAAGTTTTAATGAATATCCACAATGATGGAGGAGGCAAAGGCCTACGCCAACCCCCCATTGGTTCTTCCCCGACCCGAACTATGGTACATACTTACTTACTACCTTTCTATACGGAAAAGTGGATATCATGAGAGCCATAAAGAACCTTAAAACACATCCTAGTGAGTGAGAAATATCAACAAAATAAAAACCCTTTACAGCTGAGAGGAGCTTGTGATAGATAATAGTAAGTTAGTTCACAAGCAAATGCAAGAATAAGAGGAAATACATATATAAGGGATAACAAGAGTAACCAAATTCAACCCACTTAAAGTAATTCTCAAACAACAAAAATTGAGCACAAAATAAGAGCATAGTTAAACAAAAGTAGCATAACAATAATAATAATAATAAAAATAAAAAAGTGGGTAATGAAAAAGAAAGGAACCTAAGGAAAGAGAGGGAGCAAGAGAACAGGAAATGTAGTGTTTGATAGGGTTGGGACGGTAATTGAGAGTACATGGACATATAGATACGGCACTTAAAGCTGCCATTATTATTTATCAACTTCAAAGGAGGGAAGAAGCGCAGAGAGAGCCTGCTTGAATTTCTTCAATGGAAAAACATGCTCATAGGGGACAAGGGAGAAGAAGAAGAAGGTAGTGTTTCAGAAAGGATATTATTGAGTTTTGAGGGAGGGGGGGTGATATTTGAAAATATCTCTCTTATCGTTTCAGTTTCAGCTACCTATTGTATTTGTTGGAGAGTTTGTGTTTAGACTTCAGACAGAGATGCCGTACATTCATATGCCTCCTCAGGCTCTTCTTTTCGAGCTGCTCTTATAAAAGACGGTCTAATTTTAATTTAAAATTAGATAATAGTTAAAGCTAATAGAAAGAAGAGAATAAATCATCTTTTTGATGATAAAGTAATGAGCTTAGTCTAATTTTATATTAAAATTAGACCGTCTCTTTTAATAATTTTTGTTTCTTTTCTACTCAATTTTTACCCAATTCTAAATTACTTCCTCCATTACAAAAATCGTCCACAATCTCCTTATTTTCACGCATATCAATGTCCAATTTTAAGCTTTAATGTTTCTGACAAGGTGAGATCAAAAACGATTTCAACACCTCTTTGAAATCGTGAGAGATGCTCTAACCAACCTACATATCCTCACTCTCGGTGAAAACACCCCTTATATTTAGTCAAACATGAAATTAGGCTCCAACCAACGATTGTAAATTTTAACAAAGTCTTTGTAATCCCCGTTAATTTTATGAATTTTATAAATATATTTAAAGTATATTTATAGTCATTTTCATATTTATTTCATTTAATTATTTAAGTATTGACTATTTTGAAAGTCAAATGATGGTTTAAACGTTTTAAATAGTTAATAATATTTATTGGGTTGGATTTTAAGTATTGAATATTTATTAAAGGTTTTGGATCGTGTTTAAAATGATTTTTAATGTTAGGATGAGAGCCCAAACCATTTATTAAAGTTCGATGTTCAAATTAAGTTCAAACTCAAACCTAAACCCATTCACCCTATGTTTTAGGCAAAAACCTAAAAATACCCCCCCAAACCCCAAGTTTGCACACTTTTATTTTCTGTTTTTTTCCTCTCCTCTCACTCGTCCACCCTCAGAGGCGGACCTATGTGTGAACAAGGGGGACAGTTGTCCCCCCACTTTCAAAAACAAATTAAAGAATTAATCATTTAGAAAAAGAAATGAAAAATAGAATTTTAGTGATACTTTAGAATCACTCAAACAAACTTGGTCTAGTGGTAGTGACATAAAGTCCTAGATAAGTTTATTTTACTACTACATATCTACATTAGTCTAAGGTTCAATCCTTACTATTTACTTTTTTCCTCTTTTTTTTTTCCTCTCTTTGACATAGGTTTGTAAATTTAAATACGAGTATAAGACTTTATATTGGACAATATATCTTAAAAGCGGTAGATCTATTGTTCAACTTCACTTCAATCACCCATAGGTATATCTCAAGTATTGATTAAAGTTTATGAATTTTTAGAACATTTCTAATCGAATTGTCAAACATTCATAATTTGTCCCCCCAATATGAAAATTCTGGGTCCGCCATTGTCCGCCCTCCCTCTCTTTTCTTCCCTTGGTTCCGGCGCCGTGCACCACCACACGCCACCTCCCTCTTGCTTGTGTGTTTCCGCCACTACCGCCAACACTGCCTCTCGTGTGCCGCCGCAACAGCCGCCAGCACTACCACCGCCACTCTTCTCTCTCTTAATTCTCTTTTACATCTTTTCATTACTCCCGAATCTGATTGCCAGAACTCTGATAGTTCCGGTTGTTTTTAGCCAAAACTTCCTTCTGCAAAGTTGTAGATATCGAAAAGTTATTGAATTTAGGCTCAAGAATCACTCAATTCCGATTAGTATTCTATCAGTTGTGGCCTCTAAAAGTTTGACAGTTTTGCTGCCATATTTCACTCGCAATTCAGATTTTTGTGTTTTCTTTTGGTTGTTTCTTAACCCTTATCCTCTATTTAAAGTTTAATTATGGTTTTAATATTAAAGTTATGATTTTTATGAGTTTTAATATTAAAGGTATGATTTTTATGAGTTTTAATATTAAAGGTATGATTTTTATGAGTTTTAATATTAAAGTTGTGATTTTTATGAGTTTTAATATGTTTTATAAATAAAGATGAAAACTTTATTGTTTGAATTATTACAAATCTAATCTTTTTTTATTGTGAATATAAAGTATAATTTTATATTTATTATTTATTAGTTAAAGTGAGTTTTAAGTATGAAAGTAATGATTTTTGAGGTTTTAAAGCCTAGATTTATAAGTATTATATTGAAGGTTCTTAAAGGTTGAAACTTTAATGTTTTTAAAGTATTTTAAAACGAGTTTTGAAGTGTTTTAAAATAAATTATATTGCTGTGAATTAATTAGGATATAAATTCATTTATGTATTATTGTTTTGATTACGCGGAGATTTTACTTTAGGCGACTTCTAGAGTTTTAAAGTGACCTCTCACTTTGTCTACACAAGGTACGTACATGTCCTTATGTGTTAGACTAGTATCATGTCCTAAGGATTAGAATTATTTATAGTATCATGTATAGGGAACCATTCTATGGTTCATACGTGGCTATTGAGTTAGTTACGTGGGGAAGTTTATTTATTAATTCACATGAGGGATTAATAATATTTTATTATTGGATTATGGATTTTGGTATTGTTTCCCTTAGTGGATATTTTATTACTTCTCAAAGGCCGAGGACTTAGTGAGTAATTTGGATTATTATTGGTTATTATTATTTTACTACTTTGCAAAGTCCGAGGGCTTTGTATGGTATGTATGTTTATTGTCGTTGGACATTCGATTGTTGATTTAAGTCACCAAATAAATTTGGAGGATTAATTCTTGGTCAATTGAAATTATTTGATCACTTATTTAATCCTAAAATAAAAGAGGAATATTGTTGTATCCATGTTATGTGTTGGTTGCTTTGTTTAGAGTCCGACATCGAATAACTTACTAATACTTAAAGTGGAAGTGAATAGAAATAACTTTAGACTTGTGCACGTCTGAAGTTCTGGACTCGTATGAGTTGGAGTACATGGTAGTAGCCCATGGCTTTTCTTGGGGTCGGTTTGATCATTGTACCCTATTTTTATTTCTAAAGGTTCCTCGATATCGTTGGTCAAGGGGTTACGGAGTCGCGCCCGTAACTCGGTCTTTTATTTTGAAGACTCGTTTTGGTTGGACAACTCGATCCATTGTCTATTCAATTTACTAATATTTATCATGTTCTATGTCTTGTGAAGTCAAGTCCTATTTTACGAGTTGAAGTCTTGAAGTACATTTTATTGATCATGTTCTATTTCTTAGTAGTATCATGATTAGGTTTCGTGTTCTATTTTATTTATGTATGTACTCAGCTTTGGGTGATTACGTGATATTATGTGTGTCGATCATGGATGTGCCTATTGATCCTGTGATAACCCTTTATTGGTGAGCAGTTTTCAATTGAGTATTTGCCTACAGGTTTGGAAGGCTTGATGCATTGTCTCAATTACTCATTTGGGACTTGGGAAACGTTGTTGAGAGATCGTTTTATTACTTCTACTGTTTCTTACCTTTACGTTAATTTTATTTATTTTATGGATTATTTATTTTAAATGCTTTAAGTTGGTTTTGAATTACCTTTCGAGGTTTGGATAATGGTTTGACAATTATTATGTCCTAAGTATTTAATAAAGTATATTTAATGTTTTTCCGCTGCAATACTCTGAGTAAGCCGATATATTTTCACACGGGCGATAATGCCTTCATAATTATATGTTGTTAGTTGGGAAAAATATATGTTTTATAAAGAGAATTTTCGGGGTGTTACAGTCTTATATGCGGCCCGCCATACCATTAACTAATGATGTGGCGGGTCTATTTATTAACCTATAGATTACTTTTTCACTCTCCAAACTCATCCAAAATTATTAGTAACCCATTTCCTTAATAGTCAGTAATCCTCCTCCCAAAATAGTCAGTAACCTCTCCCCAAAGAGTTAGTAACCCCTAAAACAGTAAGTAACCCCCAAACAATTAGTAACCCCCTTAAAACAATTAGTAAACCCCCTAAATAGTCAATAACCCCCAAAACACTTGGTAACCTACTAGGATAGTTGGTAACCTCTCTAAAATAGTCATTATGTGTGCGCCACATGGTTTATTAATTGTGCAGGAAGCCGCATACAAGACTTGCCGGTAAAATTTAACCCCCAATACTAGGTGAAATTAGGCCCCCAATCTATTTTTTATACATCTATATGAACAAAGAAAAAATGTCATATGTCAACCTCTAAACAGTGGTGCACATGTGAGTCACGAGGAATAAGTGATACGTGTAAACTGCCTATTGAAATACTTCTTTTGTTAATTATAGCCATTATCTTTTTTCCTTGTGAATTACTACCACGAAAGACTATTCTCCAAGCAACTTGTTGCCATTTTTACTAATTACACTATTAATGTATAGTTTGACCGGTTAAATCATGTTTAACATTTTATAAATCTTTTTTTATTCAATTTTCCAATATTTTAAAATGTATATGTTTTTATTAATGACATGGAAATGGACACGTATTTAGAGATGATATTTAATCGCGTTTTTCGGAATGAAAATGACATTTTTTAGAAAAACGGATACCACCGTGCACCATCTTTGAGCACGAATTTCGAGAATCCCTACCAAATGAGTATCAACATGCCGGATTTTCAAGCACATACTTTGAGTCGAGTTTTTCGGACTAAAGACAATGTTTTTTCGAAGATCGGACACCGTCGTGCACCCATTAAGGGCATGAATTCCGAGAATCGCTACGAAATGGGTACCAACAAGCCGGGTTTTCGATCAAGTACTTTGAGACGAGTTTTTCGGACTGTAGATGACGCTTTTTCAAAAAACCTGTCTCGAAATGCGTGCCTCAAAATTCGGCTTGTTGTTACTCGTTTCATAGGGATTCTCGAAATTCGTGCTCATATAAGACGTACGACAGTGTCCGTTTTCCGAAAAAACATCGTCTAGTAAAAAAAACTCGTCTCAAAGTACTTGCTCGAAAACCAGGCTTGTTGGTACTCATTTCGTAGGGATTTTCGAAATTCGTGCATGGCGGCGTCCATTTTACGAAATAATGTCGTCTTCAGTCTGATAAAACCCGTCTCGAAGTATGTGCCCGAAAACTCGGCTTATTGTTACTCGTTTCACAGGGATTCTCGAAATTCGTGCCCTTAAAGGGTGCACGACAGTGTCCGTTTTTTTAAAAACGTCATCTTCAGTCCAAAAAAAGCATCTCGAAGTACGTGCTGGAAAACCCGGCTTGTTGGTACTCGTTTCGTAGGGATTCTCGAAATTCGTGCGCTTAAAGGGTGCACGGCGGTATTCGTTTTACGACAAAATGTCGTCTTCATTTCGAAAAAAGCGATTAAATGTCGTCTCAAAATACGTGCCCATTACGATGTCATATATCAAAAACATATATTTTTAAAATAGGAAAAATTGCTTTTAATAATGCAACCTTTTGGCAATTCGCAAATAATAGCCCAATCTTTCGATTATTCTAGAATAATGCAACCTTTATAACCCATTTATTTTAAATAGGAGAAATGACCGGTTACCTGAACCATTAGTAATTTTTATTTAAAACTTTAAATTCTAATTAATATATTAATATGAAAAAAACTCCCCTACCCCCACCCTCCACCCCCGCCGCTATCAACCCCCACCCTCACCCCCCGCTGGCCGCTGCTATCAACCCCCACCCTCACCCCCGCTGGCCGCTGCTATCAACCCCCACCCTCACCCCCTCTACTATCAACCGAATAGAGGGAAAGAGGGTGCGCGAAAGGGTGGATTTGCGGGCAGTGTTGACGGAGGACAATGCGTGGTTGCCGGACAGAAAGGTGGGGTGCGCGAACGGGGTAGCGAAAGGGGGAATGCATGGTGGTTTGTCGTACAGAGGGAGGTGCGTGTTTGAAGGCGTTGGACTAGTCGGCAGCGTCTGGGTGTTTTAAGGTGGTGGCAGTGAGGGCAGTGGTGGTTTCATGGCTGGGGGAATGGAGGAGGGGGTGGGGTGGCCGGTGGTTTCGTGGCTCTGGGAAGGGAGGAGGGGGTCTGTTTTATTTGTTTTTTTATTACCTCCGTTCCATATTAGTTGCAACAGTTTGACTGACACATACTTGCCAATACACCACTTTGACCATTAATATAGCTAACTATCAATTACTAAAAATTATAAAAAATTGAAATGTCAAATTGATACATTAAGAAAAATCTAAGAACATCTTATTTATTAGTTTTTTTTGTGAGAAACAACCTTTTATAGTCACAGTTTTGCGAAAAACAACCTTTTAATTTTTCTTTTGCAACTTACAACCTTAAACCAAAATATTTTTGCAAAATAAAACTTTTCTGGATTTCCCTCCTTTGTTTTTTACCTGTTACCCTCTCATTTATCTTATAAAACCTAGTGGCTTTCCAAAATCATTTATTCTCACCAAAAACTAAAAGCTTTCTTCCCCAAAACCGAATTTAGGCTTCTTGTTCACCAAAATTTGTAATTTCTCTCTCCCTTCAACAATGATGAAATGTGAGCGCGGGTTTGCGGTGACCACAATGACTTCTTGGACACATGATAATCCAGGGACAAAGTGAGCAACAACCCTCTAAGAATTCATTCTCGCCAAAAACTAAAAGCTTTCTTCCTCACCCTGGAATTAGGTACTGGCTCACCAAAATTTGAAAATTCTCTTTCCCTTCAATAATGGTGCAATGTGAATGCGGGTTTGTGGTGGCTACAAGGACTTCTTGGACACATGATAATCCGAGTTCTTGACATAATGGTAAACGTTTTTAGTGAAAATAAATGATTTTAGGGAGGCAACATGTTTTATATGATAAATGAGAGGGAAAACAAGAGGGAAAGAGGTGAGAACGAAAATGTTGAAGAAAAAAAATACAACAAGCTAACAATCAATATAGTAGAGTTAACAGTCAATGACGGAAATCCAGACTAGGTTTCATTTCGCAAAAAAAAATTGGTTTAAGGTTGTAAGTTGCAAAAAAAAATTTAAAAGGTTGTTTTTCGCAAAACTGTGATTATAAAAGGTTGTTTCTCAAAAAAAAACTCTATTTATTAACATTTGATTTTATATGTTAGTTAAAAATCATGGTCAAAGTAAGACATATGAATAGTGTAAAAGTCAAATTGTTGCAACTAATATGGGACAGAGGAAGTATCTTTTTGTTTATATATATATTTTTTAAAAATAATATGATAACCAATAACTAAATGGCACGTGTCTCATTTAACCTCTTCTTTAGGTTAAATCCGATTTTATCCCATTTAAAATAAATTGGGTGTAAAGATTGCATTATCCCCGATTAATCGAAAGGTTACATTATTATTTATGAATCGCCAAAATGTTGCATCATTAGAAGCAATTTTCCCTTTAAAATGTTGTAAAATTGATTAATTTTTTATTACAAAATGTTAAACATGATTGGACCGGTCAAACTATGCATTAGTAGTGTAATTAGTAAAAATGGCAACAAGTTGCTTAAAATTAGTCTTTCATGGCACAAGAAAAAAAGCTGATGGCCATAATTAACAAAAGGGGTATTTCACATAAAAGTTTTTGGCAAAAAAATCTTTTTCTAATATAATATCTAAATTATTCAAAAATGCAGTTTTAATCCCCATAACTGATTAAATTACCAATATTAAATCATGATTACATAATTTTCAAACGTAGCATGTTGACAAAGTTAAAAAATAACTTATTTAATTTAGGAAAGGTTTTAAAACAGAATACCTAAGTATTTAGAAAACGTTTTATAAAAAGAATTCCTAGTATAGAAACTGAATTAATGAAATCTTTTAAAAATAAAATATGGAAGTTGGCATGATTTAAGAAATTGCCATAAGTTAAGAAGATAGATTTTTTTAAGGTAATTAACATAATTTTAAACATAATTTTAATCCCCATAATTAATTACATTACCAAGAAAATATTAGTACACAATTTTCAAACCTAAATTGTCGACATATTTATCAAATAACTTATTAAAAAGTACTTCCTCTGCTTTTTTTTACTTGCATCATTTCCCATTTTTGGAAGTTGCAAATTACTTGCATCATTTCTTTTTAGAGAAATACTTTCTTTCTATCTCTCTCCAATCACATGGGTCCCCCTTTTCCCCTCTCTCTATCTCTCTCCTCTCCTTAATTCTTGTACACATGTTCAATGATGCGAGTATAAAAAAACGGAGGAAGTATAATTTAAAAAAATATATATAGTGACCTATGAATGAAAATTGTAATCTTTTATCATAAATTGGATAAAAAAAAGCTTAATTAGATAAATGTAAAAAAAAATATAACCTATGAATTTAACATACGTAATTATTAACATAAATCATCGAGCTAAAAGAAAAGATATAAAATACATCTTATTGAAAGAAATCAAAGAAAAGAAACAAATACTACAAACAAAATGATTAATATTTCTTATTAAGAAATAACCATTACATGAACATATAGAATAAGTATAAGATTTCATAAAGAAATGAAAATAGAATATATTAAAAAAGAAATTTACATAAAGAAATGACAAAAGAATACATAAAAGTGATATTATTATTACTCAATAAGGATTACATTACATAACATAAAAAAAAAGAAAATAAAAAAATGATTTTACAAATAAAATACATAACAATCTCATTCTCATTGAAGTGTTATATTCATTAAGAAATAAAAATTACATGAACATATATAATAAGTATCAGATTGCATAAAGAAATAACAAAAGAAATATTAGAAAAACGACTTTACATACAGAAATGACAAAAGAATAAATTAAATTGATATTATTATTATTCAATAAGTTTTACGTTACATGAGCATAAAAAAGAAAATACAAAACGAATATACAAATAGATCGCTAAGATTCATGAAAAACAGTCATAACCTCCACGGTGATGTTTTGTGATGATGATTATAAAACTTTCTTCAATCGAATTTGGAGAAATTATTCAATGTTCTGCGAATTTGGAGAGACAAAGACGTTTGGATTAAACTTGGAAATGAATGAATGACATTGAAAAAAGTTTGAGAGAGAAAGAGATTAAAATGAAAGAGGCTCGGTTTAATTTGTAGGGTTAAATCAGAATGAGATTGCCAAGGGAGACCTATCAAAAAAAGATTGTCAAGGGAGATGATTTATTTACAGGAGAGTAGATATGTTAGCTTCATGACACGTGGCACTAATAAAATTTCCATTGTGATACGTGACCCTTGAATTAAGGTCATGGTGTCATGTCAACAATGATTTTTCTATTAGTAGTTAGTATGATTTTAATTTCTATAAGATGGCAATTTGGAGTTACTCAAATATGATTGTGACGATAATTATGGTACTAGCCCAAATAAATTTGGGAATATGTACCATAGAATTGAAGTATGTAATAGATAGGTATTAGAGTTATTGTTGCCTATCGTATGATGTTGACAGCTCTATTCTATCCGCTTGCTATTTATTTGATATAAAGGTAGATATTCACTACTTATAATCCTATAATATTGTACCATTGTAATATTATAAATGTTTTGTAGTAATTAAAAACTATTTTTTTCCTTATATTTGACCCTAGGTGTTTAAAAAAAACACCCTGTGAGAGGATCGTGGTTAAGCCTTGTGTCACTTGGAATGTCGTTGGATTAGTATTCTTGTGCAGTTTCTTTGGGTAAGTACTACGAGAATATAAAATTTATTTGTTTTGCTGCAAACTAGTTAATACAAGTATCTAATAGATAGAAAGAATGTTTTGAGGACTTGAAAGTTATTGTTGCCTATCGCATAAAGGTAACATATTCCCAAATATGTTTGTCCAAGCAACATATATATTTCCCAATTACGTGCGCGAGTATCTTATCTAAATTATAGTTGATATTGCACAATATATGTACATATATACAAACTTATATACAATATTAGTACGATAAATGTACATCTACAATATATGTGCAATATGTATACCAAATATAATGTTTTAAATTAAATATAACGTTTACAGAATAATTTCCAAAAAATGGAGAAATTTGGCCCAGTTGTAGATGAAGTTCCCGCTTTGTCCAAAGGTTAATGCCTAATTTTTTTTATTTTTTTTGGGAAGAAACGAAAAACTTAAGGTACTATTTTCTCAAGGGTGTACTGTAAGTTATCTAATGTAATAAGTTTGAGAAGTTATGGCTCCTGTTTGACATCGAAATTGCGGTTGTTTGACCCAACTTGGAGAAGAGGTCATCCACATGATTTGCTTCTCTAAAAATGCGGGTGATTATAAAAGAGTCGAAATTGCGAAGTGTCTTGTTAATGTCGGCTACAAGTGTGCTAATAACCCAAGGCGTACAAAAAATCCCTTTCATAGTGTTGGTGAGCACTAGATTATCTCCTTTTACAATAAGGTTCTTGATTTTCATATCCCGAGCTTGGATAAGGCCGTTTCTTAGAGCAATGGCTTCATCAATGAGTGGAGAGGTTTGACTTAATTTTAAAGAAGTTGTTGCAAAGGCGATGCCTTGGGAGTTTCTGAGAATTATGTCGGCTGCTGAGGATGACTGCAGTGAAGATCCATCTGTATTTAGCTTGACGTAGCCAAGGGGTGGAGACGACCATCCAACTTGCTGAGAGTTTTTGATCCTGCAAGCTAATCGAATGGGGGTTGAAAAGTGGTTTGGTTATCATACGTGAAACGAATGTTCCATTCACCGACCGCATGTTTTCAGTGGAGCAAAACTCATTGAAGGTTATAGGAGTCATTTTGGAAAACTAATAAGTTCCTTTCCTTCCAAATACTCCAAAGAATGTGGAAAAGTTTTGGAATAAGTTGGGCATTAGAACGTTTGTTTCATTGAGGACAGTCTTTATATCATTGTGCAAGTTTATATGGCTTATAAAAAGACTAATGCTTTGACATTTCCAAAATAACTTTATAATTGGGCATGTAAGAAAAAGATGATCTATAGTTGCTGTTCCTGTTTTACAGAATGTGCATTCTGTACTAGTAGGGATTTGCTTGATTATCAGGTTGTTTTTGTTGGCAAGCCACTATGAAGCATTTGCCAAATGAAGACTTTTATTTTTGGCTGAACATTGATATTCCTAATCTAGTGGAAGTCCCATTTCGGGTCTGGAAGCATTTAGGGTTATGAGATAGCCATGTTGCCGACTTTACCGAAAAGTCTCCAGAGGCGGTTAATCCCCAACAAGGTGTATCCTTTTGCGGAGTGGAAGAAAGTGGTATGCTTTCAATAATCTTGCATATATGACTCGGGACTAAAGATTATAGCTTGCTCATGTTCCAAGTCAATCAGGATTTATGACTTCGTTGACCTTTAAATTCATATTTTCGACTGAGGTAGGGCTTTGATTAATATGTTCCAGTGTACTAGTGAGAAGACGCCAATTATATTTGTTGGCAATTATTTTATCATAATTTATATTTATGCATATGTGTTTATTTATTCACATTATAGAAAGGAATGTGCTGAGAGTTATAGTTGCGTATCACATGAACTATATTTCTGTCTACCTGCTATTTACTTGATATAAAGGTAAATAAATTCACTACTTATATATTATTATACCATCTAAAAGTTAGTAAAAACTCCAATTCCAAGATTACTGGTACAACCTACACAAATCTTTCGGGGTGATCTTTTGACCTAATTAACTGTCATAAAACCAAACATAACAAAATATATTATTTGGCGACTTTTTACCCAACGAGTACACAATACATGCTTAAACGAATATGATGAATCCCTAACCTTAGCTTCTTTGCTGCGGTTATTGACGACACACATAAAGTTCTTAATATTTTTTCTCTTTTGACCATTCCAGGCCAGTGGAGTTTTTTCTTGGTAAACTAACAACAAACTTTGTATTAATCTTCAAACATTGTATTCAGTGGAGTAACTAAGCTTTTGTTATGAGGTAGATACAAAAAGTATAAACTCTAAAAGAATATTTAAAGCATACCATTGTAACTAAAAAAAGATGATGAGTACGTTATTATGAAATCATGCAATACTAGGAGTGTAAAAACATCATAATCTAACAAAAAATTAGACCTAAAAAAAATCTTAGTCTAATATAAATTTTGATTATTCTCGCCGAGTTTTCATACGTCGAAAGTTATTCAATATATCTTCATGGAAAACTTGCTTCTAATAATGCAACATTTTGCCCATTCACAAATAATATAGCAACCTTCTAATTATTCCTGTAATAAAGCAACCTTCATACTCCATTTATTTTCAATGAGTCAAAACTGGCTTTGACCTAAATAATAGGTAAAATGAGACACGTGTCGCCTGATTATTGGTTATCATAAACCAATTTTCAAAAACAAAAAGATTAAAAAAAATAATCAAAACCCCCCACCCCCCACCACCACCGTTAACCCTCTTGCTCTCTCCTCCCCCCACCAATTGCCACACCTCCTCCCTTCCCCCGGCCACGAAACCACCACCAGCCTCAACTTCTTCCCTTACCGCTGAATCTTATTCCCTTACCACTCACTAGCACAAATACTCACATCACCACCACTCACCGGCACCACCACTGTTATATCGCACGTCAAACCACCAATTCGCCGGCAAATCGCCATCACAGATGGAATATATCCAAATCTCTATCCACTTATACAGATTAAACTCACCAAATCGCCACCACAAACTGAATCGCCACCACAAATAGAACTCATCTAACGATTTTCTGTGATGGAACTTGGTAGTGATGGAGTGACAAGGACATCGGCAGTGGTGGTCAATTTTCTGTGCTGCGACGGTGGTGGTATTTGTTGCTGCAGTGGAAATGATGGTTGGTGGTGGTGAGGGTGATTCATGTTGGTGGTTGGCGACGATAGTATATACTGATTTTGGTGGTTGTTAGCACCATATATGGTTGGTGGTGATTAGTTGTTGGGTGGTGATGAAATTGAGATTAGGGAGAAACGATTTTGGGTGTTGATGGTGGGAATAGTTTAGGTTAAGTTACTGATTTTAATTTAGAATGTAATGACATAATTAGAAGTATTGATGCAAATGTTAATGGTGTGAAGGGAGGGATAGGGTGGTTGTAGGTGGGGTGGGGGTGGGGGGTGGCCAGGTGGCAGTGGGTGGGGTGGTGGAAGTGCATGCCTGCGTGGGGGTGTGGTGGGTTTGTTTTGGATTAGGTTTTTTTTTAAGTTTTTTAATATATTAATTAGAATTAAGAGTTTTAATTAAAAAATTACCTTTTCTTCAGGTCACCAATAATTTGTCTCATTTAATATAAATATGGTATAAAGGTTGCCTTATTCCAGAATAATCGAGAGGTTGCTTTATTATGCGCGAACCGTGAAAAGGTTGCATTATTAGAAATAATTTTTCCTATCTTCACCGCCTTTTTAAAAAAACATCATTCTCTAAATAAGTAACCAGATAACATTCATGATCTCCAAGATCATTCCATAACTTATTTTTCACAATAGTCATTGGCTCATTGCTGAGAATGCTCTTTCTACTATTCTCGTTGCCCACATGAAGGATCAACGCCTCTATATGAGCAAGCACTCAAGACAATATGTTTCATGCGTGCTTGTTTCAACCATTTTCATAGAATGTTCTCCAATATCTTTCAAACTCTTACATCTCTGTCTTTTCACATATCATAAATGAAAGTATCAAGCTCGTCAAACATGACAATTCAAAGCTCAAACAATCATTAGGATAATATGTAGCAAGTATAAGTGATTTTGACTTGTCTAATGATAAGAAGGCATTAATGAATCCAAACAATTCATACAAAGAGACAACTTCATACTTACTTCATCAGATCGATTGTTGAGTTCTTCGATTTGCAAATCAATGATTCCAAAAAAAACCTCAACTCAAAAATGATCAAAGTTTGTAATGTGCGATAATTTTCCACACTTCTTTCTTCCCAAGTAAACATATTCATCATCCATACTAGGAACAACAATACCTCACTTATCACAAAAAATACTCAGTAGAGATTCACACCCTTATTCTCTCATCACTTGTAATCGTTCTTTAGTCACTTCCACAAGTGATATCGCTTTAATAATGTCTTCATCCTTTTTTTTCCTAATGGAATATTCAATTGATTGGTAAGACAAATATTATTTTCGTAAGTTTACCATGAACATAAAGTAACACGACTTACGTGATCCCCCAACACAATTTTGGATTTTGCTCCATCATATGAATTGGGGCATTCTAGAAAATCAGGTCAAGTGCCTCACTGATAGGCTAAAGTCGTAACACCTAATCAAAGATAAACCTACAGTCCTCTAACTATGGTAGTCAATGGAAGCAGGGTCGAATCCACAGGGAGACAGAGTTTCTAAATTAATATTCAATCAACTAGCTACTTCATATGAAATCAGGGAAGATTGACTGAACTAATAATTAAGCTAAGGACAACGAATTAAACCGAGGATTTAACTCTGGACTAAAAACCTAGGGTATAGGTCGGTCCACCATTCTTATACCAATCAAATAGGGTCAACTACTATCAAAACCTAAGTCAAGAGTCGGGAAATTTGAGCATGTGTTGAGCTATGGTTAAGACTCAACGCTCATAGTTCAACATACGCCGCATGTTCACTAACGTAATCAGAACTACTGACGTGTCCTAGGCCTCTAGTCATAAGACGGATCTTAGCAAACAACTATTAACCACAAGCAATCAATGAAATCGTACACTGACATTAATTACTCAATAAGAACAAACCACATCACAATCACCCTAATCAAGCCCTAGAAAATGATAGAAATCTAAATCACAATCATGGTATAAACATGGCTTTCCTATCTAACACCCTAGAAAGAGAACTACTCACTCATAATCGAATTAACAACAATAAAACTAATATGAAACCCTAACAATTGCATCATGAATGATTAAATAATTAGGCTAAGCAATTAAGAATAATAGAAGAGATTAGGGCAAAGAAGAAATACCAATTGACAGAAAGCGAGAACTTTTATTGAAATCGGAATAGGTTCAATCACCTTTCATCTAATCTAAAGTATTTAAATTAAACTAAGAACAATGTGAAATAACTAGAGTCTAAACTAGAATAAAATATGTCTCTAAAATAATGAGGAAAAAGGTATTTATAATACCCCCTCCAGTTAACTAAAACCGGAAATAAAAGGTGAAAAAACACGACAAAATGCCCAGGACCCGATCGGGCCAAATGCCACCCGATCGGGTCCACACACGAATCAGCCCAATTTGTTTCTCTTGATCCATCGCAGCAATACAGCCAAGAAGCGCTGAAGATAGGCTCCACCCGATCGGGCCCGAGGCCACCACCCGATCTGGCCTGGAGACGTTAGGGCCCAACAGCGCTGCATCTTGATACGCCCAGCAGCAGCAACTAAATTGTAGGGGACCCGATCGGGTTGGGCAGCGGGTGCCCGATCGGGTCTGGGGACATGGCTCCTCGCCCGATCGGGTCGGGCAACGTGCGCCCGATCGGGTCCGCAACTTCTATACCCGATCATAATTCCTTCGCCCGATCGGGCCATTTTTGCCCGATCAGAGTACGGAAATCTCCTTTTTGACTCTTTGGCTCTCTAAACTTCACGTTTACTGGTCTTGGGACCTCCTAAACTACCCATAAAACTCGTGAGCCATCCTACGTGCCCCGTAACATCTCGTAGAGCCGTGGTTGCTTCCAAATGGCTCGGTAATAAGGAGAAAACTCCCTAAAACCCGTAATTCAACACTAAAACACAAAACCACAACTATATACAATGGTTAGCACAAAATAGCTCCCAAGAGCTCCAATGACCCACAAATTAGTTGTAAATAAGGGAGAAAAGTCTATATAAATACGTGATATCAAACTCCCCCAAGCTAAACCTTTGCTTGTCCTCAAGCAAACCGAACATGAACATGGAATAGATTGCCTCACCCCATAGATAAAAAACAAACAAAACTCAAACATTTTCAAGACTAAGAATCGTTCAAGCAGGCATAATTCAAGTTTGGCTAATCAAATTCATCCAACCACCAATCATCCAAGCAATTTATCAAATTCAAGCATCCACAAAGCAAACAAGTCCTGAAAAGGCTCTCACAAGGGTGTCACTCCTCTCTATTTTGTGGCAGGCAAAGAATATGCCCGAACACTCACCAACCCGACCATAAATACCCTTCCCACTCACACTCTCATGTGTTTAAGAAGGTTCAATGACGCTCATCTCTGTCAAGTCGACTCAATTAGCAGAAATACTCTTTAACTTTGACAAACTGACTAGAAAATCAATCAAATGAACAATGCAGACACAAGCTCAAGAGGACTTTTTAGGGTTGTAATGGGGCTTAGGCAAGAGGTAGGGGATACTTTTGGGTAATGTGGTGGAAAAACCAAGAAAGGGGGAGCATGAATCATTCAGACAAGGCCTAAGATGGCCTACACAACTCCCCACAACACCATAAAACAACGTAAAATAACCCAACTCTCATAAATCAATGACAAACTCATAACAACCCCAATTTTCAAGCAATGAAGCGAATATTTCTTTAAGAACATACGTGAATGAAAGAACTTTGAATCTTTTGAACTGTTATTTCATTTTTCTTTCATTTTTCTGAACTTCATTCACGCAACTCTAAATTTGCTTTTTCTTTTCTTTTTCTCGCTCTCAAGCCACAACAAATACAATTTTAAATTCCTCAACACCCAAACTAAACCAAGAAACAAATCTCAAACTCAACCCATACAAAAGCTCCCCCAAGCTAGGCTTGGAATAATATCAAGTGAAGGCCTTGGGCTCATAATAGGGGTTTGAGTATCACGAAACAAGTCATTAGGCTCAGCGGGGCTAAGGAGGATAAAAGCATCTCAAAAATTCACTCTGAAGCTCAAGAATAAGACAAAAGAACGCCTCTATCACAGCAAACGCTACAAGTCATCGAATATCAGACAAGTACGAAGTCAAAGTCAAGATCAATCCACTAAAGAGGAACTAACACACAAAAACAGACTGGATAATAATATGAATCCAAATGGCTGCAAAGAGGCCTCACAGTCTAACCAATTCAGGTATGCAGCACAAAGTGGTCTAATATAATCCAAAAATGCTCGAAATCATAGCAATCGAACATCAAATTATAGCCTCAAGATCACAGATGCCCAACTATCCAGAAAACAAAGTCAAATAATTTTCAAATAGAGCACAACAAGGGGCACAGGGAGGCAACTAAACCAGTCATGGGAACCATATTTTTTTGATTTTTTTCAGTATTTTTCGAAAGCAGTAAATCTATCCTAGAAAGCAGTATAAGAGATAGAAAATACAAATAGAACTCCTCCCCCAAGCTGAACTTGGCAGTGTCCTCAATGCCAAAAGGTGATAAGGACTATGCTAAGAGGAAAAACAATGTTAGTACCCTCATTCTCGCTCACAAAAAGAAGAAAAATAAAAAATAAAAAATAAAAATAAAAAAATGAAAAGAAAAGGAAAAAAAGAAGGAATACGAGTTGCCTCTCGCACAGCGCTGGTTTATAAAGGTCCCGCACGACCCTAATCCTCCCTCTCTCAAATAGGAGAGGCTTGGGCAATGAGTGCCACCCTCATCAAATATCTTTCTTCTCCAAATGTTCTTGATAATGCCTCCAGACGGTGAGGCAACCTTAGGTGTAGTTGGGACCTTCTCCACACCTACTTCATCCAAAACCTCATCCCTGCAACAAGATTGTTCAAGCATAGGTGCCTTAACAGCATTGGTTAGTTTAAACATCACTTTATCATCACCAACACTCAGAGTTAAAGACCCAGACTTGACATCAATAACAGCACCAGCAGTACACAAAAATGGCCTACCCAGAATAATGGGAATCTGGGCATCCTCATCCATATCTAATACCACAAAATCAACAGGAATATAGAATTTCCCAACCCTCACAGGAACGTCCTCTAAAACACCTAAAGGATATTTTAAGGAACGATCTGCCATCTGTAAAGTGATTTGTGTGCATTTAAGTGCTCCCATGTTCAGTTTCTTATAAACAGACAATGGCATAACAGAAACAGAAGCACCTAAATCACACAAAGCCTTATCAATAAAAATAGGTCCAAGATGGCAGGGTATAGAAAAACTATCAGGATCTTTTAACTTTGGTAGGGTTTTATTTTGAATAAAAGCATTACACTCTTCAGTAAGAGCGACACGTTCTACCCCACCAAAGTCTCTTTTCTTAGTGATCATGTCTTTCAAAAATTTGGCATAAACAGGCACTTGGGTAATTAAATCTGTGAATGGAATCGTTACCTCAAGGTTCTTGACCATAGCCAAGAACTTACCAAACTGCTAATCGACCTTGGACTGTTGCATCCTGTGAGGAAAAGGTAGCCTTGGTGTAAAAGGCGTTTCAGAAACCTTCTCCTTTTTCTTCCCTGTCTGTTCAGCTTCTGCAGACAAATCGACTTCAAACGTCGAATTCTTCCTTTTTCCTTCCTCTACCACCCTCTTCTTCCCTGCAGTTGGGGTAACCTCATCAACGGGCAATGGAGGAGCATCATAAGCTATGCCACTACGAAGAGTGATGGCATTCACAGGTTCTCTCTAAACTGGTTGCCCTGGCAATTGTCCCTGCTGCCTCTGTGCATTAGTTTTTGCCAATTGAGCAACTTGAGCCTCGAGAAGTTTGAAGTGCTTCTCTTGGGCCCTCCGTGCTTCCTCATTTGCCTTTTGCATAGACAATATCAGTTTCATCAGTTCAGAATTGCTAGGCTCTTGTGGGTTATTGTTTTGTGGAGGTGGGGTGGGAAAATTTTGTGCAGTTTGGAAATTATTGTGTTGATGGAAGTTTTGTGGTGGTGGTCTTTGGAATTTTGTGGGGTTTGATGGTATGAGGGTTTAGGATAGTTTTGTGGAGGTGGAGGTTGATAGTTTTGTGGGTTTTGGTAATTATTTGGATGGGGGAAGGTTTGTGGCCTTTGTTGAAAGGCGTTTGCCTGCTCCATCTGAAGTTGACTGAACTGACAGTCATGCCCAAAGTGACTCTGAACACCACATACCTCGCAGTAAGATGAGGTAATGGGTGCTACGGCAGACATAGCATTAATACTTAAAGGAGGTGCTGCTGAGGAAGAGGAATTGAAGGTGTTAATCTGCTGACTCAGCTTCGCCATCTGCGAAGTCAATAATGCAATGGCATCTACTTCCAGTACCTTCCTCGTGAGGCTTCGGGAAGTGGAATGATCATTGGCTGCGAGGTTTGATAGAAAATCGTAGTACATCCACTTCCTTATCTAGAAAAACTCCTCCTGCAGACGAATCAACAATACTCTTCGTCTGAGGCTGCAGACCATTGTAAAATGTCTGCGTCAGGAACCATTTGTCCATGTTGTGGTGTGGACACTATCTCTGTACATCCCTAAACCTAGCCCACGCTTCCCGTAATGTTTCATCAGGCTCTTGGGAAAACGTGGCTAGCTTGTTTCTGATTTCTGTCTTTTTAGTAGGTGGGTAATACTCTCTCAGAAATGCAGCAGAAATCTCACTCCATTCATATTCCTCCACATCGTTCAACCACTTCTGGGCTCTATCTCTCAATGAAAACTCGAACAACATGACTTTGAGTTGATCTGGAGTGACACCGGCATGTTTAACGGTTCGACATAGCTGTTCAAACCATTGTAGATGATTTACCGGGTCTTCAGTAGGATGCCCACCAAACTGATTTTGCTGGACCATGCTGATGAGTCCAGGCTTAATTTCGAAATTTGCCGCGGCAATGGTGGGCATAGTAGGTCCAGTGGAGAGACCATCAGGGTTGGGCACCCCATATGACTTCAGTGACTTTGACATAACTGAACTCAGGGTGTCTGTTCCAGAGGTGTTCAGCTGAACAGACTGCTTTTCTTTCTGATTTTTCTTTCGGATCCGCCTGATTGTCCTAGTAAGATCAGGGTCTGCTGGAATGGGGGAACCGTTTCTTTGAGACCTGGGCATACAAAAGAAACAAAAAGAAGCAGTAAAATGTACCTCGATTGGAACAATGAAGTTCCAATAAGGTACAGAGAAGTAGACCAAATAATCAAATAAAACTTAGAAAACTAGCCGTCTCCCCGGCAACGGCGCCAAAATTTGTTAGGCTAAAGTCGTATCACCTAATCAAAGATAAACCTACAGTCCTCTAACTATGGTAGTCAATGGAAGCAGGGTCGAATCCACAGGGAGACAGAGTTTCTAAATTAATATTCAATCAACTAGCTACTTCATATGAAATAAGGGAAGATTGACTGAACTAATAATTAAGCTAAGGACAACGAATTAAACCGAGGATTTAACTATGGACTAAAAACCTAGGGTATTAGGTCGGTCCACCATGCTTATACCAATCAAATAGGGTCAACTACTATCAAAACCTAAGTCAAGAGTCGGGAAATTTGAGCATGTGTTGAGCTATGGTTAAGACTCAACGCTCATAGTTCAACATACGCCGCATGTTCACTAACGTAATCAGAACTACTGACGTGTCCTAGGCCTCTAGTCATAAGACGGATCTTAGCAAACAACTATTAACCACAAGCAATCAATGAAATTGTACACTGACATTAATTACTCAATATGAACAAACCACATCACAATCACCCTAATCAAGCCCTAGAAAATGATAGAAATCTAAATCACAATCATGGTATAAACATGGCTTTCTTATCTAACACCCTAGAAAGAGAACTACTCACTCATAATCGAATTAATAACAACAAAACTAATATGAAACCCTAACAATTGCATCATTAATGATTAAATAATTAGGCTAAGCAATTAAGAATAATAGAAGAGATTAGGGCAAAGAAGAAATACCAATTGACAGAAAGCGAGAACTTTTATTGAAATCGGAATAGGTTCAATCACCTTTAATCTAATCTAAAGTGTTTAAATTAAACTAAGAACAATGAGAAATAACTAGAGTCCAAACTAGAATAAAAGATGTCTCTAAAATAATGAGGAAAAAGGTATTTATAATACCCCCTCAAGTTAACTAAAACTGGAAATAAAAGGTGAAAAAACGCGATAAAATGCCCAGGACCCGACCGGGCCCACACACGAATCAGCCCAATTTGTTTCTCTTGATCCAGCGCAGCAATACAGCCAAGAAGCGCTGAAGATAGGCTCCACCAGATCGGGCCTGGAGATATTAGGGCCCAGCAGCGCTGCATCTTGATAAGCCCAGCAGCAGCAACTAAATTGTAGGGGACCCGATCGGGTTGGGCAGCGGGTGCCCGATCGGGTCTGGGGACATGGCTCCTCGCCCGATCGGGTCGGGCAACGTGCGTCCGATCGGGTCCGCAACTTCTATACCCGATCATAATTCCTTCGCCCGATCGGGCCATTTTTGCCGATCAGAGTACAGAAATCTCCTTTTTGACTCTTTGGCTCTCTAAACTTCACGTTTAGGGGTCTTAGGACCTCCTAAACTACCCATAAAACTCGTGAGCCATCCTACGTGCCCCGTAACATCTCGTAGAGCCGTGGTTGCTTCCAAATGGCTCGGGAATAAGGAGAAAACTCCCTAAAACCTGCAATTCAACACTAAAACACAAAACCACAACTATATACGATGGTTAGCACAAAATAGCTCCCAAGAGCTCCAATGACGCACAAATTAGCTTGTAAATAAGGGAGAAAAGTCTATATAAATACGTGATATCACTCACATATCGCAGGATGTAATAATTAATAACATTCACGACCAATTTGTAATGATATCCCTATCTCGTATCACCTAGTCTCACCAATCCAAGCTCTTGATTTAAACTTTTCCTACTTGCAAGTTCACCTTCAAATGCCTTTGCAACTTGTTGAGCCTAAGTGACAGGTTAAAGTCGTATCACCTTATCAAAAGTAAAATCCTAAAGTCCTCTAACAACTAGGGGTGTTCATTTCGTATTATCTGATTCGATCCGAACTTTCGGATATCCGAAACTTTCGGATCGGGAGAAGTGTGATCCGAATCCGATGCGAAATTTTCGGATACCCAAATTTTCAGCTATCCGAAATTTCGGATATGATACCCGGGTTTTGATGATCTGAATTTATTTTGAAAAAAAAGTTTAAACTCAATTTTATTTAAGGAAAAAATTTACGGATATTTCGAATATTTCGGATTGGATATTTATCCGGATATCCGATTTTTTAAAACATATTTCGGATATCCGAAACGGCCTAAAGGGTGATCCGAAAAATTTCGGATATCCGATCCGAATCATCATAAATACTATATTTCGGATCGACCGGATCGCGGATCAGATCAATCGGATCGGATTTTTGTGAACACCCCTACTAACAACAATAGCCAAGAAAGAAGGGTCGAATCCACAAGGAGACATATTTTCAGAGTTATTATTCAGTTAAAAAGCTACTTCAGACAAGATTAAGGAAAGAATTAGCTGAACTACTAATTAAACTAAAGAAAGCAATATAGAAGTGCTTTTAAACTATGAATTAAAGGTCCAGGGCTTTAGTTCGCTCCACCATGTTTATACCAATCAAAAGGTTCAAACAACTATCAATAATACCTATGTCAAGAGTCGAGAGACTAGAGCACGTGTTAAGCTATTGTTAAGTCTTAACGCTCATAATTCAACATATGTCACATGTTCACTAACATAATCAGAATTACTGGTGTGTAATAGGGCCTCTTAAAGTAAGACGAATCTGTGCAAATAATTATTAACCACGACAATCATTGAAACTGCTCAATTAGTTACTCATCAAGAAAAAATCACACCATAATCAATCTAATCAAAACCTAGAAACTAATAGAAATTCAAATATGAATCATGGTATAAACATGATTTTCCTCCCTAAAATCCTATAGATACGACTGCTCAGACATAATTGAATAATAAATAAACAAACGAAGCAATCAAAGATTAAAATAAAGAAATTAAGAGTGAAGAATAATACCAATTGACGGAAAGCAATAACTTTAATCGAAATAAATCCGAGATTTGATCTCCTCCAAACTAATCTAAAAGTGTTTACTTTAAAAATCTCTATAAACTAATACTAATGAAAGCTGAAAATAAAGTCTCTCTAAATAATTTAACTTAGCTATTTATACTAAAGCTAAAAACAAAATAAAAGAAGGAAATAAAAGAAATAAAAAGATAGAATAGGGGGCCAAAAATTACAAGCCCAGCTCGCCCCTCTCAATCCGCAGCAGCAGGACGCAATTGTGCCTGCCCGACCCCATCGGGCGCTGATGCCCGGCCCAGTCGGGCGGAGCCAATTTCTGGCGATTTCGCGTCAATCTTGCGAAGGCCATATCTCTCAAATTAGAAGTCCGTTTGGGGCGTGTGACCTATCATTGGAAAGCTCTTGAAGTCTAGAACCCAACCCACTTTTGATTATCAATTTTCTATCAAAATTTATGAGGAAAATAGTGAATGTGTGTCAGTTTTGGCACTTCTTTCACTAACTCTTTGCTTCATTTCAACTCAAAATTGTCCCAAACAGATGCATTGTGATCCTTTTGCAAGATATCTTCATCCTCAATGATGAATAGGCTAGATCCTTGATACTCATGATCAATTTGTATCAAAATAACATGAAAATCATCGAAAACACACAAACGGATAGTAGTAGAGCACAACTTATGTAATTCATGTCATTATGCACTTAAATGCTCAAAAAGGAGTTCTAAATGCAATCTAAATGCATCTAAAACTATATATAAATGTGATACATCACTAAGATTCTTTAAGAATTTCTTGTCTCTTACAAGAGCGTCCAACAATATTCAACATGTACAAGGAGTTTCAAATAACCAACCACAATCAACATTTTTTTTGAAACTCTAACAAGGAAAGTTGATGCTGATGTTTAAAACAGAAAATATAATACACAGATCGAGTTTCATTCATGATCAAAGTCTTAAGTCCAGTCGTATGTCCCTTCATATTGTTAGTGTTATCATAGCCTTGCCAAGGAATTTTAGTTAGACTTAGTGAATATTCAGCAAGCATTGATTAAATTGGGTCTGGAAGCGTTAAAGCAATAGTATCGTTAACATGAACAATAAGGAGAAATCGTTCTAATACTACTTCTTGTTTATTGACGCGGCGTAAACAAAAGGCCATTTGCCATTTATAGGACACATCACGAGACTCATCAACTAATTTTTCAAAAATAGTCATCACCAAGTTCTCAATGAGAGCTTTAATGGTTTCCTTGGAACAAGAACTGATGAAATCTTTTTGAATTGAAAGAGCAAATCATTTGGCATATTCTCCGCCTCCTTTTTCAAGACAACTTTTCAACATCAACTTTTTTTTGCACACCATGTTAATAGTTCAAGAAAACTCCTTCATTAGAAGAATTCATACTCTCAATGCCCGCGAGCCGCTAAACCTTGAAGTAAAAGATATTTTAAACAATTAAGTGAAGCAATAAACGGTGTTTGATAATCCTGTCTAGCATATGGAATGATTACTTTTAACCGGGTCGACGGGTCAAAAGGGAAGGGTAATGCGGGTCGATTTTTTAACACCCCCATCTACATTCAGGTCCTCTTTTCTTTTACGAATTCTATCTTTTCTTCCAACTTTCGGAAATTGTCGTATTGTACAGGAAGTATGCTATTGATATTTGCTTTGCGATTTTGAGAATGTTTTTTTATATGTTTGTATATTCTTGTATCGCTAACTATTATTAAGCCTCGATGATGCCTCGAGATTATTGTTGTTACAATTTAGTAGTAGATGAGATAATTAAAGTATTTTAATGTAAAAAATATCATGAAAAACAGAGTCATTTATAATAGGAAAAATTGTGAATAACCACCTGCACGATACACCTATTTCAAATAACCACCCCATTTTTGTTTGTGTTTAAATAACCACCTCTCGTTTCCTTAACTTTTTCAAATACCCACCTGTTAACGGAATTTTCTAACGCCGTTAAGTGTGATGCCCAAATTCTTACTAAATTATCCTAACTCCCTCCAAAATTTCACTAATTACCTTACTAATGTATAATTTGACTGGTCAAATTATGATTAACATTTTAAAAATCTTTTTTTAATTCAATTTTACAATTTTTTAAACTATATATTTTTGATATATGACACGGTAACGGACACAAATTTCGAGACAATATTTAATCGCATTTTTAATACTCAAGACGACGTTTTTTCGAAAAACGGACACCACCGTATGTCTTTTAAGGGCACGAATTTTGAGATTCCCTACGAAACGAGTACATACAAGCCGGTTTTTCGGACACGTACTTCGAGACGCCTTTTTCGGGCGGAATACAAAGTTTTTTCGAAAAACGGACACCGGCTTGTAGGTACGGCGGTGTCCGTTTTTCGAAAAAACGTGTTCCATCCAAAAAAAATTGTCTCGAAGTACGTGCCCGAAAAGCCGGCTTGTAGGTACTCGTTTCGTAGGGAATCTCAGAATTCGTGCCCATAAAGGGCGTACGGTGGTGTCCGTTTTTTGAAAAAACGTCGTCCTGAGTATTAAAAACGCGATTAAATATTGTCTCGAAATTTTTGTGTCCATTACCGTGTCATATATCAAAAATAAATAGTTTTAAAAATTGTATAATTGAATAAAAAAATATTTTTAAAATGTTAATCATGATTCGGTGTCCGTTTTTCGAAAAAACTTTGTATTCCGTCCGAAAAAGGCGTCTCGAAGTACGTGCCCGAAAAGTCGGCTTGTAGGTACTCGTTTCGTAGGGAATCTCAAAATTCGTGCCCATAAAGGGCGTATGGTGGTGTCCGTTTTTCGAAAAAACGTCTTCTTGAGTATTTAAAACGCGATTAAATATTGTCTCGAAATGTGTCCATTACCGTGTCATATATCAAAAATTTATAGTTTAAAAAATTGTAAAATTGAATATAAAAAAAATTAAAATTTTAATCATGATTTGACCAGTCAAATTATAGATTAGTAAGGTAATTAGTGAAATTTTGGAGGGAATTAAAAAAGTTGAGCCCTAAAACTAACGGTGTTAAGATTTTCCGTTAAGAGGTGGGTATTTCAAAACGTGAACGTAAGTAGAGGTGGTTATTTAAATGCAAAACAATTTGGGGTGGTTATTTTGAAATTGGTGTATCTGACAGGTGGTTATTAACAATTTATCCTTTATAATATGGATTTCAAAACTCAAGACTTGATTTTTGGTTTTTATTCATATATCATCAGGGATGGTTAGAACTCTTTCTTTCATATATACTTGAGGTCATGAATTCAAATTTCTTTTACTTAAATGTCATAATAAATAAGAGGGTGTCATCAATTTTTCTTAAATTTTCCTCAATCGAGGAAAGGTCGAATGAAGAAGACGAGGGGGAGGTGGTGTAGGTCGCCATTGTTGATTGAAGAAGAGTGAAAAAAATTATTTAGAGGATAAGAGATTAGTGGTGGTGGATCATGGCCGGGTAAGTGGCCCCTTTTAATCTTTTGTAGAGCATGATAAATATTGATTTGGTAAAATGTCCTTATATCTTAAAATTGTAACTGAAAAAATGTAGCCTTTTGTATAATTTCATTATACTTATTTTCTTGGTTCCGGATCGAACCCCTAACCTCTTATATGAGTCAGTTTTTGGACCACTACGACTTACATTACAACAACAACTAACTCGTATTTCTAACGTGATTTGGGGTCGGCTAACATGAATCGTCAACTAAAATCGTTGCCAAAGGAGATGGCATGACCAAGAGTGATAATAAGTTTTTTAAAAGGTTTTAAGTTTTCAAAAGTTTTAAAAAAGTTTTTAAAGGAGGTTTTAAACAAAAGGATTTAACATAAAATCCAACACAATTGAGAAAAACAAATAAATGCAGTAATCACACTCCTTCCTCCACATGGATACTGGCCCTCCACCCACTTCTATCCAACGCCATGCTCTCTTAAATCCCAAATAACCTCATACCACTTTCAATTACCTTCATCCAAGTCATCTTAGGTCTTCCCCTGCCCCTTACAATTTTATTACTCATCCACTCTTCAATTCTTCTCACCGGTGCATCACTTGATCTCCTTTTCACATGACCGAACCATCTTCACCGATTCTCCCTCATGTTTTCTTCAACGGGTGCAACTCCAACTTTTTCCCGAATAACTTCATTTTTTAATCGGTCCTTCCTTGTGTGGCGACTCATCCACCGCAACATACACATCTCCGCCACATTCATCTTATGAACGTGGCATTGTTTCACCGCCCAACATTCGGTGCCATATAACAAAGCAGGCCTAATTGCCGTGCGGTAGAACTCTCCCTTCAATCTTTGGGGAATGCCGGAATCACAAAGGAACCCGGTGGCGCTTTTCCACTTTCACCAACCCGCGTTAATTCTATGAGCCACGTCTCCATCAAGTTCTCCATCCTTTTGGAGAATGGATTCAAGGTAACGGAAGACGTTCGATCCTTGAACCACTTTGCTATCCAAAGTGACCGCCCCTTCCTCGTTGCTTGTAACCCCACAGAACTTGCACTTCATATACTCCGTCTTAATTCTGCTCAATCTAAAACCATGGGCTTCCAATGTATGCCTCCTCAATTCCAACTTACTCCCGACACTTTCATTTCTCTCATCAATCAACATAATATCATCCGCAAACATCATACACCATGATATATATATCATCTTGAATTGACCTTGTTAGTTCGTCCATGACTAGAGAAAAGAGAAAGGGACTAAGTGCAGAACCTTGATGCACTCCGATCGTAATAGAGAACTCTTCTGTCCTCCCCACCATAGTCCGCACACTCGTAGTGGCCCCCTCATACATGTCCTTGATGATATCCATATATTTTTGTGAAACACCTTTCTTTGTCAATGCCCACCAAAGTATTTCTCTTGGTACTCTATCATATGCCTTCTCCAAATCAATGAAAATCATATGTAGATCCTTCTTCCTATCACGGTAATGTTCCATTGTCTGTCTCATGAGGTGGATGGCCTCTATAGTCGACCTTCCTGGCATAAATCCAAATTGGTTCTCCGATAGTTTCACATATTTCCTAAGTCTTTGCTCAATCACCCGTTCATAGAGTTTTATCATCGTATAACTCATTAGCTTGATTCCTCGATAGTTGGTACAATCTTGTACATCGCCTTTGTTCTTATACAAAGGAATCAAAGTGCTCTTCCTCCACTCTGATGGC
Source organism: Patellifolia procumbens (assembly GCA_947645195.1). Lineage (NCBI taxonomy): Eukaryota > Viridiplantae > Streptophyta > Magnoliopsida > Caryophyllales > Amaranthaceae > Patellifolia > Patellifolia procumbens. The sequence continues at coordinate 802,131 of CANSGD010000247.1, read as the reverse complement.
ATTTTGTTGTCTCTCCAAATCATGTTGAAGAATGTTGTCAGCTATTCAATTCCTCTCCCATCTAAACACCTCCTCCAAACTTCGATAGGTATGTCGTCTGGCCCCGTAGCTTTCTTCAATCCCATCTTTTACGACTTCTCCCTTTTGAATCCTTCTCCTAAACTCTCGATATAACATCTTTGGCGGGATATGTACATCCCCGATGTCTTGTGCCTGATCATTGTTGAACAAGGTATCAAAGTACGACCTCCATCTATCCTTTATCTCCTCATCCTCCACAAGAACTCTTTGGTCGACACCCTTGACGTATTTTACCTTTCTTATTTCTCTTGTCCTCCTGTCCCTCATACGCGAAATTCTAAGAATGTCTTTTTCCCCTTCTTTAGTATCCAATCTTGCATAAAGCTCCTGGTTTACCTTTGATTTAGCTTCCCGTATTGCCTTCTTGGCTTCTTTTCTAGCCTCTTTGTACTTCTCATAGTTCACATCGCTTCTATATTTTCCCAACAGTTTATAACCTTCTCGTTTGTTTTTTATCGCTTGTCTCACCTCCTCGTTCCACCAACATGTGTCCTTACTTGATGGTATAGTTCCTTTAGATTCTCCAATAACCTCTTTCGCTACTTATTTTATACTATGTTCAATCTTTGTCCATGTCGAATCTACATCCATTTCCGTGTTACAAGACCAAATATCTTTACTAGCCACCTTAGCTAAGAAGTTCTCTATGTGCTCCCCTCGAAGCTTCCACCACTTGATTCGTGGCTCCACGTTGGGTCTTCGCTTTCTTAAAGACTCCCTACCCCGAAAATCAAGCATGACTAGTCTATGTTGGGTGACTGCGCTCTCACCCGGTATCACCTAGCAGTTTGTATAACTCTTTCGCCAAGCATTCCTTACTAAAAAGAGGTCAATCTCACTCGCGTTACTTCCACTCCTATAAGTCACAAGGTGAGATTCCCTTTTCTTAAACCTAGTATTCATAATACTAAGACCATATGATAGAGCAAAATCCAAGATACTACTCCAGCTTCATTTCTCTCCCCACACCCAAAACCTCCATGAATGCTCTCAAAGCCAACTCGACTAGTGCCCACATGTCCGTTAAGATCCCCGCCAATGATCAATTTTTCACTAATAGGCACTCGGTTCACAACCTCCTCTAAATCCTCCCAAAATTGTTGTTTAATAGGTGCCTCTAATCCTACTTGCGGCGCATATGCGCTTAAGATAGTCACCACCTCAATCCCTGATACTAGCTTGATACTCATAATGCGGTCACTCTTCCTCGAAACTTTCACCACATCATCAATATATTCCTTATCAATAATGATGCCTACTCCGTTCCTACTCTTATCCTTTCTGGAGTACCCAAAGCTTATAACCCCATGGAGCTAGTTCTCTTACTTCTCCACCAACCCACTTATTCTCTTGAAGGCACATTATGTGAATCTTTCGCCTCCTCATAACTTCCACAACCTCTGCCGATCGTCCCGTCAAAGAGCCAATGTTCCATGTTCCAAAGCGCATCCTACTATTCCTACCACTACCACTAACCTGGACTAGCTTCTTTACTCGCACCCGTCCCTGATGCGGGAACCCTTGCATATTTGACACCACCCCTCGGCGTCGGGATGACGCGCCGCTTCCGGGCGACGACCTAGCAACCCTTGCATACTTATCACTACACCCAGGTCTATGAAGTGGAGCGCGTCGTTGAGTAGGGGACACCCCCACGTTTTTCATTGGTCGATTCATGTCATGATATGGGGCTATGTTTTACGCCCCAGACCTACCGCAACTCTCCTCGTTTATCCGGGCTTGAGACCGGCAGTGAATGTCACACAGACACTCACAGGCGGAGTTACCACTACGACTTACATTCCGTAGTGATATCTTTTTAGAAATAAAGTTTTGTATTGTTAGCCTAATACATAAAACATATAAAAAATTGGTTTCTTAGAGTAGAATTAATTTTTTTAAATATATTTTTAAAGCTAATTTGATTAATTTTTTTTTGGAAAAACGCATATTAATATACTAAATACCAAATCATCAATACACACAAAATATGATATGCATGCCAAAAATTGGACATTAACTTAGTAAATTAGAGGAATAAGAATATTGGGAGCATAGGCAGTTGGGTATATGGTTAATTGGCAACTTGATATGCATTGATATGAATACACCAATTATATTTCATGCATTTGTATTTCAATTTAGAAAAAAATATTATTTGTTTCATTAAGTAAAGCCGAACCAAATGTAGACATCACCCTCTGCATTACTCATCTCCCCCCTTTTCATTTTATAATATTTATTATTTTATTATTATTATTATTTATTTAATATAAGTAAAAGACGCTCTTTCCTAGGGGGTGGCAAATGTCATGTATGTGCCCCATCCCCTTTCATAATTTTCTTTATTTTTAAAGTTTGACTAAAAGATGCGCTACTTTTTAGGGATTTGGTAATGTGCATGGCATGCCTCTATCCCTATGTGTATGTATACATATTTTTTTCGGTAATTTAAAGAAGAGAGGTTGCATGGTCGTCTTGTCAAATCAAAATACATGTGTCAATTAACTCAAATGACACCAAACATCACAAGCTTATTCACCTTCAACCACTACTTGATCCAAAATTTGGGGTCATCAATTAGTTTATTATTTTCTTATTTTTCCACCTCACTAGATCTATTATTAATGATCCAATTATTTGTTTTACCCAGTAGATGATCTATAAATTTGGATCTTCACATTCTCTCTTTTACTTTTTACCATACCCCACCATACATTCACTTTCCTCAATTATATCTCCATCTATTTTTTATTAATTAAGAACAATTAATGACTATAATGTTTAATGAATTTATATATTTGTGATTAAATAATATTAGAAAACTTAATATCATTAGTATTTTTAATGTTAAGATCGTATATAATTACGTAATACGACAATTTCAAAATTAATCATATTATAAATTAGATAATATTGCCTTTTTTTATTAATCACATAAATAGGTTAAATAAAATATTTCATCATACGGTAACAATCACACATAAACATAGAATTACATTAATTTTCTAATACATTATAAGATTAATAGATAATTCAGAACAATATAAAAACATAGCAACTTGATTAGTCTATATTTTGTCCAAATTTAGGCCAAATAATTTCTACGAGTTCCGCTTTGAGGCACATATACATAACTTGGTCACGAGCTCGACCTCTATTATCCATGTATGCTTGCAAACTTGTGACACGATTCTCACTTGCTTGTTTAGTTTGTGAAAGGTTTATCGGAAGATTCCGCATTTCGTTGCGTTGTTAGTTGCGCGTGGATCTCGGTCATAATCATTAGGAACAAAACACATGGAATATGAATATCGTTGATCCTCAACTATTGTATTGCAGATTGTAATGTAGGCGGCCATTATTTTTCCTAACATATCTTTATCACGCGCTAGAGCTGGTTGTCAAATTATAGCAAATTGAGCTTGCAATACTTCAAATGCACGCTTCACGTATTTTCGTTTGTCTTCCTACCATGTGTTTAGAAAAAAGCATGCCAAATCCATAAATCATACGAAGGAATGACTTTCAACACCAATGTCAGCTTACCTGGTCTTCCCGAATATAGTCCTTTAAATTGAAGTGGACAATTCTTCCATTTCTAGTCCATGCAGTCGATGGAACCTATCATTCTTGGGAATCCTCGTTGTTCAGCTGCGTCTAGCAATCTTGTTAGATTAGTTTCAGTAGGCTTTTCTTAATTATTCGTCGTTGAGTTGGGCAACAATTCCTTCAATAAAATGCTGCAATGAATCTCTATCAAGAGATGCACTGATACGACAATAATTGTCCACAAAATCAGTCGTCGTGCCGTACGCTAACAACCTTATAGCGACCGTGCATTTTAGTAACGTTGATGCACCAAGCTTTCTTGCGGCATTTCGCCTCTGTTGGAAGAATGGATTATGAGAAGATAAGACTTCTACTATGCGGAGGAAGATATGTTTTTGCATGTGAACTATCCGCTGGAGCAACTGCGGGGGATAGACGGGATTTTCGGAAAGTAATCATTCCATAAGCGATGGCGATCAATTAAAAGTAATCATTGAGATCAATTTGAGAATTGCGGTCATATTGATAATTAGAAAATAAATTGAAATTTGGATTAGTTTGGGGCTTGAGGTTTTTTTACTATATACGAATTCGTATTGATTATGAGTAATATATTTTTGAGGGAGTGGATTAGTGTTTTAAGGAAATTATCGTAAAGATGAAATATATGGAAATAACTCAATATTGGTGTCTATTTATAGAGAAAAATAGAGTTGTTGATTTTTTAAAAATAATAATAACTAAACTATATATTTATTACCTTTACAAGTTTTAAAACGTTACAACAAATGAAGAATGTTTTGCCATTGGACCAAAGTTGATCTACATGTTGCAACAAGTGACGAAATGGCATGGGCTCCCAGACACAAGTGTCTTGCTGTTCGTTTCACTGGCTAACGCGTGGAAAGAGGCCTAATGTGTCTCATGGAATTCTGTCAAACATGACAATGCAATTGGGTGAAAATCTGGGTCATTGTAATGACCATATTTTTCTTTTTTTCTCTCTTCTTTTTTTTTCTTTCCTAATTTTTATTGTGTTTTATTATCTCTTTCCTAATGATCTACTCGTTGGATCATCTAGTGGCTTTCCTCTTACATTCATCATTACCTTCTCTTCCTAACTCCTTCATTTCCACTCACCCCCTTTTTCTTTTGAAAAGCATAAGAATAACTAAAAAATTGTGATATTCACAACATTCACAAAAAAGGTAGTCTTCCATGCTACAAAAAAGCTAAAGTTTGAAGAAAATTTGAGTTTTTGATACAGAAGATCCGGATATCCGACGATTGTAGAGCATACTTTTTAAATATTTCTAGTAAGTTTAGTTCTTTTCTTCTTTGGGTAGCATATTTGGGAGGCTTCAGTCAAATCAACCGCTTTTCTCGTTGTTTGACGGTCTTTTCCACTTGGCCTGCTTTATCATCCCTACTTCTTTAATTTGGTGGGAGACGTTTTTCATTTGTTTGTTTTGGAGGATTATCATTTAGATTAGGGATGGGCATTGTGTGTTGTTGCCACCACGGGTACCGGAGTTGGCACAGGGGTTATCGCGTTGGGGATAAGCTACAGGCCCTCGCGCCGGATTGATTGTAAATGGTACGTTATTATGCTCTACAAAAAATATATACTTGAAAAATATGAATTTGTTACAACGGTGTTAATACCATTATTTTGTTGATCTATTTGAATAGGAGGAAATGGGAGTGTGAGGAGATGAATATGAGTATTGAGAAAGAATAGAAGAAAAGTGTACCTCATAGGAAAACCTTTGAAAAAGGGAGCAATTTGTGGTGATAACGACATAACGTGTTAAGATTAGAGAAGAAGATAAGGGAAATGAAGATTATGTAAGAAGATTAAATACTTCTCATTGCATTGCATTGCATTGTCCATTTCAGGCTTTCAACTGTATATTTAATACATTGTTTTCCAACAATGATTTTACTGTTGTAATAGTACTTGATATGTTATTCACCATTTATCCAAGATATTACGACAAAACTTACTTGAATTATGCTCTTCTCATGGCATATATTTTACATTCATTGTTGCCAATTCCGCCCCTCTCCCCTTTAAGGATGTGATTGGGTCGATCTGAGTGATTTGTAGCGGGTTATGGAGACATCACATATTTTCGGGACGCATACTTACAAATGTTTGCTAACCACAGATGCATGTCTAGAGGACTATTACCAGAACCAGAAAAAACTTAATTGATTTTCAAGTGGGAAATGCACCTGGAGAAACATGGAAAGGACTGTTAGCTGCACTACATCTCCAGCACATCAATGCTGTTCGTTCTTCTCGGATGCTGACTATGGTTTCAGAGTACCCTGAGTAAATTAAAATTTGCACTATGCTGCAATCGTTGTATTATATCATATGAGTAAAGCTTGTCTGGAGCTTCTAGTGAGCAGTATAGAATTTCACTTCTGTTTCCCTTTTTGGCTAGTTACCTGAACTGAATTTGATGGTGGACAGGCAGTATTAAAACTACTTGGAGTAATATTTGCCTAATTTTAGATGTTTCAAAGCAGTTCCAATTCCTCTCCTATACTTCATTGCATACTTCAGCTCATTTAACATGCAAATAGTAAAACTGCAAATGGAGAGTCTGGCTACTGTTGCAGGCTCACATTCAATACTCATTTACAGAGAAGAAATGATAATATGTGCTTGTTCTGCTCTAGATTTGTGTTGTTGATGCCGAAACATGAATTACTCATGAGTGTGCCGGAGAGCCAAATCTTTGGTCACCATCTGCGGCTGCTTGGAGCTGACCTGCATACTGTAGATTCCACAGCACATCCTCGAATGAAGGGCGTGTTGATGTATCAGAAGCAGTACATTTGATGGTTATTGAGATGATTGTTGACAACGATTCTTTTGAGGAAGTTGACAATACAATAGGGTCTACGATTCTTCTCTGACCTTCTTCACTGCCAAGTGATGCCTGAGAAGTTTATAATACTCAGTTTAGGAAGTGTCAAACAGAGGCAAAGTGGGTCTCATTTTGCCATCCCCAAAAGGACATGACTACATTTATCCACTGGGTAAACAACCCACTATAAATTGTGGAATCCAATTCACCAACAATAATTATATTTTATGTGTCTATTAGAGGTGGGCACTGGGTAGTTTACCCACCGGGTCAACCAAGTTCCTCCCACTTAAAAATGTGGTTGGGAATGAAATCAAAATCGATTCTCAGATATTTTGCCTACCATGATGTCTGTGCAGATGAAAGGTATTTTAAAAACGATCTGCAGCAGAAGATATACAGGCTTTACCATTTCGTTAAGCAGGACAGACTTCTTCTTGGCGGATACAGAGGGACCAATGAGGGACTCTAGTAGTATAAATCCGAAGCAATAAATGTCGTCCTCAAGCATTTTCATTTGCCTGCAATACAAGAAGCAGAATAAACTACAGACTCGTACATGGAATCGAGCTCACTAATTTTGGGGTAGTTCTTTCTTACCATGACTTGACATTAGTTCTTTTTTCCTGGGAATTCAAGGACAAAAAGTATAGTCAAGCACTTTAAGTTGAAACAATCAAGTCTAATAAGCATGCATTATCAAATAATCTGACCCCAAATTCGTCTTCGTCATAGATGATTGACAGTCCATAATCACTAAGCTTTGCCCTTCGGTTCTCATCAAGCAAGATATTGTTGGTTTTCAATCGGTTGTTGAAGAAACCAGGAATTATTCCTGTGTGAAGGAACTGCACGGCTTGGGCAATATCAATGAGAATAACCAATCTCTCGGACCATTTGAGCGCTCGTACCTTACCAGTATCTGAGATTATGACATTGGCTAGGATGGTTAGTTGCAATGTAAACCTTCACAAAATTTCTGTAGGAAGTTGCTTTTGGTTTGAGACTAACCAGAGAGATGGGAGCGTAAATTCCCATTAGGCACATATTCATAAACAAGATAGACTTTGTTGCCCCCAGAATCAGGCTTCGCCCCATTGTCAATGCAATGCCCCAGAAGGCAAACCAAATGTTGATGGCGAAGCTTTGCTAAAAGGTCTAGCCGAAGCTTAAGATTCCGAGTTGTGTATTTATTTGACAGAGATATGCACCTTATCGCTACTGAGGATCTATTATGTAATGTACCTTGATACATCTGGGGAAGTCATCAAATTTTCATGTTAGCCAATTGACTCAAAATTTCATGTTGCTTAAATGGAGAGCATGGCCAACAGATCTAAGGAAATACCAACCTTACCCTATCCAAAATACACATCATATAAAGATTGCAAGAAAAAGTAAAATAAGTCCAAATTCCACCTGCATTTCATCACCTTCCTTTTATCCTTTGTTGGGTAAGCTATTATACTACTCTTTGAGGGAACAAGGGGACTGATATTATATGAAGGAATCTGAGTTAAAAAAAAAAGCCATAAAGTTGTGACTGTGCATATATTACCTTTCCTCTAGTTCCTTCACCAATCAAAGCAATCATATTGAAGTTGTTAGTAGCTTCTTTCAGCTCCTCCAGGGAGAATATTCGACACGCTGGGATTCCTTGTGCTCCAGACTTTGTTACTTCAGATATATACCCTGAATACAGTGAGCGGGGAAAACAATGAATAACAAGAGATCTGAATACTTAAAATTTAGCACGACTCGCTCGACAATGAACCTACTTGCATTTGCCAGTATCTCGGAAGTGACCCCAGCCACACTGGTTTCCACAACTTGCTTCTGCAATAGACTCTGCTCTTGACAGCCCCTTGGACAGAACTTTCTAAATGTTACAAAAAGTCCAAATGCCAGAAGTCCCATTACGATAACAGCTCCTCCTATCAAACCAACTAAAATTAATAGACTTTTAGCTGAGGAATTCGTTTTGTTTTGAAGCCTTTCAGCACAATATGACTCTGAATGCTGGTTTTCTACACCAGCAGCTGTTAAACAATTTCCATCAAATTGGACAGTAATTTTGGTTAGACATCTGGGAATCTCGCCAGTTAATCTGTTATTAGAAATGTCAGCAAACTCGAGCTTCCCACCACATACCAATTGATGGGGTAGGGACCCACTCAACTCATTTGATGCCAAATTCAGGTAACTGATACTAGGTAAGGAGAAAAGAATGTTGGGTAATCTTCCTTGTAGATGGTTTAGTGACAAATCAAGGTGCTGCAAACGGTTTAATTTCTTGAATTCTTGCGGTATCTCACCGGTGAAGGAGTTATTATTCAGCAATGCCATGAACAAACCACCTGGTAAATCAGGAAGTTCTGAGTCAAATCTATTCCAACTTAAATCCAACACTTTGAGGCCACTTAAATTACTCAAATCAGGCAATTCCCCAGAAATCATGTTGTTTGACAATGCAAGAGTGTTGAGAGTGCTGATTTTATTGATGGAAGTCGGAAATGGACCCTTCAAGTGATTATTAGACAAGCTGAGGACTGAAAGGTTGGATAGGGAGTCGAACCAATCCGGCATGCTTTCATTGAAGAAGTTGCCATCAAGTCTAAGTGTTTGAAGCTTCACCATTGTAGCAATTCTTGGTGGCACTGAACCATAAAAAAAATTTGAACTTAAGTCAAGAAATTCCAGGGAAGATAGCCTGTTAATTTTATCAGGAAGTGGGCCCCAAATGCCCAAAGAAACCAAGGTAAGAGCTCTCAAGCTGATTAGCCTTGCCAAAGTTGCAACAAAGGAATCCACTGAAAAGCTCTGTGACAAAGTCAAGTTTGGAGTTGCATATCCTAAAAAATTGCCAATTTTGGAAGGCTTAGAACCCATAATTCTAAGCTCAGTAACAACATCCCCTTCACAAGTAACATTTAATTTCGTCGAAGACGACATGAAGCAGATATTTTGTTTATCATTGTTCCACACTTCCAATTCAACTGGGTACTCCAAAAGCTTCCTTAACTGAAGAAGCACTTCAGTTTGTGAGGATTGCAATTGGTGGGTACCCAATATGCAAAAGGTCCATAAGATGGAGACTATCAAGTACAAGCTCCAATAACCTACACCCATTTTAAACTTGAAAGCAATAATCTTTCATAAAATTAACCAAAAATAAGCACAATGGTTGGTAGGATTCAGAAGCATGTTATCAAACCCCTGCCCATCAAAAAAAAAAAAACAAGCAGATTATATAAGAGGTTGACCAGAAAAATACTTAATTCCAATCAATTACATACATGTTATAAAAGCTGTTATGGTATGAAATCTAAAAGTGAAACAAATGAGACTAAATAGCTGGAAGTTAGCTAGGAAATAATTGAGGAAGCAGAATGAGGTACATACATTAATTTACCTCAAAGTGTTGGAAAAAGATGAGAGTGATTGCACATGGAAGTTTCCTAACCTGCAAGGACTGTAAATGTTGGTGGTATATTAATGAGAAGTGGGGCTGTGTGATTGAGCAAGTTGAAGCACACCAATTATCAAAGGATTGGACGAGCAGTAGATGATGCCAAATGAGTGAAGACTGAGAGTGAAAATGAATGAGAAAGACAGTACACTATGACAGTATGCTGCTACTATTATCATACTCCCAGCAGGCAGCAGCCAATATTGTGGTTATAAAACCAACCCACAGTAAACTTGAACAGGGAATCTCTTCCTGCCATTTGAGTTTTATGTGCTTTGTTTTTTACTTGATGGGTTAGTAATCTTTTTTCAAAGATTATTTGGCTATAATGATGTTTGCTGAGGATAGACTTTCTTGGGGTGAGAATAATAATACTCTAACGCCCTATTGTCTTGGGAACAACATGTTAGTTTAGTTTAGTTTAGTTTAGTTTAGTTTAGTTTAGTTTAGTTTAATTCAGTTCAGTTCAGTTTATTTGAGTTGACTTCAACTCTATTCATTTTAGTTCGGTTCAGCTCATTTTCTCTTACAATCTCAGTTCAATTTTTTTTGTCTCACAATTTCACTTAAAGTAACAGAGCCTAACCGGGCTACTCCTATATGTGTTTGGTATCTCTGAAGCACGGAAACTCTCTTTAGGGCCGACGTTTCCGTTTCATAAACTTGGCGAAACGTCTCCGAAACTCTAGTAAACGTATGGTATTGTTTTGTTAAAAGTAAAAAGCTTTCTCACAAAATATCCATTTCTTTTCTTTCGATATTAATAAATCTTTTATAAAAGAGGCATGCTCTATATATATACCTTCTCATTCTCTTATTTCATCCTATAAGAACATGTAATTTCTCCAAAACTTTAATTTATATACTTCCTCCGTTTCTAAATAAGTGACACATTTGCATAGTGTTTACTATTCACAATTTAGCCTTTAATTAGCTTTGGTAATTTACATTTTTGAAAAAACATAGTCATGAGAGTATCAACTTTTTATAATTTTTAGTTTGATAATTGTAAATATTGATGTTTTAAAAAGTACATTGGCAAACGTGAAAACACGAAGTGTGTCACTTATTTAAAAACGAAGGAAGTATATATTAAGTTTCCCCACGCGAATTTGCTTCCGAGGTCAAGCAGTCTCAATTAATTTGACTGCAGGTCACGTTTCGCAATGTGTCCCCTTTTTAAAAATACCATTTTTCAATTTCTACGTTTTCGCGTTTCGATTTCCTAGTTTTGTTTCCATGCATTCTAATTTGTATTGTTAGTGGACTAATCTTCTTGGAACTTGCAAATTTAATAAGTGTGAAGAATTGTATACTCCAGGCTGTCCTAAAATAAGAAAATGACATGACCCTTAATACATTCACTTACTTTTTTGCCCATGCATTTGTGCTCTACCTTTTGCCTTTGTTTCTAACTTTTGGGGCTTCGTAACAATGTAACTGAGTGCGTTAACCATGAACAAATTTGCCTAATCCAATCATTTAAAAGTAAATCTTGGGTAATACTATAATTATGTTCTTTTCGGTTCAAAACATTTAGATTGAATTGAATCGAATTAAATCAAATTGAACTGAATATAATTGCATTGGACCAAACTTAAGTGGACTGAATTTAACAGTAAAGTTGGTAGTAAAAGTATCAAATTGAGTTGAACTGAACTGAATTGAAAATAAGTTGGGGAGAACATACGTACTTATACTTATGAATAGACAACGGACTTTAGGTAAAACCGGAAGATTTTGAATTAAAACTCTTAGGTTTTAACTTAAAAGTATATGGTGTTAAAATTTTGAAAAATTGATGGGTTTAACTTAATATGGTTGAAGCATATTAAGTGTGGAAAGAAATAATTAGTGATAAGTAAATATGCAATATAAATTGGGTGGTGCTAAATACCGCCCTGTATTTTCTTACTAACGCCCTGTATTTTATACGTTTTAACTACTAACTATGTATTTAATACATTTTAACTACTAACTACTTTATCTTTTTATAAAATGTGGTCCACCTCTTCCACATACTCCACACCACTCTCATTATTCACAACCACAACAACCACAAGGCTGACCATGTGGTCAGCCTTGTGTTGCACAAGGCCTACTACATGGTCAGCCTTGTGTTGCACAAGGCTCGGCCATTTTTCAAAAAAAAAATTTGTCGATTTTTTTTCTTATTTAATTATGTATGTAGTATTTAATTTTATTTATAATTATTTAAAATAAATAATTTGTAATGTGAAATTAATTATTTTTTAGTTAGTGATTATGTTATTTGTATTGTAGTAAAAATAAACATATAATTTTTTAATAGCGAAAAACAAAAAAAAATCCGGCGACTTCCGGAGAAGACCCACAACTTCCGGCGAGACCTTTTCCGGCTAGAGAGCAAGAAAAACGGTGAGGCCCTTTTCGGGAAAATAGACCGGAATTTTCGGCTAATTCCAGCACAAAATTCCGGCGGTCAAGTGGGCAAGTGGGCAACTGGGCTCTGGCACAAAATTCCGGTGGTCAAGGGGGCACAAAATTCCGGTGATCGTACTCCGACGGGGAAAGTCCGGCCCTTCTTTTTCCAGTTGAGACCCCGGAATTTTTCTGTGAATTTTCGGCTAATACGGCCAGAAAATTCCGGCGGTTTGGCTAATGCTGGCGGCTCCGGCCTCCGGCGACCACCCTACTCCGGTGGTGTTTAGTGAGTGGGGGTGAGTGAGGGTGAGGGTGAGGGTGAGAGGGAGAGTGAGGAGAGAGAATGAGAAGGATGGAAAAGGGGGATAAAATAGTGTATAATTTTTTTGTAAGTTTATACGTATTAGGGCGTTACCCAAAGTATTTAGGGTGGTGTTTAATCGCCCACTATAAATTCCCCATTCGAAACGCAACTTGGGGGCAGCAGTAGTATTTCAATAAGATGAACAAATTACAATCAAAACTTGAATGACAATAGTAACAACTTAGGGTCCGATCTTTTCAACTTATTTTTGCTTATCTGAACTTATTTGAACTTATATGAACTTATTCGACCTTATTAGACCTTATTGTTAGCATTATTATTATTTATTGTTATCATTATTTATACTATTACAATTATAATTATTATCATTTTTCTTATCTCTACTATAATAATACTACTTATTATTACTATTTTCTTATGATCTTTTTAATTTTTATTATCTTTAATACTACTACTATTATTATATTATCATTATTCAACCTATAATATTATTACTATTATATTACTATTATAATTATTTATTATTATTGGTCTATAAGTCATTATTTTTTGTTATTGTTATTATTATTTAGGAAAAATTGTTTTTAATAAGTTAACCTTTGCCCCATCTTCTTAAAATAAGTCAAGTTTTCGATTATTCCTGATTGAGTTAAGCTTGTAGGTACATTTTCTTATATTGAGTTTAACCTGTTGGTGACCTATCTAATAGGTTACATATGCTACGTGTTACAATATGATTGGTTTTGATTTTTTAACATTCAAAAAGAATACTTTCTTTCTCACCCCTCCCACCTCCTCCTTTCATCATCCTATTCCTATGTCACGCAACCCACACCACCATTCTTTAACCTCCCCCTCACACCACCTTCAATATCATCGACCATCATCTTAAAAAATCCGAGCAAATTTCTCAAAATCCGAAGCGCAAATTGAATAAAACTACCAGCTAACCGAAGAACATTCAGACCACATATCTCCAAATTCAAATCAACAACCATCAAAAATCAAATTGAGGTTTAAATGAGCCCAATTCGTTCAATTTAAGCTGAAATCAAACGAAAGTATCAACTAATGAAAGAAAATTCCAAACAACAGATCTCCAAATCCACAAAAACCCTAACATTCAACCTTTGAATCTCGAAACTCAAATCAACAACCATCAAACTCATCAACAAAACCAAAATCAAAAAACAAAACGAAACCACCAAAAATCAAACCAAATCAACAAAATCAAAAGAGAGAGAAATATCAGCAGGTTTTCGAAAGCTTCAGCAGAGCAGAGTAAGGAAAAATTAAGGGGGGATCTGATTATCATTGATTCTCGAACAAAATAGAGATCTGGTCAAGTCGCAATTTACACTCTCTCTTCAACCTTCACTTCCTCTCTCTCTAACAACAATGGTGGACAAAAATGGAGGAAATGACGAACAATCATCATCATCGGTGTGTCAGCTTCGTCAGCGATGGGAGCTCACCTCTGTCCTCAATTTTTTCAGCGTAAGATCTCTCTTTTCTTCGCACTTTTTTTTATTGTTACAGAGTTTTCTCGTTCCTTACTTTTCGTATTTGTTGGATTTCAGGTTTTGAATCGTTGATAGGTAAGGAGCTGAAAATGTCAGCAAAGGAGATTAATCAAATACATCTACTCTAAATGGGTAGTAGATGAAAGTAGGTAATATAATGTTATGTGAAGGGACACATAACAGCTGGGTTGCTTCAATGAACTGGAGAAGATTGGGAGTGGTGACTCTGGTGAGGACTGAGGAGATAAGAGTAATGGAGAAGACAATATGAACGAAGAGAGAAAAAGTAAGTTAGAGGTAGTTTGGGTGGGTTAACTTTTTTTTACAGGTCAAACATGTTGGAGGTAAACCAACTTAATTAAATTTAAATGACATTTAAGCTTAACTTATTTTAGAATAATTAAAAGGTTAACTTAATATTAGAAGATGACATAAAGGTTAACTTATTAAAAATAATTTTTCCTATTATTTATAAATTTCTATGGAGGCAAACTTAAAGATGCATATAGATTTAAGAACAACAACCAACTACAATAGTTTGTCATTATTTGTTGTTATTGTTATTATTATTTATAAATTTCTACGGAGGCAAACTTAAAAGATGCATATCAATAGATTTATAAACAACCACCAACTATAATAGTTTAATATTCATATGAATACTTTACAAACGACAATCCATAAAAATTGGTATCCCTTTGTAGACACTAAAAATTTTAATTCGAAATTTGCCGTATACACCCTTATTCATGTAGACGAATAAATTCTCAAGCGTACAACAAGCAACGATGATAGCCAAATGAAATAATAATAATAAATATTATATAATAAATAATAAGTATAATAATTATTATTATGATGATGTTGTCAAATAATAATAATAATAATAATAATAATAATGTTATTATATAAAAAAATATATAAGAACCTTATTAGACCTTATCTCAACTTATCTGAACTTATCTGAATTTATATAAGTTGAAAAGAACGAACCCTTATACAACAATAATAGTAGAATAATGAGATTATAATTAGCCCGGATTGAAGCACGTTAGGCGCTATCCTTAGAGAGAAAATGTCCCACTATACTGGTTGATAGAATTTATACGCTCCTCTTCTAAGATATGACAACCCGCTAGATGAATTATATGCAACAAATGACCCCGAACCAATGAACACTGATGCTCAACATATTTTAGGGGGTGTTTGGTTGGGATATTTTTAATGGGATAAAATGGAATGGAATGGAATGACATCCATTCCAGTGTTTGGTTGGGCTTATTTAGGGTGGAGTCTCATACCCAAGAGTATCCATCTCCGCCCATCCCCTGGAATCCTATTGTAACACCCCGTAATTTCACTAGAAATTCCGCGCGTTAATTATTTATTTATTACGTTATATTTATTTATATCCTTGATTTATTCATATATTCTTTATTTATATATATAATTATTTTAATTGTTGTTGTGTATAATTATATATGTTTATATTTTGAAAACTAAATTTATATAACTTATTATTATTTTCATAAGTGTTGGATGTTTATATTTAATTGTTGTGCTTAGGTGTCAGTGATTATTGTGATGTGGTTATTTGAGTTTTATATTTTTAAAGAGGTAGTATTATTTATATTTTAGTAGTGTTAGTACCTAGTATTTATTTTTAGTTTGAGTCTTATTATTTTATTTTTGGGCCAAACTTGTATGAGTAGTAGAGTGGCCGGCCATGGGGGGAGCTTTGGAGGGGATTTTATTTTGAATTTTGAAGCTAGTATCTACTAATTTTGGTAGCTAATCCCTTCCTCCAATGAGAGTCAATCACTCCTTTATTCTCTACTCTATTTTAGCCATTATTTATTCTTACTCCTCTTATCGTTATTGCTGTCCTAAACTTAATAATTCAACAATTAAACACTCTCTACTCACCTCCCTTTCACACACCTATTGCAACAAAAATAGGGGAAGAGTTTCCCACTTGTTCTTCACAGAATTCCTACTTCCTCGGGACTTTTAATTCATATTCAAGGGTAATTCAAGACTCAAGTTCGAATTTAATCTTTTCTTGGTATTTTCTCTCAAGGGGGAGATTTTATTGGCTATTTTATTACTCTTATTTTCGGTTTATCATACTCTTCGGGTAGATCGAGGTAACTAACATCCCTTCTAGTACTTTAGTATTTAATTAATTATTTAAGTATATTAGAATCATGTTAGGATGTGTTTTAGTTACTAGATCTATGATGTTAATGTTATAATTATTAGAATTCATGTTAGGGTTAATTTTATTGTTTTTAATATATGTTTTAGAGTACTTAAAACCGTTATTTATGAAGTTAGTATTGTTAGTATTGATTAGTATGATGTTAGGGTTGTTACTCTTTATTTATTTCATTGATTAGTATGTTTAATTCATGTTTTTATTAATTTTATTAATGCTGGAATTATTTTAGTTTATTGGATTTATCGATTTTAAGGTTTGGTTGAATTGTGAATGATGATGAATTTATTGTACTGACTTGGAATATGATTTAGCATGAATTTAGATGTTCTATTGGTCTTTTTATTATTTTTAATATTGCTGGATTTTATGTTCATGAAGTAAATTAATTCTTTTGAGTAGTTTTTAACTCCTAAGCATGCGCTAACTCTTATATTATGATGTATATGCTTTTGGGGATGTTCTTTAATGTTTTTAAGTGAATTATCATGAGTAATATAGTGCTGGAATTTTAGTTGGTTTAGTTGAAAATTATTGTTCATGTTTTAGTATGCTTTAAAGTTATTAAATTTCATGGTTTGAAGCTTTGTATAATTCATTAATTTTCTTGAAGTATTTAATTTATTGAACATGTTTATTTGAGTTAGTAAAGTTTATATTTAAATTTTGTGGAATTATTGAAGGATGATTTGAATTGGATTTAATTTGGGTACGTAACAGACAAAGGAGAGCAGTAGGCTGCTCGCGGCCTGCGAGCTGGGTCAGGGCCCGCGAGCTGGGTCACGGCCCGCGACCCAGTGCTGCCCCTCCCTTTTTCCTTTTTGGCCTACTGTTTCGTTTTGTTGGATATATAGCAGCACTGTTGAAGTAATTTTAATTATTTTATTTATGCAGTTTTGTCGTATTTGATTTTGAAAGTATGTTTGATTGTTAAATCTTGAAATGTTGAATTATTGTAATGATGCATGTTAAACCGTCTTGAGTACTTTGATAAAGTTTGATTTATCGACGTCGTAATGCTCGGGGGAGAATAATACGGCCTTAGCATTATTTCGACTTAACGGTTTAGGTTGTTTTACGTTGACGGAATAGTCAACTTAGGAAGTTTTATAAAACTTGTTTTATTAGGAAAAATTGCCAGAAACCATCTTTTAAAATCTTGATTTTGTGAGAAAGCACCTTAAATTTTTTTTTTTTGCAAAAACAAACCTAAAACAAAAATTTGTTTGCGAAAAGAAACCTTAGGCATTGACGTACCCTTTTTAGAGGTATAGTTTGAAACATAAAAGGAGGGAGAAATAAAGTAATTAGAGTGTACTAATATCAATTTTGTGGTTTCTGACAATTTTTCCTTTATTTATACTAAATTGAATGCACACGATGCGCGCAAGTGCAAATATAAAGTTTTACATAATAATAGTTTTTGGAAGCAAGAAAAGAAGGAACCGATAGTTAGTTTATGGTGTTTTTTTTCAAATAAAAATTGTATAGTAATTAGTTATAGTGAGGGACTTATGTCTCTTAATTAGAGATTAAATAATAATAATAATAATTTTTGATGTCTTCTTCATCTTCCCATATCGAATAGAAATAGGGAAGAAATAGTTATTCTAAAAAAGTGATATCTTAGAGGTAGTTTTATTGACGGGGATATCTAATAGGTAGTTGTTAACACTTTAGGCCTGAAATTTTCAACTTGTCATTTAAGTGACCGCCTACTTTTAAATTAAAATTAGGAAAGAACCCAAGCCTAATATTAAGATGAGAAGAAACCGTATTTCTAAAAATAATAAATAACTTAATTCTTTTCATAACCTATTTAATGACCCGTTTAATCCAATGAAAATTTAGCCCTTGTTTGGTATGCATTTTTCAAGCGCTGGAAACAGAAACAGGTGTTATAATCCGTTATTTTGCGTTTGGTATGTGGGTTGGGTTAAGCAAATTCATTACCCGTGGGAAACAGATATTGCTGCTATGTTACCGCTAGGCTGAGCGGTAATAATTCTGTTACCGCGTGGAATGTCTTCCTTCGCACTACTCCTCGATCTCTTCTTCAATTAGCACAGAGCTGCTGGATGCCTGGATGATTTCTTTTACGACTATTATTTTAACCCGAGACGAAGGAGCAACTTACCAACTATGTGCTCTGCTCTAGGATATCTTTCATTTGTTTTATTGACATGTTTTGAATCTCTCCGTAGATCACTTATGTGTAATGTGAGATAGCTTGGGTAGAAGGTGGGCCAACGTTTGGGGAATTATACTGTGCTATTGAGGTACAAAGTAATTATCATGGGTTTTCTAACTGAAGTGGGGCCTACAATTAGTTGTGTAAGTGGAAATTTTTATTAAACATATCAAATTTAAACTTCAAGTTTTCTTATCAATTACCAATTGCGAGGAAATGGTTCTTTTTTTTCTTCTAGAAAATAAGAATTAGTGTTGTCAAATTTCAACTTTAAAAAAATTTCCAACTGATTTCCTCCATGTTATTTTCTTTTGAGTCAGATTTGGGAATTTGTGACTATATCTAACATTCTGAAAGGATGAAAACATAAGATTAGTGTTTCCCTTATAAGAAACTAGCCTATTGTGTGCAAAAATTATATTATATAATAGTTTTGGTATTTTGAATCAGTTTTTTTTATGTTATTTATTTATTGAGGTTGGGTGAGTGGGTAGTTATTTTTTGTGATGTAGTGGGATTGTGGGATGATTATAAATAGTTTATTTATGCAATTGTTCTCATTAATTTTTTATTTATTTTTATGATAAATTATTTTTTTTTCTGTAAATTATTAATAAAACAACAAAGGGTAAATTAGACAATACATTAAGTTTGATATCCCACCCCTCTTCCTTTATAATATAAAAATAATAAATAACCTTAACCTTTACCATTACCCACTCACCACCATTTGCCCTTCCTTAACCATTTCCTTCCCACCATTTATACCAAACAAGGGGTTTGGGTTTGGGTTTGGTTGAAATAGAATGCTCCCCGTGGAAACAGTGGGGGGAGAACACAATTCAAAAAAATGTCGAGTCACGAAATCCGGCGTGCGTACAAGCGGCCAGCAATATCAGACCAACAAAGAAGGAGGGAATTATCTCTGCAACGCCAACAACAAAACAGGTTAGACGCACAGTCCCATGCTCGCCGACTGGCTTCTACCCTTATCTCTCTCCATCAAACAACCTCAGATGACCCTTTCGATGTCGTTTCTGAAGAACAAGAGGATGAGGAGCATACCATTATTATTAGGGATGTTCGACAAGCTTCCAAACTTCGTGGTCAAGAGTCTCGCCTCTGGTTTGCTCGCCAGTTGATGCTTCCTGAGTGGATGATCGATGTCCCTCATCGCCTTTCTCTTGATTGGTTTCCTTCTCTTTCCACCTTGCCCTTCATTATAACATACTGCTTTTTATATTTTGTGCTCCCAATTTCTACTTTATTTTATACTCCTCATTTCTGTATTCCTATTCAACACTCAGGTATTGTTTGATTGTATCTGGGAAGTATAAATTCATAACAATATTCAACGCCAATTAATTTCTAATCATGGTGTTTCGGGTCACTATAAACCACACTGATTTTGTATTCAGGAGATCCAAATTGTCCGAGCGGTGTTAGTAGTGTCCTGCAAAAGAGAATCAATGAACTACCCCGGGTTATACCCGTGAACGTCCCTCTTATGCTTAAGTTAAATCGAAGCTAATTCCTAATAGTGCCAAAAGTAGTACGATACTTGCTCTTAATGTATGAGATTGCTTGTAAAAACGTCAGTTAGGTCCAAGTACTATTTATAGGTAGTACTTGAGGTGATGTCATCCTGACGACGAAGTCATGAATGCTTTCACTTAGCAGGCCCCACGAGTGTCCGCTTCTCTGTCTTGGGAAGGCCCGAGGGCATAATAGTCAATTCATACCTTCAGGGGTATTTTGGTCCATGGATGAAGAGGGCCAAACACATGGCTAGTGTAAGAAATTGTTTTGTTGATTTGTGGAAGTGGAAATACCTATAGGAAGTTCTGATTACCTAGAGGGTACTAGGTAAGTTAATTCCTCCATTTTGTGGCAAGTATAACTTTTCATGTTTTTGTCAAACAAACAACTCTAAAGTTTTCTACTTTCCATGAATTTCCATTTCCCATGTTTTTTAATGTCAACCAAACAAGCACTCAAAATCAGTTACTTTCCTCTCTTATGTTAAAAATGCCCTCTTTTATATGTTACTGTGGCGTATACCTGTTATGATTTGTTACTTTCTCTTCATGCTCTGAATCATGCTTCTGCAGGTTTGTATTAGCTAGGCCGTCTGGGAAGCGCTGCTTTGTGGTTTCCATCAATGGAACAACAGTTAGTAGACTACGTAATGGATCAGTGTTGCATCATTTCCCGTCTGCTCTACCCTGCGGAGCTAGAACCAGAGAGAATTCTGGATCTACGCAGTCTTATTGTATTCTTGATTGCATATTCCATGAGATGGACCAGACTTACTATGTGATTGACATGGTATGCTGGCGAGGATACTCTCTTTATGATTGTAATGCCGAGTTCAGGTTTTTTTGGTTGAACTCCAAGCTTGCTGAAACTGGAGCTTGTGAACCACCTTCACATTACCACAGGTACAAGTTTAGTCCCGTTCCTGTGTACGACTGTGATCAGAGTGGACTGCTCTCAGCATATACAGGACAAGTATCGTATGTCAAAGATGGTCTCTTATTTTATAACAAGTAAGACTCCAATGCCTATTTCCTAGAATATTAGCTGAGGTGGCCTCTAAGTTTTATTGGCTGCTGTCTTTCGTATACTCTTATTTGTAATTGTTGATAACCTTGTAAGTGACCTAGCACTAACAGTGGCTTGTAGATGTCACCCATTGCTCAATATCTATGGTTTGGGCATTTATGATAGTCTATTCCTAAAATGAGGCTTAGAAAGAAAATTTGTGGGATGACTGGAAATAAGATGAGGCCTTTTTTTTAGAATCCAAGGTTCACGATGTATCATTTTTTTGGAGTCCAATTTTCTTAGTGTCTCTTTTATTTATTATGATTCCCTGCAAATAATTGTGGTATTCTGTCTTCATTAGGCATGCAAATTATCAAACAGGAAATACGCCGCTGACGTTGGTGTGGAAGGATGAAAAATGTAGTCAGTATGTTATTGACACAGATAACAAAGGTGAAGTTTTAAGCAAACAACAGGTATTTGGTTATTTGGCAATCTAAAACCTTGGACATGTACCACTAAAGCGCCATTGAATGAAACTAATTTTGTGTTGTTTCCATAACGCATGGACACCGCAACAAAAACACAACAAAGCCTTAGTCCCAAAATGATACGACAATCACTCTGGAGTGTTTTCTCTAGAAATTTACTACTGCCTCAAAACTAGGATTTGCTTTTCGGAGTAATGTAGCTAGTGTATTGAACACTTTTAACTTGATGTCATTGAATTTACACCACCTCCCAAAGTGATTTGTGGTCGGCTAA
Source organism: Patellifolia procumbens (assembly GCA_947645195.1). Classification (NCBI taxonomy): domain Eukaryota; kingdom Viridiplantae; phylum Streptophyta; class Magnoliopsida; order Caryophyllales; family Amaranthaceae; genus Patellifolia; species Patellifolia procumbens. The sequence goes on along the minus strand of CANSGD010000247.1, from coordinate 780,175 downwards.
CATAAATCGTCAACTGAAACCGTTGCCAAAGGAGATGGCATCGCCAAGAATGATAAATTTTTTTTTAAAAAAAGTTTTAAGTTTTAAAAAGTTTTAAAAAGTTTTTAAAGGAGGTTTTCACCAAAAGGTTTTAACACAAAAACCATCACAATTGAGAAACATAAATAAATGTAGTAATCACACCCCTTCCTCCACATGGATATTGCCCATCCACCCTCTTCTATCCAACGCCATGCTCTTCTCAATCTCAAGTAACCTCATATTACTTTCAATTACCTTCATCCAAGTCATCTTAGGTCTTCCCCTGCCCCTTACAATTTGATTACTCCTCCCCCTCTTCAATTCTTCTCGGGGCATCACATGGTCTCCTTTTCACATGACCGAACCCTCTTAACTGATTCTCCCTCATCTTTTCCTTAATGGATGCAACTCCAACTTTTTCCGAATCACTTTATTTCTTAATCGGTCCTTCCTTGTGCGGCCACACATCCACCGCAACATACGCATCTTCGCTACATTCATCTTATGAACGTGGCATTGTTTCACCGCCCGACATTCGGTGCCATATAACAAAGCAGGCCTAATTGTCGTGCGGTAGAACTTTCCCTTCAATCTTTTGGGGAATGCCGGAATCACAAAGGAACCCGGTGGCGCTTTTCCACTTTAACCAACATGAGTTGATTCTATGTGCCACGTCTCTATCGAGTTCTCCATCCTTTTGGAGAATAGATCTAAGGTAACGGAAGACGTTCAATCCTTGAACCACTTTGCTATCCAAAGTGACCGCCCCTGCCTCGCTGCTTGTAACCCCACTGAATTTGCACTCCATATACTCCGTCTTACTTGTGCTCAATCTAAAACCACGTGCTTCCGATGTAAGCCTCCGCAATTCCAACTTACTCTCAACACCTTCCTTTGTCTCATCAATCAACACAATATCATCCGCAAACATCATACACCACGGTATGTCATCTTAAATTGACCTTGTTAGTTCGTCCCTGACTAGAGCAAAGAGAAAGGGACTAAGTGCAGAACCTTGATGCACTTCGATCGTAGTAGGGAGCTCTTCTGTCCTCCCCTCCGTTGTCCGCACACTCGTAGTGACCCCCTCGTACATGTCCTTGATGATATCTATATATTTTTGTGAAATACCTTTCTTTGTCAATGCCCACCAAAGTATTTCTCTTGGTACTCTATCATATGCCTTCTCCAAATCAATGAAAACCATATGTAGATCTTTCTTCCTATCACGGTAATGTTGCATTGTCTGTCTCATAAGGTGGATGGCCTCTATAGTCGACCTTCCTGGCATAAATCCAAATTGGTTCTCCGATAGTTTCACATATTTCCTAAGTCTTTGCTCAATCACCCGTTCCTAGAGTTTCATCATCGTATAACTCATTAGCTTGATTCCTCGATAGTTGGTACAATCTTGTACATCACCTTTGTTTTTATACAAAGGAATCAAAGTACTCTTCCTCCACTCTGATGGCTTATTGTCGTGTCTCCAAATCATGTGAAGAATGTTGTTATCCATTCGATTTCTCCCCCCTAAACACCTCCAAACTTCGATAGGTATGCCGTCTGGCCCCGTAGCTTTTTTCAATCCCAGCTTTTTTAATGCTGCTACGACTTCTCCCTTTTGAATTCTCCTCATAAACTCTCGATTTAACATACTTAGCGGGATGTGTCCCCGATGTCTTGTGCGTGATCACTGTTGAACAAGGTATCAAAGTACGACCTCCATCTATCCTTTATCTCCTCATCCTCCACAAGAACTCTTTGGTCGACACCCTTTAGGCATTTTACCTTTCTTAGGTCTCTTGTCCTCCTGTCCTTCATACGCGTAATTCTATAAATGTCTTTTTCCCTTTCTTTCGTATCCAATCTTGCATAAAGCTCTTGGTTTACCTTTGCTTTAGCTTTCCGTACTGCCTTATTGGCTTCTTTTCTACCCTATTTGTACTTCTCATAGTTCACATCGCTTCTATCTTTTCCCAACAGTTTATAACCTTCTCGTTTGTTTTTTATCGCTTGTCTTACCTCCTCGTCCCACCAAGATGTGTCCTTACTTGATGGTACAATTTCTTCAGATTCTCCAAGGACCTCTTTCGCCACTTCCTTTATACTATGTTCTATCTTTGTCCATGTCGAATCTACATCCATGTTACAAGACCAAATCTTTACTAGCCATCTTAGCTAAGAAGTTCTCTTTGTGCTCCCCTCAGAGCTTCCACCACTTGATTCGTGGCTCCACGTTGGGTCTTCGCTTTCTTAAAGACTCCTACCCCGAAAATCAAGCACGACTAGTCTATGTTGGGTGGCTGCGCTCTCACCCGGTATCACCTTGCAGTTTGTATAACTCTTTCGGCTTAAGCTAACTCTTTCTCGGAACTCTAGAGTAGCTCCTTAGCTACAAACTGGTTGGACAGAAGAAAATGCACCTAAGATCAAATATTTCGAGCCGGCTTCCATAGAAAATTCAGACTTTATTTTTGATGCTGCGCATTCCTTACTTAAAAAGAGGTCTGACTCGTGTTACTCCCACTCCTATAAGTCACAAGGTGAGATTCCCTAAGACCATATACAACAACAACAACAACTAAGCCTTATTCCCAAAGTGATATTCCCTAAGACCATATGCTAGAGCGAAATCCAAGATACCAATTCCAGCTTCATTACTCTCCCCATACCCAAAACCTCCATGAATGCTTTCAAAGCCAACTCGACTAGTGCCCACATGTCCGTTAAGATCCCCTGCCAATGATCAATTTTATACTAATAGGCACTCGTTGCACAACCTCCTCTAAATCCTCACAAAATTGTTGTTTAATAGATGCCTCTAATCCTTTTTGCGGTGCATATTCGCTTATGATAGTCACCGCCTCAATCCCTAATACTAGCTTGATACTCTTAATGCGGCCACTCTTCCTCGAAATTTCCACTACATCATTAATATATTCCTTATCAATAATGATGCCTACTCCGTTCCTACTCTTATTCTTTCCGGAGTACCAAAACTTATAACCCCATGGAGCTAGTCCTCTTGCTTTTCCACCAACCCACTTAGTCTCTTGAAGGCAAATTATGTGAATCTTTCGCCTCCTCATAACCTCTACCACCTCTGCCGATCGTCCCGTCAAAGAGCCAGTATTCCATGCTCCAAAGCGCATCCTACTACCCTACCCCTACCCTGAACTAGCTTCTTTACCAGCACTTGTCCCTGGTGCGGGAACCCTTGCATATTTGACACCACCCACGGGCGCCGGGATGGCACGCCGCTTCCGGGCGACGACCTAGCAACCCTTGCATGCTTATCACTACACCCGTGAAGTGCAACGCGTCGCTGAGTAGGGGACGCCCCCACTTTTTTCATTTGTCGATTCATGTCATGATATGGGGCTATGTTTTACACTGGCTGCCCCAAACCTACCGCAACTCTCCTCCTTTATCCGGGCTTGAGACCGGCAGGCGGAGTTGTTGATGACAACCATCGCGACACTAAAATTGTTCCGACTTACATATGTGGAAGGGTTGGACATGGGTTTAAGTTGTCAAAAATGATAGCTTTGAAATCTTGAGAATTGGGCAATAGGCTTTGACTAACTCTAAAAAATTTATAAGTTGGATATTGAAGTCAATTGAACTGTCAATCTTTTTTGGTCTTACTGTGTTTGTAATTTGTACTCAATATCTCAATACCAATTAGCTTGTGTTTTATATTGTATCTCTTGTTTTTGCTGTTTCTAAACAGGTTGTCTTAGAGCTTCAAAATGATGGAAAGGTCACTACTTCGGATGATCCTCGTGTTGAAATTGGATGCCTTGATCAGGAATTTCTACAGAAGGTATAGAGGATTTAAGGGGACACAAAGTTCTACTTCTTTGCTGTGTATTGGCAGTACCTTAGCTGTTAATATACAGATGATGTTAGTGATTTTGTTGATAAATGAGTGATGTTTTCTCTCTACTTATGTGGAACAGACAAACTAAGAGGATTCACATTGTTACCCTAAAGTTGATACGTATACTGTTTTTGGTATGTCCTAATTCCGGAAATGTTATGAAGCGGCCATTTGATTCACATATTGGAGACCGGAGAGGCGAAGAAATCAAGAGACGCAAATATGAAAAAAATATTAAGGTTGAGAATTTGATTAACATGTTTAGTTCAGGGAGAATAATCTAATTGTTTGTAAACATGTTCAGTTTTGGAAAAGAAGAAAGGTAATTGTATAGTCATTCCTCCATTTCTCTCTTCCCTTTAATGCTGACCATGTCCACTGCTCATGCCACCTTATTCAGTGGCATCCTCTTCCTTTCTACCTCCTTTTTGTGCTAAATTTTCACTTTCTGTCAGAGACTAAGACTAAGACCACAATCTGTATTATTTCAACTTCCTCTCTTTCACATCACCAGCTAGCTCCCTTTTCTTTTCTCTATCACCCTCACATTTTTTCGCTCAGTAACGGTGACCATTACTGAGGATGAGAGCTAGGTTGGACTCTTTGGTAGACTTGACTGGAGGATCTAGATCTCGAACCTTGGGGGGGGGGATACTGAAATTCGACCACCACAGGGCTGATTCTTGATCATCACCCTGACTGATGTTTGTCGCCACTTACATGTGAGATGTTCACGTGATCTTCCATTAATTTTTCTCTTCCATTTTCTCCTTTTATGTGGATGAATGTGTCAAAACATGATGCAGTGAGTGTTTTGATGTAATTAAGCCACAGTGGAAGCTGTAGTGGAGTAGAGACTGGAGAGTGTTGATCTGATAGAGTGCACAAAAGGGGTTGTTTGCACAGAGCAGTTATGGGCTTCAGGAAGAATAGACACCGCGAAATGTGAGGGGGTAAGAGCTTATAATTGGGGAAGATGGAGAGGATCATGAAAGAGTTTGAGAGGTGAAGCCTTGAACTTATCCAAGCAAAGTAGAAACTAGGAAAGGGAATGGACAAAAGAAGTGAACTAAGAGGGCGTTTGGTAAGGGGGCTACAGGAAAGGGAAAGGGAATGAACTGATTTCATTCCCTTATATGTTGTTTGTTTTGGGGGTTTTGTTTCCCTCCTTTTTCCCTCCTTACCCCCAAATCCCTCTACCTTGATTCCCCACACCCCCCTCCACTTTCAAATGGGGGTAAGGGAAACCCCTATTGACCACCCAACTTACACCACTATCATTTGACCACCAACCTCCATCACCCCCACCCACCACCCTCTTTTACAACCACCCTACAACGACCAACTTCATCCACCACCCTCTTTTACAACCACCCTACAACCACCCCTTCCACCCACTGGAAACACTCAAACCCTCCCGAAACCACCAGCCCAACACCGGAAATTATCCACCACTCGCCCAAAACCACCCCAGCCGCAAAATAAACTGAGTCCAGCCCAAATTACCCAACCACCCAACCGAAAACCACCAGCCAGCTGACGTAAACCTCCCGAAACCACCAACTCAACCCTGAAAAGACTAATCCCTACCCGAAAACCACCACCCCAGCCCCAAAAAATCCCAAGCCCTACCCGAAAACCACCTCTGCCCTCCACGAAATCCCACCCAGCCACGAAAACCCACCCCACTCAGTGCAATCGCCGGTCAGAGATAGGCAGTGGAGGAGGGACGACCGTTTCTGAGGGATTTCGTGGTGTCTGGTGGTTGTTACAAGGGAGGGGGAGGTGGAGGGAGGAGGGGGAGGAGGAGGGAGGAGGGAGAATGAGTCTGGTGGTTGCTAGAGGGAGGGAGATTAAAAAGATTGTGATACCAAACAACTTTTTTAATCAAAGGGTTTTGTTTTCCTTACCCTCCATAACCCTTACTTGATTCCATTCCCTTACCCCTCTTCCATCCAAACGCCCCCTAAATGCCTAAGGTAAACAAGACATATTTTCCTTCCCCTTTACGAAAAGCTCCCCTGTCAAAAAGTTCTAAGTGTTGCCTCCTTGTTATTTCGAAATGATATACCTTTGTCTCCTGACATATATATTGGACGTCTTAACAAAAGCAAACTGCGATCCTCCATTATTCCCTGAACCTGTCAATTTAATAAAGATTGAGAACGTTCTTGAATTGTTGATAATCAGCGGAGTTGTGGTAGATCTTTCTTGTTTAACAACTTGTCCATAATATCTATATTGCTCAAGTATATTCCTGGCTCATGATCACTTGTCAAACATCGTTGACAAGGGAGCTGAACTTTCTTATAGGGTATGAGGATCTAAATTAATAGAAACTTTCTCATTTATTGGACAGAAGTATTTAGATGACTGTTTTAGCAAATTTAGTCTTGCCTGGTCATCTTGCTGTTACTGTTGTGTAATTTTCTTTTATTCTTTACTGAATGCTGATATACTGTTGATAGCATCTTTAATTCATTCATCGATTTATCTGTTTTCAGTCAGGATTATCTCCGGGTAATCTTCTGCGATTTTCGATCAATGATGGGGGACTGACTTTTGTGGATGGGAAGCTTGAGAAGGCTGATTTACTGTACCAGGACAAGATGAACCGTGCTCGTGCTTTTGCTGATAGTTACTCAAAGGTGAGTTGGAATAGAGGTTAATTATACAGATCATAATGGTAAAACCTATAGTCAATGGCAATTTTGTGTGTTATAGTATTGTCGTTTGGTTATGATTATGGTTATGGTTAATCTTATGGTTTTCACCTTTTCGTGTTCTTTTGTACTTACAATTTGTATTTTCTGTTCAATAAGGTTAGTCAGTTTACACTTCCAATTTCCAAAGCACTGAGGCTTTAGAGCTGTAACTTCTATATGAATTTCAACATAAGCCCTAAGTGCTTAAATCTTTCTTTGTGGAGATTTTAAGAGAGGAAATGACTTGTTTTACATGATTTGCCAAAATTTTTTACAGCTCTGGTTTATTTTTTCTTGGCAGATAGCTGTTTCAATGAATGCACTATATTTTAAGCCACCATGATCTAGAGTAAACCATTGTCCAACCTGGGCAACCTCTTTTACATCACCATTGCAATGTACATGTTCGGTTAATGGTATGCGACATGTTGGAGGATAGAAGTGAGAGTGGAGGAATATAAATGAAGGAATGTTAATGAGAAAACCAACTCAAAACATCCTTTAAACAAAAATAATGCGCATTTACTTGCCTAATTAAAGGAAGCTTTCCTTTCCTCAATTCCATGATGGCCCAAGTTACCTCTTGTTTCCCGAGTCTTTCTCTCTCAATCTTCTCCATTGCCTAATTACTATCTTAGTGGTTGTTTGGTTAACAAGAGAAAACTTGGGAAGTAGAAATTCCTAAAAATCGGAAAATAGGTGAGTTGTTTGGTTGATAAAAAGTGGCAAACGAATTTCGACTTCCCACAAAATCGAGGAGTTACTTAGGTAAAGGGGGGGTGAGGAGGAGGTAAGTAGGAATTCCTTTAGGAATTTACTTACCTATTGTCAACCAAACACTTTAACCAAATTTCCATAAATTTAATTGAGGAACTTACTTCCTATGAATTGGAAATTTATGGGAAGTTTGAGTTTCTGCATAAACCAAAAAACCACATACTATCAAGTCCTCACCATCTTCAGAACCTCTGCAAAATCATACTTAATGATCAAGGTTCAATGGATAACTTTTGAATTGAGTAATATTGACTAAGAAAGTTCCAGCTCTGAGACATATAGAGATTAATGTAATTATTTGTATGTGTTTCCTCACTTTGGCCTAGAAAACAGAAAAAATCTCTTTCAAAACCTCGTTCTTTTCCCAAAAACTAAAGACCCCTTCAATTCCTAGAATATAGTGCACTTCAAAAATCAGGTTTGGTGAAGGAATGAGAGGAACTCGTGAGGTCTCTCTTTTCTCTTCCTCTTTCCCTAGAAAAACCACCATGCCCTGCCACTTTCAATCTTTATCTCCTCAAAATCAAATATCTCTCTACCCCAAACCACATACCCTCGTCCGAAATCAAGAGGAAGTGTGGGAAGGGAAGGGGTGAGCATAACTCAATTCCACCTATTATGGTGAGAAAGCTGCCACAATGGCTGATCTGTTTCGGTCACCAAGGTTCTACTTTGGAACTGTTGGCATGCCTTAGATCTTGCGCTTCGAATTATCCAGCACGGGGATCTCATATTTTGGGCCAGTCCATTATGTATTTTGGGAGTGCTATATCTACTGCTTTTAAACCAAATCTACCTCTCTTACTCTCCTTGAAAACCTAATACCCTCTGCCTGTGGACTAAGCAACACATTGTTGGTGAACCACATAAATCTGTTTATCAAATTGTTGTTCTTTCTGTTTCATTTGACTGCTGTCATTCATGATAGGAACAATGGTGATCAAATTCATCAGTCACATTGTTGGATCTATAACTGGCTAACTGCTTCTCAATTTGCTAGAATGTGCTTCTCCATACCCACTTTGCCTGTTTTGGTTAGACTCAAAATTATTCTTAACGGGAACCAATCTCCAATATTTTCCCATTCTGTGATACCGGCTTGAACCAAAGGTCCCTTAAATGCACAACTTATCCGTGTCGAATGGAAGTGTGGGTTTTGGAATGACTTATCCTTCTACAGGAGGATTACGAATTAATATGACTTAGCCACTGAGGCTCACTGATGTGTTTTCCTTCCCAGCCTCCCAAACAATAGTAACGCCTTTTTTTAGTCTTTAATGGACACCTTGGACCATATATATCTTTGTTCTAATTCATCAGAAAAAATTATTAGAAGTTGATATTTTGAAAACATGCATTGAAATAAATTCAATAAGATCTTATGTCGCAATGTTTTTGTTCATACATTAGTAGAATATATAGTGAAAGTTTTTGAAGTACACCAACATGCAAAGGGTTGCACTTATTTGTCAATGGAGGAACTAATATCTTACTTTGTCTCTAATTTTGAATTTGGAAAGGAAAAGTGCTTCATGTTATCAATGATTAATGACAAGAGTTTTACGAGTAATAGTTGACAATATAAGTTTCAATGGAAGCATTTCTTTCTTAGTTTTAATGGAAGTTTTTCTTTATCTTCCCATACCCTGACTGTTTTGGATAATGCTTGCAGGTTGTATTTCAATACATGGCTCGGCATTCTCCTCTTAGGATTGAGGATCTGCTCGGATCCATCACCTCACAAAGTGACCTAGAAAACAAAGATGTTGAGATGTTGGGTTGAAGGACATCCATATGAACATACTACTGTATACTCCATCAATTTGTTTAAAATCATATCAAGATTGGCCTGCTCGAAAGTCTCAAAGAATTTCGATGCAGCTACTGCCTACTAGTCTTATTCCACCTTCATGGACCATTTCCAGCGTCTTTTTTGGTTTTTGTGACGAGAGTGTAGGGTGGTGTAGCTCGTGTGTAACTGGGGGATGATTCAAGTAATACTCCGGGGCCGGGGGGCAGATGTATTGGAGATAATTTGCATTGCCTTGGTCATGAATTCATGATCTATCGAAATGAAAGCTTCAATTATTTATGCGCATGGAATGTTAATTGTTTAATTTTATAGGGGTGACACCTGCATCAGTCTCAATTTGATGCATGTCAATTGTCAACTCTATATGTTTAAGGGGCAGTGGGCGCCATATCCTTTATGATAAATTGATGGATGTTAGGAAAACATCCCTTGAATAAATTGAACCAGTTACAACTTATAAGCCTGTGATTCACAGCTGAGCTATAATATTAAAATGAATTTCTTTATTCTGAAAAAAATACGGTAAGTATTTATTTCAGCATACATCGGTGTCTAATGATCGAAAGTTACACTCTTCGGCCGAATTTATTTGCTACATTTACTTTTTTTTTTTTTTACAGTTTTCAGTATACGAGTTTTAAAACTAATATCTCAAATTCGGTATAGAAAAAAATTACAAAAATTATTTTTATATGGAAATTATACATTGAGGCGAATCAAACAAGATCCTACGTGAGTATGTCTTCCGTCATATAGTATATGAACTCAAAGACATTCAAAGTGGTAAAGTGAATAGTGCTTAAAGTCAATATATAACAAACAAATTGGCACGAAGGGAGTATTAATTAAAAAGAGAAATATGACGGAAGAAAATTTGATATTTTTTTTATTAAAAAGAGAGGGCGTGAAACCCTAGACCCAATTATACAACATTGAAATTAATGAATAATTATGTTAATTGTTCATATTTGTTTTTTTTTGATGTTTGCACCCGGTTCACCCTTTTGGGCTACATCCGGATCGAGGCCAAGTTCGGGGTGGTTAGGTTTCATTCCTCTCCCAAGGGTGTTGCGGGGATTCGAACACGAGTCCGTCCTACCAAAGCCAGTCCCCATCACCACTGGACCAACACTTACTTGGTATTGTTCATATTTGTGGGACAATTGCTAATCATTATTTTTCGTATTCTATTATCTATAAGACATTTTTTAATCATTATCTTTTAGCCTTAGGTACAATACCCTCCATATTTGTAATAAAAAGAATAACAATGAAAAATTCTAAAATTTATGAATAGTTATGCAATGCACTATCTATCAAATGCACTTATTCACTTTATCAGTGCTTGATGAATTCTAACTATGTAGGTGTCTAGGTGCTGTGCTTTTGGACTTGATTAATTGAGGTTTAAGTTCAATTTAGTTCAACTCCTTATGTCTCAATTCAACTCAGTCCAGTTTAAATAACCAGGCCATAGTATAATTCAATTCGATATTCCATGTTTACTTATAATTTACTTAATCATAAACGAGGAATCAAAATCATCTTGGAATCTCACCAACAAATCAATATAAAGGCCGTCGAGAAAACAAAAAACTCCATCTTTAGGGAGAAACTAACAAGAATCAACTTAAACTATGCCCATGTAGATTTATTGAAGCTCAAAGAGAATAGTTGCATTTTATAAAGAAAAATGAAAGCTCAATTTCTGAAGAAATTTGGCTCTTTAAAATTATAAAGAACCTTAAAAACGAAAACCGAAAGGTAGACAGGGGCGGAGAAGGAAGGTGGCAGATAAATAAATGTAGTAAATTTTCTATTGAACTTCCACTTGTTCTCAAAGGTATAATCCTCTAAAATCCAGAATGTAAATTATGCAAATGTACTTCTATATCATTATTCTATCTGTACAAAAGCCAAAAATATTTTACTCCTTGAATTTTCTTCACCTTTGCAGAAAACTTAAGATGCCGAAGTGGTTGGTTCGCAGCCACCCGGCACACATGCCAAAACATCTTTGTAGTCCCTAGATATTGTGAAAGAATCATAGACATTACCATCTCTGCTTTTCTTATACTCGAAAAGCAGAGACGATTGGTTGAATGCAGTGAGTTTCACAAACCCAAAATCATAGTCTTTGTATAGACTCCATGTTGTATTCAATTCACTGAATTGTGACAAATGACTTCCTCCACCACCTGCAACAACATGGATAGTACCATTTACAATGCCCGAGTAATGAGACTTCTCTGAGCTTACACATTGGTTCTGCATCAGTCAAGTGGAGGCAACTCAGATGTCTAGATCATAAAATAATAAATTCACACAAGAAAAAGAAAAAGAAAAGCAGCACCAACACATGCAACTGTCACTATGGCTTGCTATTTGCATTTCTGATAGATAGGGCTCGGCTAACTGGGGCGTCATAATTTTGAATATACATTTAAGAAAACTTAAAAATTTAACACACAAATAATAAAAGATTTCTGATAGATTAACCTTCTACAAAACTATACTGGTGGAGGAATTAGAAAGCACACCTGGTATATAGGGCAGGACCTTTCATAGTTGTGTACATGTCCATAGAATGCAATATCAACTTTGTACCTCTGCCAAAGCTTTTGAAGGCTTTCTCTGCCCATTGGCTCCTCAAATGAGCCCTCCATCCCATACCATTTGTCGGAGGAATAACCAAGGACACGATGAGCAGCAAAGATTAGCCAAGGTTGCTTCTGCCTATCTGCCGTTGAAAGGCAGTGCTTGATGAATTCAAACTGCTCAGTTCCTTCCCTCCAGTCATGCTCAGTGTCTGCAATGCAGAAGCGGAACATTCCATAGTCTGCCTTGTACCTACAAATTGTTTATCATCATAGTTTGAGTTTCATAGTAACTATTTCTATTTAAGTCAATCATGTGATAGAACAACTCTACAATGTGTAGATTATCAGTTCACAAGCCTTGCACGGTTGCACCTGTCTCAGGTTTCAGGTTGATTTAACAGCTAGGCCCATCTAGTAAGGGTGCAAAAGAGACCACCCGCACAGTGCTCAACTTGAAGGACCATAAAAAATTTTGAAATCCATTCTCTGTTTTACTCTTAATGTCAAAACCTAAAACCATGTAAGTGTTTCCTTTTGTTATATTCTCTTTATGGTTATTATATAAATATATTTTTACATTACAAAAATATTTTACATTACAAGAATATTTATGTTATAAATATATTTGATATTATAAAACTATGCACATTTTTTATATATTTGATAGCCCAATTTTCAAAAGGGGCTTTAGGCTTATTGGCTTATTAGGCCTGATCAGGTTGAAAACACCTTTTTACTATTCAATTTTACTTAAATTGAGCTAATTATCATCACATACCAAGTTGAAAAGTATCGCATCATTATGACCAAAGAAAATATAAAACGTTACAACATAAAATTATTTCTCACGGTATGAGGGGGTAAAGTGACCAAAAACAAGATAACAGTGCATTAAATTTGCAATCTCTTATCCAACTGACCATGCAAAAATTTAAGTGCCCTAACCAACAAGCCAGCTCAAGGCAGATGGTTTGTGTTTACTAATTTTCCTATTTCTCATTTTGTTCAAAGCAAAAAATCCTGGATTTCAAGTTGCATCATTATTCTAGTTGTCATGTTATGAAAGAAGAGGTGAAGTTAGACTAGATGCTGGTCGAATGTAACTTACCAAAACTTATCCCTGTTCTCTACAGGGACATAATACAAGGTTTGTGTTGGCACACCACATTCGCCCCCTGAATCAGTCTTAGCATAGAAAGATCCGGTATTTGGCCAATCACGTTCATGATTACCACTGAGGAAAAAAACAAACACAAGACAGGTGTAAAACAATTAATTAAAAGGCCATTTAGTATAAGGTAATAGATTGAGGGAAATAGTATCAATCTTGTGTGTGATATCACATAATAGGCTCTGAAAATTGCACAAGGTAATGCATCTCCACTAGCAATTTATTTTATTTTGATTAACTTGTGGTCAAAAAAGAAAAGAAAAGCATAATTATTTGATAGTGTAGATGCATTAACTTGGACATCTCCAAGAACATTACATGGAAACTTACAGATTACTTTCATGACGAAGCACATAAAAGTGTAAACGTTCAAACAATGACATTGAAGAGGAAAGACTAAAATACCTTGCAATCATATATGGCACAGCTGATGTAATAGGCTCCACCTGAGATGTGAATTGGTCCCACTGTGAGAGATATCCATTTGCATATGACAAATCTCCTATATGAAATACAATATCGAAGTTCTTAATATCTTTGATGAGTTGGTCTGTAGTGTTAAGCGATCCTGGCTGATAGTCACTGTACTCATTCGATCCGTCACGTTCTGCCTGAATCAGAAGACAGAAAAACAAAATGTTAAGATTTACACAAGATAAAAAGAAAAGGGAAGAAATCGACAACATCAAACGAAACCGGAAGAACATCAATACATCAGTCATGTTTGGCCTCTATAGAAGTCCTATCACTTCGGGTGTCTAAGTCAAAGTTTCTCATTTGCAGTTAATATGATAGTCAATTAAGGAAATCATCAACTTTGTAGGAAATATGTATTTCTGATGAAAGATATTGTTAACATAGCAAGTTCTTTACGGGTCAATTCTGCAGATGAGACAGCATGTCCAAATCATGCAAGCCAAGCTGCAGAAAACTTTTCCTCTCCTTGACAAAGGCACGAATTGACAAGTAAAGAACAGAACATCAATTAACGCACACAGATGCAAAAAAGCCACTATGTAACCATAGCGTGAAGACACTTGGATCTTATTTGCTCGTAAGGGCAAGCTAAGGGCACTAGGTAATGAATCACTTTCGCATGGTATGATATGGTCGCAATCACAGTAGAAATATGTTAAGCCATGGATATATAAAACACTTGGAATCTCTTTGCACCATAAATGTACTTCCTCCCGTTTTTCTAATTGTCGCACTTTCTATATGAGATTATGAGGAAGTTTGATATTAATTGTGACACTTTCCTTTTAGGCAAATCTTTCTCCTTATTTCTCTCTTATCACATGGTTCCCCTTCTTTTTTTTTCTCTATCTCTTTCCTCTCCAAAAATTGTCTAGGAGCCCGTGAAATCAAAAGTGTCACAACTAATAAAACACGCAGGAAGCACATCATTTTGCAAGAACATATGTTTTTAGAAATAGGCCACTAAAGGAGACATGCGATAGAATTTATGGCAAAGCTTACAAACAAATACTCCCTCCGTCCCATCATATAAGTCCTCTTTCCTATTTGGAAGTCAAATTTTAAAATCTTTGACCAAATATTCTTATTAATATATACAAAATCCATACTCATGTAGAATCTTATTAGATTCGCGTTAATATGTACTTTCATAAAATCAACTTTTTATTAATACGAAATTGAGAATATATAAGGTCAAAGGTACGTCTTAGAAAGTGGAAACTGTGCAAAAGAAAATACGACTTATTATGGGACGGAGGGAGTACTTTTCAAGGAACAGTGCTGCCAAGTTTGTAACATGTTATATAGTGTAGTGGAATATAGCAGTCAGCTGGTCAGTAAATCACAAAAAAGTGAAGACATTCAGGAAAAGTAAAATTCTTAAGACAGAAACATGTGTCAGTAATACAAAAGGAAAATCATAAGGCTTCCAACTAACAATACCTTCCCCATGTCGCCAAACACTATAACACGCTGCAATGTGTCCTGCCCAGGAGAAGGAGGAGCTCTGAATGTATACTTCTTGCTCCAAACATATGAACCATCGGATAAAAGGTGGCCCAACCTGTACATGTAACTGAACAGCAGATGCCGCAAGCATAAGGACCAAAGTTGTGACTTAGATGTTGATACAGATAAAGTTCTTAGACACTCACTGCCGGTTTGGCCACAATTCCTTCAGGAAACTTGTATGTATGAAACCAGGATGGCGCCAACCGACTGTTCTTGCAGGTGCACCTACAAACATAGTAAAATCAAACAATAACTAAGCAGATCAGAGGACAAATAAAAGCAAAAGTCAAACAAGAAATTATAGTGAAAGTCAAACGAGCTGTTACAATTTTTTGTTGAATTGAATTAAAAGGAGAAACTTGCACCATTTCAATCTAGGTGTGTAAATGAACTGCAAATGTGTCGTGTAGGTGTTAAGAAAAAGGCTATCAACAAATATGACAAATTTCCTTAGACGTTACAAAAAATAAGCAGACAAATCCCACAAATAGAACGAAACTTGCAGTCATAGTGTTTGTGGCTATGGCGATGGTCATGAGAAGAAGAAAATGGCATGTCATGAGGATTGCTTCCAGCCATGCATCTTATGCAGCATGGCCACTGGATAGGTATTTCACCTTTAGTAATTGCTATAAGTGGTTGCATTCATAATGAATGAGCCCATAAGGGTGTTACTGCATTATTTAAGAATCTGGGTCATATAACAACAGCCTAGCACATAATACAAGTTAAAAAGTCCCTGGCAGAGGGCCTTTCACTTTAAAGGATTTGGTTCAACTATAGCACAAACATAACATAGATAATCCAATAAGACAGGCACTATGGAAAGAAATATACGAAGTGAAAGATGTATGATATAAAGACTCTTATCAATCAGGAGTTAAGATAAGATATTTCATGACGGACAGTGTTGTAAAGCTCTTGCATCTCTTTTCATTGCACTCAGTTACTCAAAATTACCCACCTATATACCAACTGGCCCAGCCCTTAGGAACCAGGCTGCAAGTTGTTTAGGGGGGGGGGCAAGTGAGAAAGATAGAGGGAGACAATTAGAAAAACATAGCATTGCTTGTTGATAGTGAGAGCATTACACGGTTTATGTTTTAGTGCATTGATCAGATGCCAATTCTAAGATGATGCAAAGCCATGTTTGTTACATGTAGACTTCCTAATAAAAAATTGACACAATTCCAATTTCCACATGGAATGAAGGGATGAAAGAGGATGTTCGCATGTTTAGATGATTAATAGGCCTGAATCAAGAAGGCATGGGACTGTGCACTTAAATAGTAACTGGCAATTAAAATCACAAACATCATAGTAATTCAGCAATTTAACTATACCACACAGGGTGTTGCGAGTATATGTCAATGTTCCAGCTGGTGCTCGCTTTGGATGTGAGTCTGTAGGGCCCCACTCGACAAATGGAACAGCCTCATCTATATTGTAGCCACTTGTCCAGGTTACTGTCATCTGCAGAACAAAGGTATATATATTAAAGGCCTCAATACATATAACTCTTCCACGTTAGGTAGAAAAACTTATTCTGAATTCAGTAATTATAGATGAAATGCTCTGGTGATGCCTAAGGATTACAACCAAACACTACCGTATTCGAAAGGACAATGCATAGACCAAATGAATTTAATGAAATATGAATGTCCTTCTCATGTATTATAAAAGAAGATCGCAGCTGTTAGCTTAGAGTCAACAAGTCAACCAGAGTTTAGGGTAAAAGAAGAATAGTAAAAAAAAAATGATCCTCAAACGGAATACATGATCTCTTTTTTCAACCAGTAGAAGTGTTTTCATCATTATGCTTGAGAGCAGCCTCTTTGAAAGAGTTTATTTCAAATAAAAACACATGGCGGAAATGGACATTAAATGACTGCTGTGAAAAAGAGAAAGCTTCAGAGGAATTCAATGACTACTCTTCACAGAATCCACGATGACAACTTACATACCTCATCCCATGACTTTCCTAGAGCAAGACGTGGATAGAGTGGTGCTTTAGGGTTTGCAAATGTTATGGAATTCGAAACTGCCACCAGTTTTGGCTGCAGAGAACATGTTAAATCATCAGTGTTCCTTCACTCAGAAAGGTAGTGCAAGACAATAAGCTAGAAGGGATCAAACTGAAATGCAGAAATATAAGAAAACAGTAATGATCATAGAGATCCAAATAAGAAAATTTCCACCCACATTGGACAAGCCGCCCGAAAACAATGCAAATGAGAAATCGGCACGCTGATTGATTAGAAGGAATCGAAGAGCGGCTTTTCCATTCTTTGTGTAATCTGAATTGAAGGTGTTCACGAACATATACTGGAATAAGACATTCAGCATCAGTTCACAACTAATCCAATTGCACCAGGAAGAAAAAAAATTATGAGCACAACAGATTCTTTGCAGTAGAAGTACCTTTATTGGTGCTGAACATATATATGGAATTTGATCTTTAACATCAGTTTCTGGATGACAGGCTGACGAGCTTCCACAAGTAAGAAAGTACTTAATTAGAATACTGCCCTCAGGGGCGAAGACAGGATTCAAATAGTAGTAGGGAATTAATAATTTACATACTTCATTTTCCCAAGTTCTACCAACTTATAATTAAACTCCAAACACTAAGGGGAACATGAGTAGTTAAGAAAATAACATAAAAGCGGATAGAACTTAGAGAATATATAAACGAGAAGTGAGTAGAATTAAGGAAAACTGTTCGTCAAAAACTACAATTTTGCCTTTGCATCATAGCAATAAGTAACTTCGACCAAATAAGTAAAGTAGCAGCATGGTAAAGTGTCAACAGAGAAGGACATGATCATGAAGTGTAAAGAAGAAATCTTGCTGAAAATTGATTGTAAAAACAAACAGAAAAATAACAATACAATACAATGCAGAAAGGCAGCTAGAGTCTAGAGAGCATACTTGAAGTTTGCAGGAGAGAAAACAGCAACCCAATCATCTGAAGATGAGTTGGGAGACTGAAGTTTTACGTCTACCCACTCACTGTCTTCGCCCTGCAATCAATAGTATCATAGAATCATTGCAATCATGTCATATGTTAAAGAAGCTTTTTTATCTCAAAATTCTCTAAGTTCAATTATTCAATACCAATTTGGAATTCCATTGCTACAATCACCCCTAATATTGATTAGGTGATACTTAGTATACCTCTGTTTTATATCTATTACAACCTTTGACCTTTTATATTATTCAAACACCCATTTGACCTTCTGTTGTGATTTATACATAAGTATATTTGTCTCGATATGCTAAATTGATAATTTTTACTTAGATAAAATTAGAGATATTAGTATAATTTTTTTTTTAGTGCAGAAAAACTAAGCATGTTTTTAAGCAGACGAAAACACACCCTCAAGGCCTCAACCTTAACAAATTCTAAAACAGCTAACTGATTACATAATCACTCTTTTTAATATTTTTTTGCCTTCTATCCAATAAAATAAGAAAAAATCACGTACTTTGACCCCTTCAAAGGATTATATAAGAAGGGAATATTCTCTAACAATCAAAGTTTCAATTTTTAATATAATCAACCATAGAATCTGGCAAAAGAGAAGAGAAGAGAAGAGTAGATTAGCAAACCTTGAAGCCCAGAAGAAGTGGGGAAGCAGTAATGGAAGCATGTGGATGGAGAGCAAGAGTAGTAGCCAGAATATTAATCTTGGATAAGGGTTGTTCACCACCAAGAGGTCTGTTACACATAACAACATTCACCCATGAAACCAGAATTACAGTCAACTTCAATAATGTTAATGTTAATGTTAATGTTAAACCCTTCTTCATCTTCATCACCAGAATACTAAAGCATCAATATTCTGGGTAAGCTGATTGCTTTGTTTTCACTGAGGGAAAGTCTATATATATAAGCTGTAGAGTTGTATCAGCCTCGTGGAGGGTATAAGGATTTTCAGTTGACGAAATAGAATTTGAATAGGAGTCGACTACTTTTTGGATTCGGTTACAATCATAATTTTATCTTAATTTAATTTTTATTCCTATTAAATCATAAATCTTAGTATAACAATATAATCTTATATTAGTTATTATTTTAATACTATTGTTTTTTCAACTATCCCGTATCAAAAGTAAATTGAATCAAAAACCTTGCTAAGAATCAAAAATATATTGGATGGTTCTTGCTATCTTTAATTCGAGTCGATTTTAATATACTTTTATCTAATAATTTTTTTGATACATAATTAATGCATACTTAATAGTAGGGGCGCGCACAATCGGGTATCCGGTCATATTGCTCGGAACTGGAACCGGTTGGACCGGGTACCCAAAAACTGGAACCGGAACCAGTACCAGTTGGATCGGTTCCGTAATTTTTAGAATTAGAACCCGAACCGATCAGGAGTTCAAGACCGATTCCTTGACCGGGTACACAGTCCCGCAAAATTGATTGTTTATTTGGCCGGTTCAAATACCGGATACCCGCTCCCCAGTTGCATTCAAAAGCTATATTTTCTTGTTTAGCTAGAAAAAATCTTCATACATAACCTAATTTGACACTTCCATTGACAAGTTTGTCTTAAAAACCTTCAAGTAATAGCATACAATGCATATGCATCCATCCCACAAAAAATCCAGTCTTGGAACCAGTTGAACCCACTTCCAACCAGTTCCAACCAGTTCCTAATATTTAGAACCAGACCCAATCCCAGCAGTTTCAGTTCCAGTTTCGAAACAGCCGGTTCCAACCGGTTATGGGTCTGGAACCGGGTACCCGACTTTTCTACTCACCCCTACTTAATAGATGAAATATGAACTATTAATGTACTACCTTTTACCAATATAATAAGAGCCCATTCTCCCCCATCTTATTTTCAGTTCACTTCTTTACTTCTACTCCCACATTTCACTATTCAACTCAGTTCAGTTTTACTATATTCGGTTTAGCTCAGTTTCGATTCAAATCAATTCGATTTAGTTCTGTTTAGTTAAGTTTATCACGTCTATGCTTAAATAGGTAAGATATAAGATTTTCTGCAATTCTGGAATAACATATCATAACTAGATGCCTGGATCTTTATTGATACAAATCTAATGGTGCAAAAATAATAATTTTATGAGATTTAAAATGAAAGTTATAATTAGTTTTATAATTTCATAACAATATTTTGGAATAACATATCATAAGTGGATCTTAATTCAAAATAAAAGTTGTAATTAGTTTTATGATTTCATATTAGTAGTAGGTTTAGTCGTTTAGAAAAGGAAATAAGTTGTTTATTTAGGATAGAATTATTACTAGTATTTTTAATTACTATTTATCAAAATTTAAATTATTAATTATTTATATATAGTGAAGTGGAGCAAAGAAATTTTCGTGGAAGACCTCTTTTTCTCTATTCTTACTTCAAAATCCTTAATTTTTTTTTGTTGACCTAGGGGCTACCGTCAGCCTTTTGGTTGATGGTAAGCCCTTATTTTCCTTATTTCTACTAGTTTACTCATTCTATGACGAATAAAAATTCATTCTCTCTCAATTATTAGGTTTTATCTACCCATATATTGGGGTTTGTCTCTCTCTTTGTGAGAGTTTTGGTGACGTTCGTTAGTTTTGCAGAAATTGATTTGTTGATGAAGATTTGTGCGGTGTCGCGGCAGAGGTCAGTACTACATCTACAAACAATTGTATCAGATTCATTTTATTTTCAAGACTC
The DNA here is from genome assembly GCA_947645195.1 of Patellifolia procumbens. NCBI lineage: Eukaryota > Viridiplantae > Streptophyta > Magnoliopsida > Caryophyllales > Amaranthaceae > Patellifolia > Patellifolia procumbens. The sequence continues at coordinate 759,517 of CANSGD010000247.1, read as the reverse complement.
CAATGAATCGGAAGACCCCCTCGTGGAAGGTTGTATGAAACAACGATGTAATAAAGGGTATTAATCAGTGTCGGATCTCACCTATAACGATCGTGGTTTTGTCAAATCAGAATTTTATTTGAACCAAAATGTTTTGTATTTGTTATTTCTAATTTCTATTGTAGATGTTGTATGACTCTTTTATTAATGAATTAATTTTACCTTCAAAAAAAGTGGAGCAATGTGGTGGCTCCTTCGGTACAACTTTATTATTTAGTAAGTATAGATTATTTCATTGATTTTTTTTAGGGGAATAGATTATTTCATTGTTATTATATTCTCTTATGCACAAGTAACAAAAAATATATTGTTATTCGTCTAAAATTTATGCTTATTGGTCGTTTTTACTATATGATATGAGCCTTGCTTTGAACTATATTTAGCAGTCTTCAGTAACATATAAGTTATAATATTTTGACTCGTATATCTAAAGTTATACTTAGATTATGCGTAATTTTATTGTTAGGTAGTTATTCATAATGAAAATCTAATTTTCTTACATATCAAAAACTGTTTTTAATGTACTTTTATCTCCATATATCTTTTTTTTTATAAATTTAATCTTAAAAATGTGCGACAATCTTAGGTGGAGCTCATTATGCTCCCGAAAAGTTCCTTCTTTTTGTACATGTACTAATTTGAAATATGTGCATTGCACGGCATAAAATGCGATGCAATTCTATTTAAAATCTATATAAACAATGATTATGTATGTTGTAATATCTTTGCAATATCTTTGATGAATGGTGAATAACTCACCAAGAACTATTACAACAGTAAAATCACTATTGGAAAACAGTAATGTAGTGCTATAAATATAGAGCTGTATATAATGAGCAATGAAATGCAATGAGAAGCATTCTATCTTCTTGCACACTCTTCATCTTTCTTATCTTCTTCTCTAATCTTAACACATTATCAGTACGAATTGCTCCTTTTTTCAAAGTTTTTCCGGTGAGGTCGTCTTTTTCTCTATTCTCTCTCAATCCTCATATCTATTTCCTCCAACTCTCATTTCTTCATATACAAATGGATCAGCAAAGTAATGGTATCAACATCGTTGTTCACATATTTTTCAAGTATATTTTATTATAGAGCATAATCACATACCATTTACTACCAATCCGACGCGAGGGCCTGTAACTCAGTCCCAACGTGATAACCCCAATGGCGACGCCGGTAGCCATGGTGGCAATAATTGATATCACGTATTTATATAGAGTTTTCTCCCTTATTTACAAGCTAATTTGTGCATCATTGGAGCTCTTTGGAGCTATTTTATGCTAACTATCGTATATAGTTGTGGTTTTGTGTTTTAGTGTTGAATTGCAGGTTTTAGAGAGTTTTCTCCTTATTCCCGAGCCATTTGGAACCAACCACGGCTTTACGAGATGTTACGAGGCACGTAGGAGGGCTCACGAGCTTTATGGGTAGTTTAGAAGGTCCCAAGACCTCTAAACGTGAAGAATTGAGAGCTAAAGAGTCAAAAAGGAGTTTTCCGTACGCTGATCGGGCAAAAATGGGCCGATCGGGCGAAGAATTAATGATCGGGTGTGAGAGTTGCGGACCCGATCGGGCGAAAACCAAAAGTGCGTGTTGGCTTTGAATGCCCCAGACCCGATCGGGTATATTATGCCCGACCCGATCGGGTATATTATACCCGACCCGATCGGGCGAGATCCATTTATAGAGCTGCTATGCTACGCGTGTCCAAGGAAAAAGCGAGCTGGGCCATTTCTGCTCGCGGCCCGATCGTGTGGAAGCCCATCGGGTGGAGTGCTGCGTGTCAAGTGCTGCTGCTGTTTGATGTGTGAGTTTGTTGGGCTGCGTACTAAGTAAAGAAATATGCTGGGCCCACTGAATTGATGATTGCTACTTTGCTGCTGCTGTTAGCATGGAGACAAGGAGGCCTTTTTTGGGTGGCCCACCAATGCTTTATTGCTGCTGCTGGGTTAGGCTATTGAAGTACTCATGCTTTGTGTGAGCCCGATCCTGGAGCCGATCGGGTCAGCGATCGGGTGAGGGCCCAAAATCCTATTTTTTGATGCATGCTGCTGCGTGGGGATTAGAGAGACTAAGTTGATTATTTTTATTATGGACCCGATCGGGTGGCCCTTTGCCCGATCGGGTCCCGTACTCGTATTAGCGGATTTTCTCTTTTTAATTCCGTTTTTAGCTAGACTTGAGGGGTATTATAAATACCTTTTCCTCATTATTTTAGAGACATCTTTTATTTATCTTTTATTCTAGTTTAGACTCTAGTTTATTTCTCATTGTTCTTAGTTTAATTTAAACACTTTAGATTAAAGGTGATTGAACCTATTCGATTTCAATAAAAGTTCCTGCTTTCTGTCAATTGGTATTCTTCTTTGTCCTAATCTCTTTTATTATTCTTAATTGCTTAGTTAATTTATTCAATTATTCATGATGCAATTGTTAGGGTTTCATATTAGTTTTGTTGTTGTTAATTCGATTATGAGTGAGTAGTTCTCTTTCTAGGGTGTTAGATAGGAAAGCCATGTTTATACCATGATTGTGATTTTGATTTCTATCAATTTCTAGGGCTTGATTAGGGTGATTGTGATGTGGTTTGTTCTTATTGAGTAATTAATGTCAGTGTACAATTTCATTGATTGCTTGTGGTTAATAGTTGTTTGCACAGATCCGTCTTACGACTAGAGGCCTAGGACACGTCAGTAGTTCTGATTACGTTAGTGAACATGCGGCGTATGTTGAACTATGAGCGTTGAGTCTTAACCATACCTCAACACATGCTCTAATCCCCCGACTCTTGACTTAGGTTTTGGTAGTAGTTGACCCTATTTGATTGGTATAAGCATGGTGGACCGACCTAATACCCTAGGTTTTTAGTCCATAGTTAATTCCTCGATTTAATCCGTCTTCTTTAGTTTAATCATTAGTTCAGTTAATTCTTCCCTGATTTCATCTGGAGTAGCTGATTGATTGAATATTAATTTAGAAACTCTGTCTCCCTGTGGATTCGACCCTGCTTCCATTGACTACCATAGTTAGAGGACTGTAGGTTTATCTTTGAATAGGTGATACGACTAAATCCTATCAATAATACACAACACCCCATCCCTAACTTAAATAATAATCCCCGAGGACTAACAAATGAAAAACGCCTCCCACCAAATAAAATAAGTAGGGATGGTGGTGCAGGACCAAGCGGCAAAGATCGCCAAACAACGAGAAGCGGTTGATATCACTGAAGCCTCCCAAATATGCCACCCAAAGAAGAAAAGAACTGAACTTACTATAAATAATTGAGTAGTATGCTCTACAGTTGCAGGACATCTAGATCTTCTGTATCAGAAACTCAAATTTTCTTCAAACTTTATTTTGATTTTTTGAGTGAAAATACTATTGCATATTGGATAGTGGAACAATGCACACAATTTTAAAGGATCAAGAATTCTTTTCAGATTTGAAAATGTTTCAAGCAAACGTCAATACCATATCAGGAACAACCAAGTTAAATGAAGGATCTGGAAAGGCGTGCATAATCCTACCCATGGGTACTAAATTAATAATAAATATGCACTATATTCGAGCAAATCTCGAAGAAACCTTATTAGTTTCAAAGCTATACGACAAAATGGTAATCATATGGAAACAATGACAATAGATCAAAAGGAATACTTATGCATTAGACAGAAAAGAATGGCAAGAAAGTCATTTATGAAAGATTGCCAGCATATTCCTCAGGACTGTACCTCACTCATATACAACCTGTTGAAATAAACATTATCTGACCATAAGTTAGATAATGAAGAATTATTCACTTTATAACATGATCGCCTTGGTCACCCTGGGACAGGATGATGCATAAGATTATAGAAAATTTGGTTGAACATTCATTAAGAGATATCAAAATCCCCCAATCAAATAAAATATCATGCACTACTTGTTCTCTTGGAAAATTGATAATTCGACCATCGATGAATAAGGTTGCAACTGAATCTCCAACAGTTCTTGGAAGAATTTAAGTAGATATATGTGGATCGATCAATCCAGCATGCGGACCATTTAGAAACTTTATGACTCTAATAGATGTCTGTTCACGATGGTCGCATGTAAACCTCTTGTCAAGCACAAACACAACTTTTGCTAAGCTACTTGCTCAAATTATACGTCTAAGAAATCAACTCCCAGATTCTACAATAAAGAGAATTATAGTGGACAATGCTGGAGAATTCACATCTCAAATTTTTAACGATTATTATGTGCCCCTTGAGCTTGACGTGGAGCATCCAGTACCACATGTCCACACACAAAATGGTCTTGTAGAATCACTAATCAAGAGATTACAATTAATTGCAAGACCACTATTAATGAAGTTACCCGCATCAGCATGGGGACATGCCATTCTACATGCAGCGTGATTAATCAGGTTGAGACCAACAACTTATCACAAATACTCATCCATGCAACTAGTCTCTGGTCGAGAACCCAATATCTCACACCTCAAAATTATCGGGTGTGTAGTATACGTACCCATCGCTTCACCCCAGCGTACAAAAATGGGTCCACAAAGAAGAATGGGAATATATGTGGGTTTTGAATCACCATCAATCATCAAATATCTGGAACCAATGACTAGTGATCTATTCACAACTAGACTTGCTGATTGTCACTTTAATGAAACAATATTTCCATCCTTAGGGGAGAGAAAGTGGACCCAAATAAAAGGAATATTGAACTTACGTGGAGAGCAACACACCTAGATTTCCTACATCCTAGATCAAATTCTTGTAAAGAAGAAGTTCAGAAAATTGTTCATCTACAAAGCGTTACTAACCAATTACCTGATGCATTCACGGATACCAAGAAAGTTACAAAATCACACATACCAGCAGTAAATGCCCTTGCATGAATTGAAATCTCTAATGTTAACAAGGCCAAAGATAATAAATTAATCGCATGACGAAAGCGTGAAAGGCCACATGGTTCCAAAGATTCGAAACCAAAAAAGATGAAGAAACCAGAAGAAGCTACAACTACTATTTCCCCTGTAACAGAAATACAGAATATAGATGATACAGCTGAAAACATAAATAAGTCTTTAGAAAAAAAACAAGAAATCAAAACAATGAGATATTGATAAATTATTCATACACGAAGAGACAATGGAATAGAGAAAAAATTATTATCAATAACATATTTGTGGATTCTATTGCGAGTAATATAATGAATGATGCAAATGGTATTGAGTCAAGGACTGTAGAAGAATGTCGACATAGACAAGATTGGCTAAAATGGAAGGAAGCAATTCAGGCAGAATTAAATTCATTATTGAAACGAGAAGTTTTTGGACATATCACTCAAACACCATAAGGTGTGAAACCAGTCGGGTACAAATGGGTATTCGTGAAGAAAAGAAATGAGAAAAGCGAGGTCGTTAGGTACAAGGCAAGGCTTGTAGCCCAAGGCTTCTCTTAGATGCCAGGAATTGATAACGAAGAGACATATTCACTAGTAATCGACGCAACTACAGTAATGTTTTTGGTAAGGTTAACTATTATTAAGGGATTAAATATGAGATTAATGGATGTTGTGAGCGCATATTTATATGGTCAATTGATACATATATTTATATGAAAGTCCCTAAAGGTCTAAACTTACCAATAAAAAATACTCCTAGAAAAGCGTTTTCCAGAAAATTGAAGAAATCACTTTATGGATTGAAACAATATGGGAGAATGTGGTGTAATCTTCTAAGTGAATGCCTTATAAAAGGACGGTTCAAAAACAATCAAATAAGCCCATGTGTGTTCATCAAAAGTTCTCATTCAGGATCCGTCATTATTGTAGTTTATGTCGATGACTTGAACATAATTAGAACACCTAAAGAGCTTGAAGTAATTGCGAAACACCCCAAGTTTTACATTTTAATATTTTACTCCAATCCAAACAATGTAAAATGGGAAAACAGTTTTCAAGGAAAACGTTTTACACCCTACCAAACGGACCTTTAATGAAAGAATTTGAGATAAAAGATCTAGGAAAAACGAATTTTGTTACAAATCGAGTATTCAAAAAATGGGATACTTGTCCATCAATCAAACTATATTGAGAAGATGTTTTAGTGTTTTATATGGAAAAAGCTAATTCACTAAGTTCACCTATGGTACTTCGAACTCTTAATGTGAAAGAAGACTCTTTCATGAAGACAACGCGGAAATTCTAGGATTAGAGGTGCCATACTTGAATGCAATTGGAGGTTTGATGTACTTAGCAAATAATACAAGACCTGATATAGCCTTTTTTGTGAACCTACTAGCTAGATATAGTAACGCAGCAACTAAGAGGCATTGGAAAGGGATAAAACATCTATTTGTCTATCTCAAAGGAATGTAGATTATGGACTTCTCTACCAACCAAGACAAGAAGCCACCCTTGTTGGATGTACAAATGCAAGATATATGTCAGACCCACACAAAGCCAAGTCACAGTTTGGTTATCTATATACATATGGAGGTATTGCAATATCTTGGAGATCGACAAAGCAGATTTTGACACCTACATCCTCAAACCATGCAGAAATTGCGCTCTATGAAGCCATTCGAGAATGTGTATGGTTAAGATCAATGATCAGTCAAATTCAGGAAGATTATGGGTTGAACACGATTACAAGCTCTCCAACTACAATATACAAAGACAATAATGCTTGCATTAACCAAGTAAGTGAAGGATATATCAAAGGAGATAGGACCACACACTTGTCCCCAAAAGTATTCTTCATGTATGATCTACAGAAAGAAGGCAAGATACGTGTCGAACAGATCCAATCAAGTGAAAATCACCGAGTCCCTTCTATCAAAGAAGTTCGAACAATTGGTACACAAGATTGTAATGCTTCGTCTTCGCGGCATATATTGAATTCAGGGGGAGTAGAATACAACTGTACTCTTTTTTCCTTCGTTCAGGTTTTTATCCCATTGGGTTTTTTCTGATAAGGTTTTGAATGAGACAGTTCACTATAGCATACAATCGCTGTACTCTTTTTTCCTTAGCTAAGTTTTTTGAAGTTTTTCTTAACAAGGTTTTTAACGAGTTAAGTGATTTTATTGCTTGGTGATTATTCAAGGGGGAGTGTTGTAATATCCTTGCAATATCTTGGATGAATGGTGAAGAACTCACCAAAAACTATTACAACAGTAAAATTACCGTACAAAGCTGTATGTAATGAGTAATGAAATGCAATGAGAAACATTCTATCTTCTTGCATACTCTTCATCTTTCTTATCTTTTTCCCTAATCTTAACACGTTATCAGCACGAATTGCTCAAAAATTTTCCAGTGAGGTAGTCTTTTTCTCTATACTCTCGCAATACTCATATCCATCTCCTGAAAATCTCATTTGTTCATACACAAATGGATCAACAAAGTAATGGTATCAATGTCGTTGTTAATAATTCATATTTTTCAAGTATATATTTTATTATAGAGCATAATCTCGTGCTATTTACTACCAATCCGGCGCGAGGGCCTGTAACTTAGCCCCAACGTGAAAACCGCAATGCCGACGCCGGTACCCGTGGTGACAATAATATTAAACGCCCCATCCCTAAATTAAATGATAATCGCCGAGAACAAACAAATGAAAATAGCCTCCCACCAAATAAAAGATGTAGGGATGGTGGAGCAGGACCAAGCGACAAAGACTGCCAAACAACGATAAAAGCAGTTGATATGACTAAAGCCTCCCAAATATGCCACCCAAAGAAAAAAAGAACTAAACTTACTAGAAATAATTGAGGAGTATGCTCTACAGTCGCCGGACATCCGGATCTTCTGTATCAGAAACTCAAAAAATTTTCAAACTTTATTTTGATGTTTTTGTATCATGAAATACTACCTTTTTGTTTTTGAGGATATTAAGAATTTCACTATTTTTTTGAGTTACTTTTATGCTTTTCATAAAAAGGGGGAGGGAGAATAGAGGATAAGAGAAAGGTAAGTAAGTTGAATGCAAGATGAAGGAGGAATGGTAGAGTGTTACCTGATGTTGAAGGAGGAAGATTTGAGTGTTTACTGATTGGTGACAAGAAAATTACATGCATGAAATGACTAAACCTTAAAAAAAGGGAAAATACATATTAGTAAAGATGAGGGTTTTACACGACATGCAATCTATGACTGCAAGACAACTTTTGCATTTCCAAGGAGCATCTTTTAGAAAAGGAGAATTTCAAAAATAAAATAAAATGGTGACATGACTACATGAGCACAGTAGTGATAAGTGTTTTTGATTGATTTCCCATAGTCAATTACTGTTTGAGTTGAATTGTGATGTATCACATTTATATATAGTTTTTAAATGAATTTAGATTGCATTTAGAACTCCTTTTAGAGCATTTAGGTACATAATGACATGAATTTACATAAGTTGTGTTCTACTACTCTCCGTTTGTATTTCGATGGTTTTCATGTTATTTTCATGAAAATTGATTATAATTATATAAATCAAGCCTATTATTCATTGAAGATGAAGGTAGCTTTCAAAAGGATCATTATGCATCCGTTTGGGATAATTTTGAGTTGCAATGAAGTAAAGAGTTAGTAAAAGAAGTGCCAAAACTGTCACACGCTCACTATTTTCATCCTAACTCTTGATAGAAAATTGATAATCAATAAATTCCAATTGGGTTACATTGTAGACTTCAAGAGCTTTCCAATGATAGGTCACATGCCCCAACCGTACGTCTGGTTTAGGAGATACGACCTTCGCAAGTTGACCCAGTTTCGCCAGTTTTCACCCGATGACTTCAGCCCGATCGGGCCCTCTACCCGAAGGCTGCGTTTTAGCCCTTTTTGGGCCTAAATTGTAACCCTTCTCCTATCTAGTTTAGAGTTTAGTATAAATAGTTAGCTTCTTTTATTTTGTGAGACACTTTATTTATTTTCAGCTTTCATTAGTTTAGTTTTAATTGCTGAGTAAACACTTTAGATTAGTTTTGGGGGAGATCAAACCTCGGATTATTTTCAATTAAAGTTATTGCTTTTCGTCATTCGGTATTTTTCATCTCTTGTAATATTTTTATTTAATCTTTGTTTTGTTAGTTTGATTATTTAATTAGTTCATGATGCAAAGTTTAGGTTTTTATATTAGATTTGATATTGTTGATTCAATTATAAGTGAATAGTCTTATTTCTAGGGTTTTAGGGAGGAAAACCATGTTTATCCCATAAATTACTTTTGAATTGCTATTAGTTTCTAGGTTTTGATTAGATTGATTATGGTGTGATTTGTTCTTAACGAGTAATTCATGTTATTGCGCAGTTTCATTGATTGCTTGTGGTAAATAATTGTTTGCACAGATCCGTCCTACTTTTAGAGGCCTAGTACACATCAGTAATTCTGATTATGTTAGTGAACATGCGACATATGTTGAATTATGAGCGTTGAGTCTTAACCATAGCTTAACACGTGCTCTAATATGTCGTTTCTTGACCTAGTTTTTGATAGTTGTTTGATCCTTTGATTGGTATAAACATGGTGGACCGAAATAATTCCCTAGACCTTTAATTCATAGTTTGAATCCATCTTTATATTGCTTTCTAGTTTTTAATTAGTAGTTTAACTAATTGTTCCCTGATCTTGTCTAAAGTAGCTATTTAGCTGGATATTAACATAGAAACTCTGTCTCTCTGTGGATTCGACCCTACTTCCCTTGACTATTGTTGTTAGAGGAATTTAGGATTTATCTCTGATTAGGTGATACGACATTTTATTCATGTCATTGTCATAAGAAAAATTGTAAATGTTGTCAATATGGAGTTTTGAACTCATGACCTTCGCATATGAAATAAAGAGTTTTAACCATTGTGCTACCACACTCTTCATACTTCTCTTATCATAAATAAAAATATTATTATGTGGTTTAAATGACAACAAGAAAGAAAAAATAAATTATAAATGTTGTCTATATGGAGTTTCGAACCCATGACCTTCGCAAATGAAACTAAGAGTTTTAACCATTGCTCTACCACACTCTTAATGCTCTCTTATCACAAATAAAAATATTATTATGGGGTTTAAATGACAATCAAGAAAGACTAAATTATTAAAGTTATCAATATGGAGTTTTGAACTCATGACATCCGCACGTGAAATAAAGAGTTTTAATCACTACTCTACCACACTTTTAATACGTTTTCTTATCTTCAATAAAAATATTATTATGTGAGTTAAAATGACAATCAAGAATTAAACTACAATCAAATGCATAATATAGATGAGATGCATTATTTCATTTTCTTAGTCTTCATTTCTTTTTACCTTAATTTAACTTTGTGAAAAAGTAAATAAATTTCTTTCATTACAATCTTTCATGATCCTTTTAAACTGGTTAATTTGTTACTCCCTTAAATTTATCAATATGGAGTATAACATTATGCCCTTCAATTTTTAATTTTTTTAGAAAATTATCATCAATAAAGATATTATTTTAACTCAATTAATATAATAATGGATCCGGGGCATCGCCGGGGCCACAAACTGTAGTTAGTATATTCATACCAATACATGCCAAGTTGCCAATATTCCTCTAATTTACCAAGTTAATTTCCAAATTTTGTTTGGCATATTTTTTTTTTGGGTATATAGTATAGGCCATAGGGAAAATTAACAGGAATAATCCGAACGATGACCCGTCTTCCGCTATTAATCCCACCTTTAGTAAATCCCAAAAAATAACCTTAAGTATTGAGGGTATCTTTTCATGTTAGTCCTAGGTGAGATAGAAACCTGATAAACAGGTTAATTATGCCACATGGTGCCTTATGATTGATCCTTCTATTATTTTTTTAAAACTATCAAATCGTTTTTAAAAAAATTAAGAAAATTTTAAAAAAATATAAACCCACCCATCATTCCACTGACGTCCCTCCCCAAACCTCCTCCCACCACCACTCCACCACCCCTCCCCCACACTGCTGCCGAGGAGTCATTACCTTAGTGAGTGAAAATCTCGCCGGCGAGAACAACCCACCAAACCAAAACTCCCAGCAAATAATTTGTGGTGTTTATATTGCCCAGAATTACAAGGTTCCCGATGTTCAGAAACTCACTTCTATCGCCTTGTTCACGTGTCGTCTCATCGAGCAGAATTATCGAAAACCGAGCAAATCTGATGAAGACTAATCTTCTATTGTGTCGGAAGAATTTAGAAATTTGACCTAAATCTAATAGGTTTTGTAATTTTATTACAGTCCTTTACACAGTTTCATTAGGTTTTTTTATATTGTTTTTATGTGATTTTGGTGGGTGTTAGTAGCAATTTTTTGTGATTTAGTTAGTTTTCTAAGGTGGGTTATACTTGAATTTATGAAGAAGTTCATTTTTTTTGAAGACGATCATGTTATGCAAAATTTTGGTATTGAGGAAAAGTAATGGAAGAAAGAAAGTTTTGTGATTAAATTTATTCTGAATTTGCTTTTGTTTCTGAGATGTAAGTTTATTGTTGAATAATTGGAAACGTAGAAAATTTGGTGATTTAGTTTGTTTTCTGGGGTGGGTTATTCTTAAACTGTTGGATGAGTTCGATATTTTTGGAGGATGATCAAGTTATGTAAATTTTTTGGAGGAAAAGCGTGTGTAAGGGAGGAGAATGAGGTTATGTCTGGCAGCTGCCGCTGATGGTTTGAAGGAGGTGGAAATGGTGGTTTGTCATTGATTTTGGTGGTGGGATGGTGGTGAGATGGTGGTCAGCTGGTGGGGGCAGTTTGTCTGGTGGATCTGGGGTTTTTTAGTGTCATTGGGTGGTTTCAGGTTGATTTAGGGTGGTTTCGGGTGGGTTTAGGGTGGTTGTCGGGACGTGGTGGCTGGGTAGGGGAGGGGAAGGTGGTGGTGGTTGGGAGGGGAAGGGGAGGGGAAGGGGAGGGTTTTAATTTTTTTTAAGCCAATGTTATTGTGACAAGTGGCATTTGCAACTTGTTTAACAAGTTCCAAATCAAGTGAGATTGTTTTGGGAAGGGAGGGTGATAGTTGGGATTATTTTGAGAATAATTGGAGGTGGGATTAATAGCGAAAGACGAGTAATAGTATGGATTGTTCCTGCTAATTTTCCCTATAGTATATTGACGTGCTTTTTTTCCAAAATTTTTAAAATTAGCTATAATTATGTATAAAACTAATAATAAATAATAATAATGAAGGGTTACGCTACTTAAGTAATCAATTATTTATACATTTTATGTATTAGGCAAAAAATATTAAACTTTATTTCGAAAAAGATATCACAACGAAATGTAAGTCGCAGTGGTCCAAAATAAATTGACTCATATAAGAGGTCAGGGGTTCAATCCGAAACCGAGAAAATAAGTATAATGAAATAAAAAAAGGCTACATTTTTTTCCTTTTCAGTAATAAATTTTATGATAAATGGATATTTTACCAGAACATTATTTATCACCTTCTATAAAAGGGACCACTTTCCCGGCTACAATCCACCACCACTAATTCTTTATCCCCTAAATAAAATTTTGTTCACTCTTCTTCAACCAACAATGGCGACCGATACCACCTCCCTATCTTTTTCTTCTTCATCCAACCTTTCGTCAATTGAGGAAAATTTAAGAAAAATTAATGAAGCCCTATTAATTATATGGCATTGTTCTTCCTATTAGTGGCATTACTCATCTACATATTGCTCCAAAAATAAATTGATCACAAATTGTAAATGAGGGGTACACGATATTTATAGCTTAAGGTGCATCTTATTTTTAGTTGATTGTAATAGCAAGTAGAGTGTGCAAAATCGGATAACGGATCCGATCCGAAAATCCGGATATCCGAAAATTTGGATAATAAGATATGTTATCCGAATCTGGTCCGAATAATCCAGATAACCAAATTTTCGGATATCCGGATAATCTGGATTTATAATGTCATGAATTTTTCACTAATTCCAACAAAACAAAAAGTTCCTACCTCTTTAGCAAATAAAAGTAAAGAACTTTCCTCTCTTGCCTACCTTCAAAAACACACTTGCAATTAATTAGCCCAATAGAAAATGGAGTCCATAGAAGTGCTCATGATAATTAACATCTCCAACCAACTCTTAGAGGAAAAAACTAGCAACATTTCAATCTCTTTCGCTTCTGCACGTTTCCAAACCAATTTACGGTTTGTAAAAATCCAAGAAGTGCAACTCTAATATTCAATTTACAGCAATAATAACCAAATTAGAGAGATATAGATAGGTGGCGATGAGCAAAAGCGGAAGATAAACTTGCAGTGAGCGACTTCGACTCAGTTGTTTTTCGTGTGAGGTGGCGATGAGTGTCGGCGGTGGTTGCTGCGACTTCGGCTCTCTTTTGGTGTGAATAGAGAGCCTCTCAGATTCATGGTGTGAAACAGTCAGTACTCAGTACCAAAAGAAGGAAGGAGAATGTCTTAGGTTAAAATTATATTTGGGCTTTGGAGCTTGGGCAATAAATCGGCCATCATATATTGTTTTAAAAATCAGATTTTCGGATTATCTGAATTTTCAAAAGGCATATCCGAACCCGATCCGATAATCCGGTTTTATAACCGGATATCCGATTCAAAATATCCAAACTTAAAAATCAAATATGATATCCGAAATTCTTGATCGGATAGTCGGATTCTCGAATCGGATTTTTTGGATCGGATTTTTGCACACCGCTAATAGCAAGTGCCTATTGTTATCCATTATTATTGTTATTATTATCGTTATTATCATTGTTGTTGTTATAATTATTATTAATATCTTGTGTCACTAATTTTCATTAAAATTATGTTGATTTTTTTTCCGAGATATTAAGTCAGGGGGAGAAAATACTAAGTGTAACAATATGAAATATTAATTAAACACTTATTTATTTTATTGTAGTTAAATAATCAAATAAATAAATAACAAGGAGAATGGATGAACTTGCAAAGTGGTATTTCAACATCCTGGACTTGGCAGGAGACAACTTTTTACAATGGGCAGCAGGTGCTAAACTACAATTAAAAGGCAAAGGCCTATTATATACTATAATAGATGATCCAATGGAGCCAAAGGCCCCTAAAAGGATGCCACAAAAATGTGTGAGGATAAGCCAAAGCATTTTAGTATTTTTAAGACATCACCTAAATGATAGCCTCAAAATATAATACATGATTATATAAAAACCCAAAAGAATTATGGGAAGAGCTCCATGAAAAATATGGACACAATAAAAGTGTCCTCCTCCCCAAGGCTAGAGATGAATGGAGAAATTTGAGATCTCAAGATTTCAAATCTATCTGTGACTATAATTCAACACAATACCTTATAAAATCAAAGTTGGTGTATTGTGGACAAACATTTACTGATAAAGATATGATTGACAAAAGACTCTCCACCTTTCACACTAATAATATTTTATTATAACAACAACATCGTGAAAGGAGATTTGAGAAATATGATGAACTCTTAAGGACATTACTTGTTTCCAATCAAAATAATGAGCTCCTAATCAAGAATCATAATCGTAGGCATACGGGGACTATGGCATTGCAAGAAGCAAATGTAGTTGAGCGCTCAAACCCAAGTCAGACCAGATATGAAAAAGGTCGTGGAAATTATATGGCCGAGGACGTGGAGGTTTCCGTGGCAAGGGAGGTGGTTGTGGTCATGGGCGCGGTTGTGGGTGCGGCCGTGGCCGTGGACGGAGTCCATTCACTCCAAGAAACAACCACAACACAAGTCAACAAGGTCAACAATAAGATAATCGATCAAACCTCAAAGGGGAAAACAAATGCTATAGATGTGGCATGACTAGGCACTAAGAGCGGACATGTCGTACCGCCAGACACCTGATAGAGCTATACCAAGCTTCCCAAAAAAATAAAGGAAAAAAGCCAGAGGCAAATTTTGAAACCACTTCTACGCCCAACCTAGACGTATCTGATGTCTTCATGGATGATTTTGACCTTCGAAGTGATTCTTAAAACATCCAAGACTTTAATTATTGTTATCTTTGCTTTATTGTTTTCATTAGTTTGCTTTTTCCATGAATTGTTTTTCATTAGTTTATCTTTTAAGCAAAATTTAATATTTTTTTGCAATATTTATTTATGAGTTTTTTTGAACTATTTTCTTCTTTATATGAAGATATGAAAATGTCGGAAAATGAGACAAAATACTATTGCCTATTGGATAGTGGAACAACGCACACTATTTTAAAGGCTAAAGATATATTTTCGGATTTGAAAATGCTTCAAGCAAACGTCAATACCATATCAGGAACAACCAAGTTAAATGAAGGATTTGAAAAGGCGTGCATAATCCTACCCATTGGTACTAAATTAATGATAGATGATGCACTATATTCTATCAAATCTTGAACAAACCTTATTCGTTTCAAAGCTATACGACAAAAGGATTATCATATAGAAACAATGACAATAGATCAAAAGGAATACTTATGCATTACGTCAGAAAAGTATGGCAAGAAAGTCATTTATGAAAGATTGCCGGCATATTCCTCAGGACAGTACCTCACTCATATACGTCATGTTGAAATAAACCTGATCTAACCAGAAGTTAGATAATGAAGAATTATTCACTTTATGGCATGACCGCCTTGGTCAGCCTGGCATAATGATGCATAAGATTATCAAAATTCGGTCGGACATTCATGGAGAAATATCAAAGTCCCCCAATCAAATAAAATATCATGAACTGCTCGTTCTCTTGGCAAATTAAAAATTTGACCATCGATGAATTAAGTTGCAACGGAATCTCCAACATTTCTTGAAAGAATTCAAGGAAATATATGTGGACCGATTATTCCAGCATGCGGACCATTTAGATACTTTATGGTCTAATAGATGCCTCTACACGATGGTCGCATGTAAACCTCTTATCAAACAGAAACACAGCTTTTGCTAAGCTACTTGCACAAATTATACGCCTAAGAAATCAATTCCATGACTATATAATAAGAGAATTAGATTGGACAATGCTGGAGAATTCATATCTCAAATTTTTACGATTATTGTATGTCCCTTGGGATTGACGTAGAGCATCCAGTACCACATATCTACACACAAAATCATCTTGTTGAATCACTAATCAAGAAATTACAATTAATTGCAAGACCACTATTAATGAAATCAAAATTACCCGCATTAGCATGGGGGCATGCATTATACATGCAGCTTCATTAATCAGGTTGAGACCAACAACTTATCACAATTACTCCCCCATCTAACTAGTCTCTGGTCGAGAACCCAATATCTCACACCTCAAAATTTTCGGGTGTGCAGTATACGTACCCATTGCTCCACCCCAGCGTACAAAAATGGGTCTACAAAGAAGAATGAGAATATATGTGGGTTTTGAATCACCGTCAATCATCAAGAATCTAGAACCAATGACTGGCGATTTTTTACAGCTAGATTTGTCGTTTGTCACTATAATGAAACAATATTCCCATCCTTAGGGGGAGAGAAAGTGTGCCCAAATAAAAGGAATATTGAACTTACATGGAGAGAAACACACCTAGATTTCCTATATCCAAGAAAGAACAAATTCTTATGAACAAGAAGTTCAGAACATTGTTTAACTATAAAGCGCCGTTAATCAATTATCTAACACATTCGCGGATACCAAGAAAGTTACAGAATTACACATACCAACAGTAAATGCCCCTGCACGAAAGAGATCTCTAATGATAACAAGGCAAAAGATTATGAACTAATCGCACGACGAAAGCGTGGAAGGCCACATGGTTCTAAAAACCCAAAATCAATACTAATTTCCCCACAAAAGAAGAACAAGAAAAACATAATAGAGATGATGATAAAGCTGAAAACATAGATAAGTTTATAGAAGAAAAACAAGAAATCAAAATAATGAAATATCGATAAATTATTCATACACCAAGAGACAGAAGAATAGAGAACAAATTTTTGTTGATGACATATTTGTGTATTCCATTGCGAGTGATATAATGAATGATGAACATGACATTGAGCCAGGTATTGTAGAAGAATGTTGATACAGACAAAATTAGCCAAAATGGAAGGCAAGCAGAATTAAATTCATTAGATAAATGAGAAGTTTTTGGAGAGATCACTCAAACATCAAAAGATGTGAAACCAATCGGGTACAAATGGGTATCCGTGCAAAAAAGAAATGAGAAAAACGATTTCGTTAGGTACAAGACAAGGCTTGAAGCCCAAGGCTTCTCTCAGATGCCATGGATTGATTACAAAGAGACATATTCACCAGTATTCGACGCAAGGACACTAAGGTTTTTGGTAAGTTTAATTGTTATTGAGGGATTAAAGATGATATTAATGAGTGTTGTGACCACATGTTTATATGGGTCACTTGATACAAATATTTATATGAAAGTCCTTGAAGGTCTAAATTTACCAATAAAAAATACTTCTAGAGAAGCGTTTTCCATAAAATTGAAGAAATCACTTTACGGA
Organism: Patellifolia procumbens; assembly: GCA_947645195.1. NCBI lineage: Eukaryota > Viridiplantae > Streptophyta > Magnoliopsida > Caryophyllales > Amaranthaceae > Patellifolia > Patellifolia procumbens. Next base: position 742,017 of record CANSGD010000247.1, on the reverse strand, counting down.
TTGAAACAATATGGGAGAATGAGGTATAACCGTTTAAGTAAGTACTTTATAAAAGGAAGGTCCAAAAACAATCAAATAAGCCCATGTGTGTGCATTAAAAGGTCTGATTTAGGATTCGTCATTATCGCAGTTTATGTCGACGACTTGAACATAATTGGAACACCTAAAGAGGTTGAAGTAACTGTGAAACACTTAATGTAAGAATTTGAGATGAAAGACCTAGGAAAAACCAAGTTTTGTCATGGATTACCAATCGAGTATTTACGAAATGGGATATTTGTCCACCAATCAAACTAGACTGAGAAGATTTTAAAGCGTTTTTATATGGACAAAGCTCATCCAATGGTACTTCGAACTCTGAATGTGAAAGAAGACCCTTTTCGGCCCTGTGAAGACAATGAGGAAATTCTCGGACTAGAGGGGCCATATTTGAGTGCAATTAGCTCTTTAAAGCACTTACGAAATAATACTAGACCTAATATAGCCTTTTCTGTGAACTTACTAGCTAGATATAGTAATGCACCAACTAAGAGGCATCGGAATGGGATAAAACATCTATTTCGCTATCTCAAAGGAACGACAGATTATAGACTGCTCTACCAACCAAGACAACAAGCCACCCTGGTTGGATATGCAGATGCAGGATATATGTAAGACCCACACTAAGCCAAGTCACAGTCTAGTTATCTATATAGATATGGAGGTACTGCAATATCTTGGAGATTGATAAAGCAGACTTTGACAGCTACATCATCAAACCATGCAGAATTAATTGCGGTCTATGAAGCCAATCGAGAATGTGTATGGTTAACGTCAATGATCAGTCAAATTCATGAAGATTGTGGGTTGAGCACGATTATAAGGTCTCCAACGACAATATACAAAGACAATACTGCTTGCATTAACCAAGTAAGTGAAGGGTATACCAAAGGAGACAGGATCAAACACTTGTCCCCAAAACTATTCTTCACGCATGATCTACAGAAAGAAAGCAATATACATGTCGAATAGATCCAATCAAGTGAAAATCATGGTGACCTTTTTTACCAAGTCCCTTCCATGAAAGAAGTTCGAACAATTGGTACACAAGATTTTAATGCGTCGTCTTCGCGACATATGTTGATTTCAGGGGGAGTAGAATGCAACTGTATTTCCTTCATTCAGGTTTTTATCCCATTGTTTTTTCCTGACAAGGTTTATATTAGACAGTTCATAATATACAATCGATGTACTCTTTTTCCCTTAGCTAAGTTTTTTGAAGTTCTTCTTGGCAAGGTTTTTAACGAGGCAGCTGAGTGATATTGCTGCTTGGTGATTATTGATAAGGTTTAGTCGTGTCACCTAATCAAAAATAAACCTACAGTCCTCTAACTATGGTAGTCAATGGAAGCAGGGTCGAATCCACAGGGAGACAGAGTTTCTAAATTAATATTCAATCAAATCAGCTACTTCAGATGAAATCAGGGAAGAATTAACTGAACTAATGATTAAGCTAAGGAAGACGAATTAAATCGAGGAATTAACTATAGAATAAAAGCCTAGGGTATTAGGTCGGTCCACCATGCTTATACCAATCAAATAGGGTCAACTACTATCAAAATCTAAGTCAAGAGTCGGGGGATTAGAGCCTATGTTGAGCTATGGTTAAGACTCAACGCTTATAGTTCAACATACGCCGCATGTTCACTAACTTAATCAGAACTACTGACGTGTCCTAGGCCTCTAGTCGTAAGACGGATCTGTGCAAACAACTATTAACCACAAGCAATCAATGAAATTGTACACTGACATTAATTACTCAATAAGAACAAACCACATCACAATCACCCTAATCAAGCCCTAGAGTTCGATAGAAATCTAAATCACAATCATGGTATAAACATGGCTTTCCTATCTAACACCCTAGAAAGAGAACTACTCACTCATAATTGAATTAACAACAACAAAACTAATATGAAACCCTAACAATTGCATCATGAATAATTAAATACTTAAGCTAAGCAATTAAGAATAATAAAAGAGATTAGGGTAAAGAGGAATACCAATTGACAGAAAGCAGAAGCTTTTATTGAAATCGAATAGGTTCAATCACCTTTAATCTAATCTAAGTGTTTAAACTAAATTAAGAACAATGAGAAATAAACTAGAGTCATAGCTAATGAAAGATGTCTCTAAAATAATGAGGAAAGGTATTTATAATACCCCTCAAAGTCTAATTAAAATAGGAAACAAAAGACGAAAAATCGCGAATAAGTGCACGGGACCCGATCGGGCCCACACACAAGACAACCCCAACTTTGTCTTGGGCTTGGTATAGCAGCAGCGCAGCAAATTTGGGGTGAAATTGCGGTCCACCCGATCGGGCCCGAGTACATCACCCGATCGGGCCTGGAGACAAAAGGCCCAGCACTTCGTTTTTATACGTACAGCAGCAGCAGCTCAAGAAGAGGGGACCCGATCGGGTCGGGCAGCGGGTGCCCGATCGGGTCTGGGGACATGGCTCCTCGCCCGATCGGGTCGCGCAACATTCGCCCGATCGGGTCCGCAACTTCTATACCCGACCATAATTCCTTCGCCCGATCGGGCCATTTTTGCCCGATCAGAGTACGGAAATCTCCTTTTTGACTCTTTGGCTCTCAATTTTTCACGTTTAGAGGTCTTGGGACCTCCTAAACTACCCATAAAGCTCGTGAGCCCTCCTACGTGCCTCGTAACATCTCGTAAAGCCGTGGTTGGTTCCAAATGGCTCGGGAATAAGGAGAAAACTCCCTAAAACCTGCAATTCAACACTAAAACACAAAACCACAACTATGTACGATAGTTAGCATAAAATAGCTCCCAAGAGCTCCAATGACGCACAAATTAGCTTGTAAATAAGGGAGAAAACTCTATATAAATACGTGATAACAATTATTCATGGGGGAGTGTTGTAATATCTTTGCAATATCTGGGATGAATGGTGAATAACTCACTAAGAACTATTACAATTGTAAAATCATTGTTGGAAAACAGTAATGTAGTGCTATAAATACAGAGCTGTAATGAGCAATGAAATGTAAAGAGAAGCATTCTATCTCCTTGTATACTCTTTATATTTCTTATCTTCTTCCCTAATCCTAATAGATTATACAAAGTCACAAGTTATGTTCTAGAACAATATTCATGCTTTATATATCAACGGCTTTTGGAGTTAGTTGATAACAAAATATTCCACAATAATTAGTAGATCCAATAATGACCAAACTTTTTATTGACTCGCACCAATTTCACTCGACTTGCCTAATAACCAAGTTTACATTAGAAAATATATGTACTCGTATCAGATTGTTTTTAAAATCCAATTATAATTCTACTAATTTTAAATATTTTTAGGGACATTGATGAAACATATTTTTTTTTTATAGATTTATAAATATGTCATTAAAAGGATCTTATTTTAAATTGTTTTCAATCGTACAAAATTAATAATTTTTAGATGTCTAAACTTTGGTTCTGTCCTTTTCAACTTATTATTGGAACTCCTTTTTGCTTATCTGAACTTATAACTTATTGAAACCTAATTTGTGAGAAGCTCAAACATTATGAATTAGTAATTAAATGAACCTATCTGAATCAAATATGATTTTTTTTTTGAGTTTATCTGAATTTATTAGTACTTATCAAAACATATTTTTTCTAACAAGGATCGAAAATCAGTTGAAGTGAACATTCCCTCTATGTTCTTTTTATCTAAAACTATGTATATTTATATACCTCTCTCGCAAACTCTATTATTTATAGAAAAAATTGGCTAGAATAATGCAACCTTTTGGCCATTCGCAAGTAATAATGCAACCTAAAGATTATTCTTGAATAATGCAACCTTAATACCCCATTTTTTTAACAGGACAAATTACCTAAAACCGGTTGAATAGGTAAAAGTTTTACTAAGTTGACCAGAGAAGTTACTTTCCCTTCCAAACCCACCCTGTTCATCCTTTTCTCTCTCTCTCTCTTCGAAAAAATCCCTTCATTGTCATCTTCTTCGTTTGGAAAAAAGCTCCATTGAAGCTTGGATTGCTGGAGAAGGAGGCATGCAATTAGACAAGTTCAAAGTTAGCTTTCAAGCGTCGCAAAAAAAGGTAAATCTAAAAACCCTAATTTTCAATTTTGTTGATAAACACTCTTTTTCTGTTTGTGGTGAAATTTTGTTGAAATTTGCATGCTTTAATGTAATTTCTTACTGTGACAAGTTCAAAGTTCATATTTTGATGCTTTTTAATATGTTTCTAGGATGGATAATGTTACGCTTAGAATTTGGCATGGTGGTGGTTTTAAAGTTGTTAAAAATGGTGATATGTGTATGAAGGTGGGAAAATTAGGACATTTAGCGTAGACCCAGATGAACTTTGTTTCTAGTATTTAGTAGAGTTAAGTAGGGAATGTGGAGCATATGCTAAAATTTTTGGAGCTTTTTACTTGGTACCTTGTATGAGTATGTTCAATGGATTGAAGCATGTGTATGATGATAATGAGGTTTAGAGATGGCTGCATTAGCAATTAACAACAGGTCTATTGATGTATTTCTTTGTCACACTGAGAAAGGGTTGCCAAATGTAGTTCCTAGTGATCCACCATTGTCACAACAAGATACAACTCCTATTGCCACTGTATCCCAGAAAAGACTACCCCAAAAAGCTAACACTAAGGAGGAGACCATCCAAAGGTGTAGTAGCTTTGAGATGTAGCCCTAGGAAGCAAAAAAATAAATGAAACCCCCCACCTATGAATGCTTGTACTGCTGTTGCTTTTAATAATACTGCCACATCATCCACTCTTAAAGAATCTTCCAACTCAACTATAAATACCCAATCTGAACCATATCTTTTCCAACCCACCCAATCCTTTTCAACCCTAGATTATCACAACCCAAGTACATCAGTGAAGCAAACTACAAACCAAAAAACACAGCCCCTCCCTTCCGTTCCCACTCAAGTTGAAACTGCAGACCCCTACTCAGATCTGTCAGGTGATGATACAGATGTGAGTGACCCTTTATATCAGCCACCTAAAGAGAAAGAGGGATATGAGGAAGTTGGGGATGAAGTTGTTGGTGATGGAGAGGAAGATCAGAGAGGTGAAGAGGAAGATCAAGAGTTGGAGAACGAGGTTTTTTTAGAGTTTGGTGAAGAAGCTTATGCGGATGAGGTTTAAAACTCAGATAACAGTGATGAGGAGTACAGGGAAGTTAGGGATAAGGTGAGGAAATACAACACCAAGCTACATGATATAGCTGAGCAACTTCAATGAGAGGCTGCAAAGGGTAAGCTATCTTCTGTAAAACAAATAGAAGCAGCTAGGGTTGATATCCCAGGGAGTAGTGAGCATGTCAGTGACTATGAGGAGAGTGGAGATGAGAATCTATCTTCTCCTGAAAGTGGGGATGAAGGTGAGGGAGTTAGGATAAGGTGTAGAGTGATTGTGGGTCCTAACATAGATTTCACTACATTTAAATGGGAAGTTGGTCAAAAGTTTCCAAATAGTAGTGAATTCAAATTTGTTGTTGCAAAATATGCAGTATTTCAGGGGAGGAATGTGAGTGTTACTCTGAGTAACAGGATTCGACAAAAACAAATAGAAATTAGGTGCATAGAGGGGTGTCCTTTTTATCTTTATGCTGCTTGGGACAAAAGAAGGGCCATTTTGGTTGTTAGGATCCAATGTTGTTAAAATCGCGATTTAAATCGCAAAATCGACTGATTTTACGATTCTAACTAGCCAAACGATCTAAATCGCTACTAAAATCGTACATGGTTAGAATCGCTATTAAAATCGGTTAGAATCGTTAAAATCGTTAAAATCGCGATTTATTAACGATTCTAAAAAAAGCCTCTAAATTGCCTATAAAGTGGGCATTTTATTTTATGTTGGGCCAAGCCCATTATTCAAATGCTAGTATACTACCCTAATAGTAGTAGTTTAGTAGTCAGACCGCCTCAAACCTTTCTTCTTCTAGATTCTTCTTTCATTTCACATTTTCACTTGTTATTCAACGTGATTTTCTTCTTCAGATTCAATCTCAAATTATCAAGGCTCAAGCTGCTAATTTAAAAGGTTAGTTTGCTGATTTATTTTGCATTTTTGTGTGAATTTTTCTCAATTCAATTCAATGACTACAATCTGATTTGTTGATGTTTTTTTTTGCTTTTTTTTTTAATCAATTCATGAAAACTATAGTAGTAATGTACTATAGTACTGCAATATTCAATCTTTATATTAATTTTCTTATTAACGTGATGATTTAAATTGAATTTCATGTTGATTTGCTAGAATGAATTTCGTGCTTAATTTTTTGTTTTTATCTCGATTTTTTCTCATGAATTTCTAATTTCTTTGCTAAATACTGAAATAATTGAACTGCTGATTCGTGCTCAAAACTTGGACTATTTTATTTCGTGAATTGATGATTTTTTGCTGAATTTCCTTGCTAAATATTTCTAATTGAATTGCTGAATAACAACAAAAAAGGGTTTAGGAATCAGTAAGCTAAGAAGTAATGATTTAGGATTAGGAATTTATGTGTTTTTCTTGTTTTGTAGAGTAGTGAAGTAAATGAACCATGTCAAGCTCTGCGTCAAGCTCAAAAAAAAATGGGAAGACAGCATCAGGGAGCAGAACAGATCCAGGGTGGGAGCATGGTACTGAGCACAATGGTGATATAACTAAGGTAAAATGCAAATACTATAATGTTGTGCGAGCTGGTGGGATTTATAGGCTTAAGCATCACCTTGCGGGGACTCGAAAAATGTTGAGGCTTGTTTACAAGTACCTGATGATGTTAAAATTAAATTTCGTAATCTATTAGAGACCCAAGCAGAGAGGTCCATGAGTAAAAAGAGAAAAATTAATGACATAGGGGATGATGAAGAAGAGGTTGAATATCATGATTATAAAAGGGGCAGGGGTAGATTGGATACTTTTGTGACTAGAAATAAGCCTAAGCAAGGAGTTCAAACCACTCTAAATCAGAAATACAAAAAGGAAGATAGGGATGCAGTTTGCCAACAAATTGCTCGTTTCTTTTATACAAGTGCTATTCCGTTTAATGTTGTTAATAATCCTGAGTTTCCAATTATGCTTGATATGGTTGCTGCGTACGGTAGGGGTCTGAAACCTCCTAGTTATCATGAAATGAGGGTTACATTTTTAAATAAATAAGTGGATAATGTGATGGTCATGCTTGAGGAGTTTAAAGAAGAGTGGAAAAAAAGAGGTTGTACTATAATGTCTGATGGTTGGAGTGATAGAAAAAGACGTTCGATTTGTAATTTCTTAGTGAATAGTCCTAAGGGGACAGTTTTTCTATCGTCCTTAGATACATCTAATATATCTAAGACAACCGATAAGGTCCTTGAGATGTTAGATGCAGTTGTAGAGCAAGTTGGTGAGGAGAATGTTGTTCAGGTTGTGACTGATAATGCGGCTAATTACAAAGCTGCTGGGGAGAAGTCGATGGAGAAAAGGGCACAAGTATTTTGGACTCCTTGTGCTGCCCATTGCATTGACCTAATGCTAGAAGACTTGGACAAAAAAATTAAGACTCACAATTTGACAATTACAAAGGCTAGAAGAGTTACAACATTCATATACTCTAGAACATTGTTGCTCAATTGGATGAGAGAATTCACTAAAGGTAGAGAACTTATTAGACCGGGTGTTACACGATTTGCAACATCTTACTTGACATTAAGGTGCTTGAATGAACAAAAAGGCTCATTATTAGGTCTTTTTTCATCATCTAAATGGAAATCAAGCAAGTTTGCTTCGAGTGCTGAAGGAAAATAAGTCCAAAGAATTGTCTTGGATACTCGAGGATTTTGGCCTGGTGTTGTTACATGCTTGAAGGGGGCTTTGCCACTTGTGAAAGTCCTTTCGTATGGTAGATTCAGATGAGAATCCAGCGATGGGCTTCATCTATGAAGCGATGGCACAAGCAAAAGAACAAATCAAAACCAATTTTAATAATGTTGAAAAGAAGTAAGTGTCAATCTATTTTCTATTGTCCATGTGTTTAAATTTATATTTTATACAATGTAGATTGATCTGACTTCTTTTATGCTTTTAATTATTTGTATAGTTACAAGCCAATTTTGGAAATTGTTGATGATCGTTGGGTGGACCAACTACATAGACCTCTACATGCTGCAACATACTTTCTCAACCCACAATTTCAATATAGCCCGAACTTTCAAGCTGGTGCAGACATTAAAATAGGTTTGTATAATTGCTTGCAAAGAATGGTCCCTAATGCGGAGGAAAGATTGAAAATTGACTTGCAAATGGATGCTTTCAAGAATGCAAAGGGACTTTTTGGGTTACCTACTGCTGTGATGACCAGAACAAAAAAAAGTCCAGGTAATTTCCTTTAACTTTGTATTTTGGTTTTATATATAATCATGTAGTTAGTTACTAAACATTGCTTTATTTCTATAGCTGATTGGTGGGATTCATATGGTGATGAATGCCCCGAGTTGAAAAGATTTGCAATTAGAATCTTGAGCTTGACTTGTAGTTCTTCTTGTTGTGAGCGTAATTGGAGCTCCTTTGAAATGGTAAATCTATCAAATCATCACCTTTCTTCCTTTATATTTGTAATGTATCATTTTAAGTAAACCTTAATTTTATTTTATTTTTTATTATATGACTTAGGTGCACACAAAGAAAATAAATAGATTGCATCAAAAAAGGATGAATGATTTAGTTTTTGTAATGTACAACCTTAAATAAAGAGGAGACAAGAGAAACGGGCAAGCAAGTCAGTAATAAATCAACCAATAATTTTGGATGAGTTGCCTTCAGACGATGAGTGGATAACCGAAGTTGAAGACCCTATTCTTCCAGCTAGCAACACATGGTTAAATGCTCTTGATAGATCATCTAGGAGGTTTGCTAGGGCCGTAAACAATAATGAAGACATTGATGAGCTTGAGGAACCTCCATGTAAGATTCATCTCAACTTTCAAGTTTACAACTTTATCCTTTTTATTAGATAAGATTGCAAATCTAAATAATTTGTCTCTTTTTTCTTCTTTTTCCTTGTTTAGTTGAAGATGTTGATGTTCAAATGTTAAGTGATGATGATGATGATGTTGCACCCAACCATGACTCAAATGAGCTTGATTTGGATGACACTTATGAGGATTGTGATGATATGATAGGGACTACTACAGGAACTACTACTACAAGTGATGATGTTCAAGATGAAACCTTTGGATATGATGATTGAGTATAGTAGTGAATTATCGACTTCCCACGTTTAAGGTGGTGTAAATTTGTAACTCGTGGTTGACTTTAATGTCTTTGTTTTTGTAATATATGTTGAATGTTGTAGTTGGACTACTAATTTAACTTGTTTTTCAAACATAAAGCATGTGTATTAGTCATTTAACTATAGTCTACGTAGGTATATTATCATACATCGAACATATTAGTACGTTAATTAATCAAATAGTTTAATTTATAGTGCTTTTTATAGGCAAAAATGGCTAAACAAGTTGCACAGTTAATTGTAGAACCTTAATGTTGCAAAATCTTAGAATCTTACGATTTTACGATTCGATTTTAACAGGCCCGTCCGATTTAAGTTAGAATCCCGATTTTAACAACCTTGGTTAGGACAGTGAAAGACTTGCACACTTGTTCCAGGAACATGACTAAGAACAGGTAATTGAAAACGAGTGGGGTTGCAAATGAATTCTTGGAAGTTTTTAAGGCTAGGCCTCATTGGCCGGCTAAAGAGATTAAGGAAACAATTATAAGAGCATATAGGGTTATTGTGAAAAGGGATTTTGCTTATAAGGTGAAATATGCTGCACATAAGTTGCCACATGGAAGTACGCATGAACATTATAAGAAGATTTTGCCTTACTTAAAGGCTTTGAAAGATAACATCTCTAGGAATGTGTTCGATGTGGTAACTGATGTGCGCGTACAAGACCTGCCACCTATTTTCCAGAGACTTTTTACATGCTTCGAGGGGTTGTCAATGGGTTGGATGCAGGGTTGTAGGAGAGTGATTTGTGTGGATGCATGTTTCCTGAAAACATTTTTGGGTGGACAATTGTTGTGTGCTATTGGTAGAGAAGGGAATGAGCAGATGCTCTTGATTGTGTGGGCGGTGCAGAGGGTGAAAACAACATGTCTTGGGGTTGGTTCTTTATGCATTTGCAGAGTTGCTTGCAACTAGGAGATGGTGATGGAATTGCTATCTTGTCTAAAGAGCATCTTGTAAGTTACTTCATTACTAACTTTACTTGCTTCCTTTATTTAGTAATCACATTATGCATTAATTCCTTCTATAATTTATGTGCACACTATATGGAATGATTACTGAACTAAGTACATGTACACTAATCTAATTAATAGGTTCCTTAATATGTGTTTCATATGTTGTTTAATGTTCTGCCAAAAGCCGAGCATCGTCATTGTGCGAGGCATATCTATGCATTATGGCATAAATCATTCACGGGGGATGACTTGAAGCTGGCTTTTTGGAGGTGTGCTAAGTCTTACAACAATACTGACTATGAAGATGCTCTATCGAAGCTTAAGGAAATAAGTGAAGAAGCTGCTGAAGGTTTCACTGCATACAATCCTCGATTCTTCTGTAGAGCTTTCTTCAATAGTAGAATGAATACTGATGCAATAACAAACAACATGGCCGAGACGTTCAATGGATACATTATCAATGCGAGAACGAAACACTTGTTGCATATGATGGAGGATATTAGAGCAGCCCTAATGCAAAGGCTTGTGAGGAAGAGGAAAGCAATGGAGAAAATAACATCGGAATTGTGTCCGAGGATTCAAGCAACACTGGAAAAGGAAAAGACCAAGGCTGCAAATTGTGAAGTCATGCCCTGGAGTGACACTTTGTTCAATGTAAGCTATTACTTGGATCAGTTAGTTGTCGATCTCGAGGCTATGACTTGCACCTGTAGGTAGTGGGATATGACTGGTGTGCCCTATTGTCATGCCATTGCATGCAGTTACTTCATCGACAAGGAAGCTAAAGAATTTGTGCACTCTTATTACAAGAGGGATGTGTATCTTCAAGCATATGGAGGTTAGTATGTGTACATTGTTAGTATCTCGATGGTTTTTTGCCCTTTCTTTATAAATAACCGACACTAATGATGTAAGGTTAATTCCACCTTGTGCGGGAGAAAGACATTGGCCAAAAGTGGATTGTGATATAGTGCCTCCCCTAATAAAGATAGGTCCGGGAGGGCCTAGGAAAAATAGGAGGAAGGATCCAGACGAGGATCCAAAAAAACCGAGGAAACTAAGTAGGGTTGGAATGGAAATGACATGTACGATATGTCATGTCAAGGGTCATAATAAAAGGAAATGCCCACTAAAGGCTACTTACGTTCCTCCGGATCGGCACCTAAAAGGGCTAGGGGGAGGCCTAGAAATGATGGCCAACCACCACAACCTAGAATCGATGCACCATCGAGTATACAACTCACCATTCTGCCATAGCACAACGAAGCCTACTGGGCAGAGGTGGAAGGATGATTAGAGGTGGTCAAGGGGTGGAATAGGAAAAGGTGGTGGTGGCAGGGGGAATGTCAATGGTGGCAGGGGGATGTCAGTGGTGGTTCTGGTGGAAGTTCAGGGAGGGGTTCTGGTGGCAGAGCTTCTGTTCAAAGAGGGAGAGGGAGGGGAAGAAATCAACTAATCTATGGTGTTGGTGTTTTTACACCACTTGATGGATCTAACCAAGTTTAGGTACGAGTCTAATTTTACCATGCTTTTCTTGTGTATACATAATTGAAAAATGCATATAGCTTAATTCATTATGTTTTTTTTGTGGTGGCAGTGTACGATGTCTACTAGGCAAAGAACAAGAACTGATCAAAACTTCACAATGCCACAGTCAAGCCAACAGTTCAGTGTTGTTCAACCTACAAAATGATGTGTGCCGCTTGTCGATGTACAGGAGTCGGGTTTTTTTGTTGCTCTGGTTGCGTAGTGTCACCGCTGTTGATGTGCAGACTTACTGTTTTATCTTGCTGCTAGAACTTACTACTGCTGCTGTATTTTTTTTTTGTTCTTGGGCTTCTATATGTGTGCACTGTAATTGCATTTCATTTTGCTACATTTTATTATAAATGATGATGTAATTTTTAGATAATTATTACAGGAGCTTTATGGTACAATTTTAATTACAAATGTTGGCTCTATTTGTCAATAGCTACTTATCGTGCTGATTTTGCCTTACTAGAAATGCACGTGGAATGTTTCAACAACTTACGATTGCAAAAAATAGGCCATTATATCTCTTTGTTCATTAAGATCCATAACATCAAGAACACCCTTATCATGACCTACTATTGTTAGCATCTAATCTTACTAAGTGTTCATCCAAAAAACGATTACATCACACAAACCATACGACAAACCATTACATATAATCTTGCAAACAAAATCTACCGAAAGTACCGACTAATTGAGGAACATCAAAACCAAAACAGCAAACAAAATCCATGATAAATACAACCCCAATGTCAAACTCTTCTCATTCCTTGTTGAAAGCATCAATGCAATTTGTGCTCGGTTTAGTTCCATCTTCATATCTTCAGACTTTTTGGCAATCTCCTTCTTTATGTCCTGGCATTTTTCCTCTAGTTTAGCATTCTTCATTTCCAATTTTTTGATTTTGTCATCCCTCAACTTTAGTTCATACTCCATCTCACATATACTTGTATCCTTCTCTAATAATCCAAACCGAAGATCTTCCGATTCACTCTCCCTAGAATTTCTCTCATCAATAAATTTTAGGAAGTCACATTTTGTATCCTGAAAAAACAATTAACAATACCCATAAATCCTTTTTATACCCATTTTATACAATTATAACATTTTTTTTTAAAAAACATTTTTTAGAGCCGTTATTTTCTTCACCCGAGGGCGATTCTCTGCACTCCTCCACCAAGAGTGGAGCTATGGCAGGGGGAAAGAGAGGAAGACCTCCGAAAAGGAAGAATGGCAATCAAAATACGCAGCAATCAGGGAAGAATAAAGTAGCGTCTTAGTTGAAACTGAAGAATAAAGTTGTAGAGGAAGAGGGTAGTATTTCAGAACTGGAAATCACGAGTGATGAAGATAGACCAATCACACCGGCAATTCATTCAGAGGGAGAGGAGCTAAATCCGCGAGCAAGGAGGCGATTTACAGATTGGTTTTCTGCTCTAAAATCGAGGCCGGAGGAAGGAACTTCACGACAAGGTGGTAAGCTTTGCTTTACAAATAGGAAAAATTGTTTAGAATAAGTTAACCTTTATGCCATCTTCTATTATTAAGTTAACTTTTGGGTTATTCTAGAATAAGTCAAGCTTGTATGACACTTAAATTTAGATAGGTTGGTTTACCTTCAACCTATTTAACCGGTAAACTAAAAACGTGGACCCACTTTCTCTCTATGTGGGTTCATCTTCTCCACGAAAATTCTTTGCTGAAGTTCCATTAAAGCAATTCCACCATGCCTTGTCATTTTCCAGCATCGAATCACAAGAAAAACAAATGCCAAGGTTTTTTTTTTTAATTCATCTTACATATATACTATTTAACTAGTAAATCACTCAGGCTTTAAGTTTCTGGTTGAATGCAAATGGTTTTATTGTTTTAGTTGATATGAATTCATGTAGTGTAAAACATTTTCGGCTTCATCGTCTCCATGTAAATCCAATTCTGTATCCGTTTTTTTAAATAAAATGTAGATTTGGGACAATTGATGATCTTGAAATGCTTTAAAATCCTGAATTTGATCTGGGTAGTGGAAAATTAAACTGAAAATCAGGCATGACTCGTACCTGTTTCGGTGATTTGGGTGGTGTGAAGAGTTATTGGGGATACACATTGAAGTTATTGCATAATGAACAGTAATGTAAGTATACATTTGATTGTCCAGAGGTAGGAGAGAGAAGGAAAAAGGGAAGCTTGAAAGGAGAAAGAGGGGGAAAATTGGAGCCATAGAAGGGGTTAGGCTCGAGGTGGAGGACGAATTTTCCGGTGCCGATTGCTACTAAGTTGGGTCAACCGGTGGGAATTCTGGTGCCAGCGATGGAGAGGATGCCTCCATTGGTGGCGTTGTGACATGGTTTTGGGATAAGAAATGTAAATCATGTGACAGAGCTGAAAAAAACAAACAAGGCATAGGACTAGTGTGAATGGACCTTGGACGAGGGAGGAGCTGGAGGAAGAAGAAGGGGAATCTATGAGGAGATTATTTCAAAAAAAAAAAAGGAAAAAAAGGATTAAATGGGCAAATGACTTGCTTTAACCTAGTGTTGCAGGTAACAATATAAAGCAACTCATCTAAATTTAAGTGTCATACAAGCTTGATTTATTTTAGAATAATCCAAAAGTTACCTTAATATTAGAAGATGGCATAAAGGTTGACTTATTCTAAACAATTTTTCCTTACAAATACTAATAAGCATTTATTCAAGTCTGCTGCTAGTATAGGAATCAATAGTGCTGGAAATGGTAAACCTCTGAATATAATAGATGAGAATATTACTAATGGTATGGAAAATACATTACATAGGATTGAGATTGAGGATATTGCTGATGAAGTGGAGTATTGGAAATCTGTTGCTACATGTTTTGTCGTTGGAGCTAATCCCCCATATTATGTTTTGGAAGGTTTTTTAAAGAGGATTTAGGGGAAAATGGGTATTAATAAAATTGCACAGGTTGGGAAGGGCTGTATATTGGTTAGATTCAATGATTTGGGTGGTAGAGGCTTTGCTTTGAATGATCATTTCTCCTTCGATTCCAAGTATGTTGTTGTTAAGCAATGGGATGAGAATTCAAATGTATGTGATCTCTTAGTGGAGCAGGTTCCTATTTGGATTAGGTTACCAAAATTGAACATTAAGTATTGGGGCGAGCATAGTTTGACTAAAATTGTTCAACCTGTTGGTAAACTATTGAAGATAGATCAGGCTACTAGCAAGAGGGATCGATTGATGTTTGCTAGAGTAATGGTTGAATTTTGAATTGATAAATCTTATCCTGAAAGTATCTCTTTTGTGAATGAACTTGGGGTAATTATACAGCAAGATGTTGAGTATGAATGGAAACCAGAGAGATGCTCTGCTTGTAAAAAGGTAGGTCACTCTTTGATTGAGTGTGGGGTGAAGAAGCAGAGTATGGTATGGAGGCCAAAGGTGGTACAATCAACCAAACTAAATGAAGCTTTAATTGTTGATGAGGATGGGTTTAGGAAAGTCACTAGCAAGTACAAGAAGGCTAATCAACCAACTGAGAAGGTTGATGCTACAAGTAAAGATGGTACTAATGCTAATGTTCAGTCTGATGCTGTTATTACTAATGTAGTTAATACTACTCCTGTAAGTAACAGTTTTGAGATGTTGGTGAGCAATGACCAATTGGATTATGTAGTACCTTGTGGCGAACAGCAGAAAGGAAGTGTACAGGTGGAGGAGCTAATTGACAAGGGGCTGATTACCCCTAATAGTAATGGATAATATCTTGTGCTGGAGTGTTAGGGGACTCAACAGGAAGGCTAAGCAGTTTGAGGTGAAGAAGATGATCTCTGCTCAACAAGCCAAACTGGTGTGTCTCCTAGAAACTAAGGTTAGGGCTCAGAAACTGGGAGCAATGTATCTTAATGTTTGTCCAGGATGGAATATCACTACAAATCTACCATGGAATGGAAGAGGTAGAGTTGTTGTTATTTGGGATCCAAGAGCTTTTAAGCTGGATATTAGGGTCTGTTCTGATTAATTGGTTCACTGTATAGTGAAATCTTGTTTGTCCAGTATTTCATTTGCTTACACAGTGGTATATGCACACAATGATAGAGAACTGAGAAGACAACTATGGAATGATTTGAGGAGCATTGGTAGTAGGTTAGTGGGACCTTGGATTATGATGGGAGATTTTAACAATGTTTTATATCCTAATGAGAGGATAGGTGTTGATGTTACAAGGAGTGAAACTGCTATGTTTCAAGATTGTTTGAACTTTTGTCAAGTTTCAGATGTAAAGTTTACAGGTAGATTCTATATCTGGAATAATAAGCAGGATAATGAGGATAGGTGTTAGCAAAGCTAGATAGAGTTGTTGCTAATGTTGCTTGGATTGATTTGTTTAAAGCAGCAGAAGTTATTTTCTTGCCTGAGGGATATTTTGACCATTCACCTTGTTTGCTTAAATGTTTCTCTACTCCACAAGGGAAGATTCCATTCAGATTCTTCAATACGTGGAGTAAGAGTGATAGATTTTCAGAGGTGGTGAGGGATGGTTGGTAGTAGCAAATTTCTGGATATATGATGTATCAGGTTTGGCTGAAACTGAAGCTCTTAAAAATGGGGCTGAAAAAGCTGAATACTGAAGGTTGTGGTGATATTCAAGCAGCTTATCTAAAGGCTACTCATGCTGTTAAGAGGTGTCAAGAGAGGATGCATGAAGATCCAACAAGCCAGGAGCTCATTCATGCTGATTTTGCTGCTAATCAGCAATATAAAGAGGTACTTGGTAACTATCTTTCATTTCTACAACAAAAATCAAAAGGAGACTGGATTACTCAGGGTTATGAAAATACAAGTTTTTTTTCATAATAGTATTAAGTTAAGAAACCATAAGAATAGAATCAATACTATTATGAATATTGAGGGTGAGTGGTTGTATGATTATGAGGATGTTAAAAACAGGTTTGTTACACATTTCAGGCAATTTGTTAATGCTAAAAAGGATATTCTACTTCCTATAAAAAGTAGAATAATCCAATTAGGGCCTGTGGTGTTGGAAAATCAACATGTTTTGCTGAGCTTAGATTTTTCAAATGAGGAAATTAAGAATGCTTTATGATCCATTCCTTGTAATAAGTCTCCTGGGGTTGATGGGTATGGAAGTGGATTCTTTAAAGCTTCTTGGAATATTGTAGGAAATGATGTAATAGGTGCTATTAAGGAGTTTTTTCATTCTAGGAAGCTCCTTAAGGCAATTAATACCACAACTATTACTCTAATCCCTAAGATAAGCTGTCCTACTCATGTTGGGGATTATAGACCAATAGCTTGTTGCGCTGTAATTTACTAAACTATTTCTAAACTGATCTGTTTAAGATTGAAAAGAGTACTGCCTGGGTTGATCAATTCAAATCAAGGTGCTTTTGTTGCTGGGAGGAGCATCATGGATAATATACTTGTTTGCCAGGATCTCATCAAGCATTATAATAGGAAGAGAACAACTAGAAGTTGTCTGATGAAGGTAGACTTGTAGAAAGCATATGATACAATTGAATGGCCTTTTGTTTCTAATCTATTGAGGGCTCTAAACTTTCCTAATCAGTTTTTAGATACCATTATGGAGTGTATATCATCTATTAGATACACATTACTGTTTAATAGATCTTGCACTGATTTATTTGAAGCTCAGAGAGGGTTGAGGCAGGGAGACCCTATATCACCATTGATCTTTTTATTGTGCATGGAGTATCTTACAAGAATACTTAAGTATCAAGGCAACAAGGAGGCTTTTCATTTTCATCCTAGATGTTAGAATTTGAAGCTAAACAACCTTTGTTTTGCTGATGACCTCATGATTTTCAGTAGAGGTGATTTCAAGAGTGTGTATATGCTCTTATAGGGATTAAAGCTCTTCGAAAATTCCTCAGGTTTAGCTACTAATAAGAGCAAATCAGAGCTATATCATGTTATATTCTGGCTATATGATAGGCTGAATAGGTTCAAGTATGAATTAAGAATGATAGTTAAGCTTTACTTAAGTTAACTTAGATACAGATGCACCACTAAGTCAAAATAAGGTTCCTAAGAACACCACTTGATTCAAGCTCAAAATCAAGCTAGCATAGGCGCCTAGATTAATTAGGGAATTAATCAAAGCAAATAAAAACTCAAAGGTTTTAGTCAATAAACGTCTAAAATGCCTTTATTAAAATGAAATGTGCCCTTTAAATACATGTCCTTGACTCACTAGGAAAATAATTACTGAAATTAAAATAATTAAAAACTAATTAAGCTAAATTCTATCCTAACTAGGGTTGGAAGTCGATCTCTTGCTTGCTCTTATCATTTTTGCCTTCACACCATTTCCGTTGCTTTCCTCACTTATCCCTTCAAAGTAGGAAGCCAAACCGTAAAATGATAAGGTTAGGCGCCTAAGATGAGCTTTGGAGGGAAAATGATTCCTTTTCCCTTGATCTTCTTAGCTTGGACGCCCATTTTATGGAAAGGATAGAGATTCCTTTCCTATCTTTGCTCCTAGTTGATCTTCTTGGAAGCTTCCTTGGGTTAGGCGCCATTTTGCTGCATTCTTGACTCTTCACTCGTGCAACATTAATCATACAACCCTAATGGACTCTCTAATTAACATAAATGAAAGTACAACTCAACTAATACTATCCTAGTTAATCTAATATGACATTAAATTAACTAAGAGTACATTTTATTATCTAGACTCCCTAATAAAGCAATTAAAGATAGTAACTTAGTTAATAATTAATTGACAAAGCTAAGGACACTTTCAAAGGACTTAAAGGACTCAATGGACTTAAGGGATTTCAGAACATCCCTTAACACACAAGCAACCATGTTCTTAGTCTTGGAATCAATGGAGCTAGATGGACCTCCATCATATCATGTAAATATGTAGGAGGAGGAGGTATTGAGAATCAAAGCCTTGTTTGGTTTTGGAACAGGCTCTTGGCCTTTCAAGTATCTTGGTACCCCTATCAGTACTAGGAGATTAAGGACAACAAACTATGATAAGTTGGTTGAGAAGATGATATGTAGAATCAGGAACTGGCAGACCAGAAATATCTCCTTTGCTGGTAGGCTGCAGCTTGTTAATTCTGTGCTAATGAGCATTTGCTCATATTGGATGCAGATATTTATGTTTCCCAAAGCTGTCATTCACAGAGTTAATCAGATTTACAGGAATTACCTATGGCAAGGTAATGAGCATTACAAAAAGCTAGGGTATTTGAATTGGGAGAAGGTATGCAGTAGAAAGCAAAATGGTGGTTTAGGAGTGAGAGATATTGAGCTTTGGAACAAGCTAGCTGTTGGTAAATATGTTTGGAACATAGTTGAAAAAAAGGACTCTTTATGGGTCAAATGGGTTCATAATATTTACATCAAAGAGACAAACTGGTGGCTATACAGTCCTGATGCTCAAGCTAGCTGGGTTTTGAGATTAATATGTCAAGTGAAGAGTCATATGCAGCAAGATGATTGGAGACCTGAGAAAGGCCAGTAGTACATTACTGTCAAACTGTACAAGGTAATCAAAGGAAATGGTGCAGTTGTACATTGGGATACTTGTGTTTGGAATAGACTTTCTATGCCTAAGCACAAGTTTATCATGTGGTTATCTACTCTTCATAAGCTCCTAACTAAGGTCAAGCTAAAACAATATGGAGTCTGTGAAGATGACCTATGCAATATATGTGGTGGTCATGCTGGGACTGTTGATATGTTATTCTTTCATTGTCCTTTCTGTATGGCAGTTTGGGATGGGATGATGAATTGGATCAAGATTAGGAAAATGTGGAGATATATGGCAGATTGCTTGAATTGGATAAATAGAAGAGGAACAATGTGCAAGGCTAAGAGAAGAGTGCTATGTGCTGCAGTTGCTTCTACTATCTACACAATATAGATGGCTAGAAATAAGGCTTTATGGTATAGTTGTGTTCCTAGTGTACCTAGTATTATTGTTTTGGCAAAGTATGTAACTAGAACTAGGTTTAAAGTTGTTTACTATACTAAGGCTTTTGTTAAGATTCAAGGTTGGTTAGATGAACTAATGTGTAACTAAGTATTCTTGGCTTGATGGGGAGCCTTCCTAGAAGGGTTGTATCTCTCAAGAATAGGTGTAAAAGTTTTGTGGTGATATATATTTTTTCATTTACCAAAAAAAAAAAAACAAATAAAAAAAGGAAAAATTACTTACAGGCCATAAAGGGCATCCATGGAACTTCCTTCCAGCATTAGGCCCATTCTTCACAGTCCTCACAACAGCAACACCACCACAAGTGCAAATAACTGGACCCCTTGAAGTGGACGAAATATTGGACCCAAAAGAAACTTGTTTTCTGCTACTCATGGAGGCAAACGAATTTTTCCAAAAAAATATATGGAAAAAGAGCTCACTTTTTTAAGGGAGGAAGAAGAATGATGAAGGAGAAAAATGGAGATGGAGAAGAAAGAAATGGAGATGGAGAAGAAAGAAATGAAGATGGAGAAAATTGGAGATGGAGATGCTCTTAAATGAAGAAGAAAGCAACGGTAATAACGCTGCCCAACAACATTGCTGCGACGTCACCGTTTCAACCGGATATAACAATTCTTTTACCTGTTTGTCGTGTTAAAAAAAAGGGGTATTAAGGTTGCATTATTCCAGAATAATCTTTAGGTTGCATTATTACTTGCGAATGGCCAAAAGGTTGCATTATTCTAGGCAATTTTTCCTTATTTATAAATGAAAAATAAAATTATGAAATGAGATCTTCAATACATACAAAATGTCACCCTATAAGAATACCAAATGTCATGACCTCCTTAATTGGCTCGTGGATTCTATTATATATATATATTAGTTACTAGGCTTGTATGTACTCGATGCGTGCGAAAGCATATTTGCAATGTTATTGTACATAAGAGAAATTTTAATGGAAAGAGTAGACATTGACGGATGTTCTGCAAAAATTGCATGCAGTTCTACAATAAATTGTGTACATTTTTAGTTACTAGGCTTGTAAGACTAAGGAAAAGTTCTTCTTTATGAAGGAAAAGATTAGTTGAGGATAATGGTTACACCAATGCCAGTTTTTAGACATATCGAGACGACTTGAATCCCAATTTAGATTCGTCTTTAACTTGAATGTAGGAGTCATGAGTAGGAACAATTCCAATTAGAACAATGTTGCAGATTCTATAAACTAAAGTTGAGTACATTGTCGCTTCTAAAGCTTCTAAGGAAGCTGTATGGATAAAAAAAACTCGTCATTTAGCTAGACGTGGTCCCCAATGTTCCTAGTGCTATTGAACTCTATATGACAATAGTAGTATTATAGCTCAAGCAAGAGACCAAGGTCCAATCAAAGATCCAAGCATTTCTTAGAAATATCACCTGATTATAGAAATCAACGAAGAAAGAGATTTTAAGACATGCCAAAATATCAACAGACGACAATATATTCAAGAAATCCGTTAAGTAAACCCTACTGCGGCAAAAGCATGAAAGCACGAATCTGCTAGGAATTAGGTGCATTGCGTAATGGGTAGTCACAGATGTTTTATTATTTTAATGTAAATCATTACTTGTGTTTATCCATGAATTTTTTTAAAAACTATTTATTATATTTGGTTTGAATTAAAAAAGTATTCAAATAATTAAATTTCCAAATGAGTTGCCAAATGAGACTTTGGTGAATGAAATACTTAAAATATGAAGTTGTCTTTGGTTACATGATATTATCAATTGGAACAATAATATTTTTTTAGAGTGACTAGTTTGTAAGTTGATAGATGATCGTGTCTCATGGTTCATAGGCCCATAGGATTGTCTAAATTGCGTTTATATATGTTAGTGACCATAAACTTAGCAGACCCACTTGAGGAGAATTTCCTAGGAATGAGAATGTTATGAGAACAATTCTGAATCCTATAAGTAAATTCCTCTAAATTCAATTTAACACTAATGCTTGTGTTAAAATCAATATGATTTTGTATCGTTACATATCATGTCTGTAAAAGGAGTTATAAAGGCGATGTCCAGAATCATACATAACATTATGGACATATGAGATAGGATTATTCTCCCATTTCATTGGACCGTTGTTTGTTGGCTAGTCAATGAACAAGACTGTAAAATGCATGGTCGTGCTCAAATGGGTTATTAATATAGTGACCATCAAATTTTTTAAGTTTTATTTGGTAGCCAATTTTTTTTCTTCTTCTCTTTGGTAACCTTCTACTTTTTAAAAAATATTCTATGACTTTATTGCATTTTAAAATTAACTAATAATTAAAAAAACTGAATTTCAATATTAAAAGCTAATTTTGAAAATGAAAAAAAAAAAACAAAACCACCCCCACCAACTAACCACCCATCCCGCCACCCCTCCTTTAGCCCCTTCCCTCCGACAACCACCCTCCCCACCCTCTTGAACAGTTGGTCCCCTACCCAACCCCTTGAACAGCTCCGACGAGCGCCCTCCACCACCCTGAACAACTGCGAGCCCCCTCCCCCCTCCTTTTTTGATCTTTTATCAATGGCAGGCACAAACCCTAAACCTCATCGCTGAATCTGACAATATTTTTAAGCATTGCACATACCTTAAACCTCCCCCCATTAATGGGTCCAATGTCGACTTACCGATGATGTTCCGAGATTCGTGTCTGGCTGCCGCCATTGATGAAGGAGTTGTGGAGAAAAATGGAGGGCCACAAATGTTCAGGGGGGCTCAACGATGCTTTTCAGGGACGGGGTAGGGGGCCCTCTGTTCAGGCGATGGGGGAGGGGCACTGCCCAAGGGTAGGGGAGTGGGCTAGGGGAGTGGGTGGTGGGATGGTGGGGGGAGGGGGAGGATTTGTGTTTTTTTTTCATTTTTAAAATCAACTTTTATTATTACAAAATCAGCTTTTTAATTATAATATGCAATAAAGTCATAGAATAATATATAAATATAAAGTAGAGAGTTATCAAAGAGTAGAAGAAAAAAATTGGCTACCAAATAGAATTTAGAATATTTGAAGGTCACCATATAGAATTACCCTTGGTGATTTGTTTACATGGTTGAGCTCACAACCCGAGGAACACATTTGATAAGAATAAGGATTACAAGTATTCTACCTTACCATCAAATAAAACACTAAGCAATAAAGGAGCTATATTACACACTAATAGGACAAGTGGGAAATTTGAGGAGTTGTCCTTCAATTAAACATGCAACTTAAGAAAACATTAAATGAATAGTCACTTAAATGATCTAGTAATCATAAAGTTTTTCTAAAAGCGACCCAATCATGATTTGTGATATAATAAATTGTATTATATCACCGTTTTAAGTATTTAATCCTACATGTTACACAAAAGGTTAAAGATTGAATATTAAGAGAAAAGCGACCCAATCATGATTTGCACACCTGTTCCTCCTTCTCTTTCCTATTTACTTGTTCTCTGCTCTTGAAAATCTAATCACTTATAAACCCTCCCCTTTTTCCAAAGGAAGAAAGTGTTGTACTATTGATCTAGCTACCAAAGGAAATTGATTCATCCATAAATAGTGAATTTTGAGTAGAGGATCTTCACTTGAGGATGTAAGGCGACGTTCATACAATTTATCGACTTTAGGTATGATCTATTAAAAGAACATAATAGGATTGTTGGAAACTTCAATAAAAAAAATTTCTTGGAAACTTAGACTAATTAAGGAATGTTAGTTCAGTCTAAAGAGGAGGAACTTTGTAAGTCAACTTCTTTTGATTATTTGAGTAAATATGTTATGAAGACCCAAGTTTTTGTGAAATGAACAAATCTTTTGAGTAGGTGATTTCTGATTTGATGCTTAAGTAGTGAAGCTAGTCAATGAGCACATGACGTACCAAGTAAGAAATTTGATGGTGAAAAAAAATTCTTTTATAGTTGTTGCTTGCGAAGTAAAAATCTCATATATTAGTGCAATTTCAGGTGAAAGCACACCTTTTGTAATCATGCTTTACTATGATATACTCTCCCAGATTTTGAATTAATATAGCATGCATAAGTAGCTTTAAGTGAGTCCATGTCACACAATTTCTTCTCCTTCCAAATAGCGTAATTGAGGGAGGTTGGTAGCACAATTGATGATCTTGCAACAGTTAAAACATATGCTATTGGGACTTATAGTCTACCTTTGCCTTCTAGATTATATCAAAGCTTAATAATTATTATTATGTTCATGATAATACTAAAAACATTGCTCGAAACTAGTCCAATGCTAACTCATTCTCTCCACAGAAGTTACCAAAATGTCCTGAATGATATCAAATGACCATTATGCCCTTGGGCTATCCCAAGACAGGAGAGCGGATACTTATGTGGCACGCTAATGGACAGATTTCTTGACATCATCATTCCCTGGATGACGCCACACTTGGTACTACCTATAATAATATTTTCACATGACCTGTCAGGTACAAACTTTCAGGAATTTAGAAATAGTATTGTACTTGATTTTGACCTCTTCACTGGAATCAGCTCTAACTTAAGCATTGGCTCTAAATTAAGCATTGGAGGGACATTCCTAGGTACAACCCAACTGTTTTGCAGGATTTAACACAGTTTAGACCATATTGTCTCTAGTCAAGCAGTATTAGTTGAATCCCCCGAATATAAATCTATATTGTGATTTAGAGACTCGAAACAAGTGGTGCCGTCTATGGGGGAACTAAAAAAAATAGCTACAGAATAACCATACGACGAACAAGATCGCGTAAGATATCATCTCAAATAACTAAGACGAATCAACCACCCAACATAGACGAGGTGATCGTGGAGGACGAGGATCCTAACGAGCACCCGGAGAACAACCTCTTGGTGCAACCAGTGACTTACACTGATTTGCAACGCCATGAACACAAGATGAACACACACATCACCACGGTGATAGGGCAGCTTATGGACAGGTTGAAAGACACTCTATGCCTTGCTTTAAGGTGACACTTGGCAGCATCAGACTCCCTCAACGAGAGCTCTCACCGAGGTAGGTCTAGTTCTTTCAATGATCGCTCAAACAAGTTCTATAGGGAAAACGATAGTGCCACGCCAAAAGGGTGATTCCCGAGAGGTAACCACACAACGAAAAATGAAAACAAGAACTTTGATGCTAGGAAAATAATCAACGAGAAGAGGGGAAAGTCCCGGATGAGCGAGTTAAAATATATGCAGGCCTCCCAATACTCTAACATAATTATACGAAAGCATAATGAGCCACCTCAAAAAAGCAAGGGTCCCTTAATTGGGGAAGAGGAAGAAGTCGTAGACTTAGGGTTCTGAGAGGCTTCTTTTGCAACATATGCTACCCTGTTCAGCCAAGAGATCATGGAGACCCCTAACCCGAGAAAGATAAAGGTCCCTCAAGCAAGGAATACTCTGTTGTCTAAGATCCTGCTGATCATATGGTTTAGTCCTACAGTGAGGCTACTTGGTGTAGGTATTTCCCTACGACCTTGAAGGGCTAAGCTGGTTCACTAGACTATAACCCGACATCATTACTATCTTCTCTTACCTAGAAGCTCTTTTCTCCCAGCACTTCATTGTGGACAAGCACCACAGGAAAACCAACCTACATCTCATGTAAGTCTTCCAACAAAAGGAGAAAGTCTAGGCAATCACATCAAAAGATTCAATGAGGAATTACTAAAAATATCAGATTTACAGGACGAAGTGGCTGTCATTGCTCTCACGAGCGAACTCCATCTGAGCAAGTGTAAGTTTGAGCTTCCAAGAAATAAATTGTAACACTGACAGACACTATGAGACAAGCGCAAAAATCATCCAAGCAGCATACACCCAAGAAGAAGGTAGTAGTCGGAGCAAGGTCGACTCGAACAATTTTAAAGATAGTCATTAATAGAGAATGAAACGTCAAAATCCTCGGATGGGGGGAGGATGATCCTAGGTATAATATCAACCGTCAGGAAATAACCCTAACCTGAAAGAGAAACTGGCTTAGCCCAAGCCTACTCCAATCAAGACATCGGCCAATCGAAGAGTAAGAAACTAGGTGTGACTACCACCGAGAGTGTGGTCACACCGCCAAAAGGCTGCAGGGAGTTAAACAAAGGTGCTCGACAAGCTTGCCAATAAGGGAAAGCTGAACAAATACTAAGGTTCTACCTATAATTAGTACAAGAGAAAAGTTCAAGTTAAAATATGTACCGGAAGCCAACACTCATTAAGTGCCTCGACCTCGTCCTCGACCTTGTTAAGGTGAACAAATTCCTTGTCCTCAGGAACCATTGAGGACATTTCTACCTTCTTGTAACGCGCCTTCAAGGTTGATCGACTTGCACATATAATGTCGACCGCCTCGAAGCTGCCACCACCCATTTTGGCGAAGGGATTGGTCCCCCACCTTTTGACCAGAGGAGGTCTTCCTTTTCAGCATCAACACGACTTGGGGAGGCCATCAAGTCGAAAAGAAGGTCAGACACCTTAGAGGTAAACTAGGAATCATTCCTCTTTCATTGATTCCTCTAGTGCTGGGACTCTTGTGGAGAGGGTGCCACGTGAGAAGCCGAACTGGTCGTCTCAAACACCAGAATAACAAGTGGTTGCTTTGATTTGTGTTTGTGTTTTGGAGTTTGAAAATGAAAAATTAGGTTAAGTATCATAGCATAGAACAACAATTTAAGAGTTGATGTGGTTTAGACTTACTATGGAAGGTTATGGAAAATTTTCTTCTCCGGCCAATAGGGCAGCGCGAGCCTATGCCACCATTATAGACTTAGCAATAATCCTAGCCTCATATCTATGTCAAGATGATTTAATGCAATTCTTACAAAAAAACAAGGTGTCAATGAGTTACTCAATTGAAAAGTACAAGTGAACATAAAAAAAACAACACAAAAGGCTCTCGGCTCCTACTTTTAGGATAGGCCGGAGAGAGGACACACCCGGAAAGAAAGTACTCATTACTAAGCTCCAAGGAATCCATTCCTGCGGTGCATAGAGCATATCGCCATTGACTAAATGCCCATCGGCTTGGAAATGTATAACAACTATAACCTCCTCCATATCCATCTTGGGAATGTTGAGGTTGAGACCATAGTTCGGAGGATCCGAGGGAGGAGTCAAGGGGATCCTCCATTCGTCCCCTTAAAACACAAAAAGAAACTCCCCCTCGAAAACCCTTTGGTTCGAGGGAAGTTCAGCGGTCACCTTATAGTGCACCTCTTTATGACGAGCATGTAAAGATACCCAAACCAGTCCATTCTTTTAGGAGATACCTCGATCAATTTAAACATACTGCGCCAGTAATGCATTGTTCTGGGAAGGAGTACATGTTGATCCTGAAAAGATGAAGGCCATCTCCACATGGATTTCTCCATCAAGTGCAAGTGATTGTAGAACCTTTCTTCGATTCGCTTCATTTTATAGGAGATTCATACGAAACTTCCTCAATAATGGCGCCAATCACTGAAGTGATGAAGAAGGGGGAGTTCACTTGGACTCCTTTGGCTCGAAAGCCCTTGAAGAATTGAAAGACAAGTTGTGTAATGCTCCTTGTTTAGCATTGCCAGATTTCAACAATCTCTTTTAGGTGGAATGTGATTCAAGTGGCGTGGGAATTGGTGTTGTGTTAGTCCAAGAAAGGTAGTCAATTTCATTCTTTTGTGAGAAGCTAATTAGCGCCAATTTGAATTACTACAATTATGCTCGAGAATTTTATGCTATTGTGAGGGCTTTGGATCATTGCCACATTACTTGAGGCCCACAATCCTTTCATACTTCATAGTCATCATGAGGCTTTCACGCACATCCAGGGACAAAAAAATTAAATAATAGACACGCTAAGTGGGTAGCATTTCGTCAATTCTTTACTTTCACTTTTAAGTACAAGGAACGACTAACACTTTTTCTAGGCGTGTATATCTATTTTCCATGGTATATGCTAGAATGTTAGGGTTTTAACAAACTAAATCTTTATATGTTAATGATGATGTAGTTCAACCTATGTAAAAGTTCTATTTTCCATGGTATCTATTTTCCATGTTATATGCATGATACTATGAGCATGGATATTGTTGAGTTGTCTGGGACTCAAAGGGGCACAAATGTAATTATGGTGGTTGTTAATAGGTTTATGAAAATGTCTAAATTTCATTCCCATATATAAAGCTAATGATGCTTTACTTGCTGCTGATTTTTATTTTCAAGAAATTATTAAGCTTCCTAGTGTTCTGAGAAGAATTTTTTTGGATAGGGACTCTAAGTTCCTAAGTCATTTTTGAAGAAGTCTTTGGCATATGATTGGTACAAAGTTGAAGTTCTCCAAAAGTCATCATCCTCAAACTGATTACCAAATTGAAGTTGCTAATAAGACTCTTGGAGCCTTATTGTGTGTCTTGGTGAGCAAGACACAAAAATATTGGGATATGAAGCTAGCACATGTAGATTTTGCTTGCATTTGATCTCATTCATCTACTACTTCAAGATATCAATTTGAGGTAGTTTATAGTGTAAATCCTTTACTCCCCATTGATTTTACTTCTATGCCAAAGAATGAAGTTCATGTTGATGCTAAGAAGATAGTTGAATCCTTCAGAATACTTGTGAACAAGTCACGGATAAAATTGATAATGAACTCCATGTTCAAAGAAAGAGCCAACAAGGGTCGAAAACAACACAAATTCCAAGAAGGTGATCTAGTTTGGTTTCGAAAGAAAGATTTTCTAGCAAGAAGAAGTACAAATTGATTCATAGAGCTGATGATCCATTGAAGGTGGAACAAATTATTGGTGACAGTGCTTACAAGATTGAGTTACCAAGTGAGTATGGTAATTGTTAGTGTTACTTTTAATGTTAGTGATTTATCTCCCTATTATGATGATGAGAATTTGAGCAAAATTCTTTTGAAGAAGGGGGAGGTTGATGTGGATTCAAGTAAAAGTTCTAAGTCCAAAGTCCAATATGAGCTTGTTGCATTAGTTATGGAAGCCATGGGATTTAATCTTAATTCAAAACAAGCTTTTATGACCATGGTTACTTGATTTGAAGATAAAGTTCAATAAATTTTACATTTTGAGTGTCTAACAATAAGTCCAATTGACAATTAAGTAGTTGAGTTATTTTTATTTTAGAAAGTAAATTACTAGTAGGAAATTCTCTTGTATTTTCGGCCTAGTAGGAGGTTTCCTTGGTTAGTTTCCTTGATCCCAAACTCTCAGCTATCATTGAGTTGTAAATTAGGAAAGAATCTAGCAAATCTTTCCTAATTAATGAAGAAGTGGGCGGCAACCATAGAAGTATTCCCTTAGGGAATCATGTCCAACGATGGGGGAAGTCAAGATTTATTTATCTTATTTCCTTTATTTTAACCTAGAATCTAGAGATTTTGTTTCCAAGTTGTAATATCTAGATTTCCTAATTTTGTGGGATGATTTTCAGCCACTAGGTTAAATGGAGGGAAAGTTAATTCTTGCATGAATAAAATAAATTCATGTCATAGCATCCTTACAAGGGTACGAGTGATTTTACTAAAAGTTATTTATGATTGTTAAATTGACTTTAATCTTTGTCTATTAATTAATAGGAAAAATTATTTAGAATAAGTCAACCTTTATGCCATCTTCTAATATTAAGGTAACTTTTGGATTATTCTAAAATAAGTCAAGCTTGTATGACACTTAAATTTAGATGAGTTGCTTTATATTGTTACCTGCAACACTAGGTTAAAGCAAGTCATTTGCCCATTTAATCCTTTTTTCCCTTTTTTTTTTTTTGAAATAATCTCCTCATAGATTCCCCTTCTTCTTCCTCCAACTCCTCCCTCGTCCAAGGTCCATTCACACTAGTCCTATGCCTTGTTTGTTTTTTGCAGCTCTGTCACATGATTTACATTTCTTATCCCAAAACCATGTCACCAACGCCACCAATGGAGGCATCCTCTCCATCGCCGGCACCAGAATTCCCACCGGTTGACCCAACTTAGTAGCAATCGGCACCGGAAAATTCGTCCTCCACCTCGAGCCTAACCCCTTCTATGGCTCCAATTTTCCCCCTCTTTCTCCTTTCAAGCTTCCCTTTTTCCTTCTCTCTCCTACCTCTGGACAATCAAATGTATACTTACATTACTGTTCATTATGCAATAACTTCAATCTGTATCCCCAACAACTCTTCACACCACCCAAATCACCGAAACAGGTACGAGTCATGCCTGATTTTCAGTTTAATTTTCCACTACCCAGATCAAATTCAGGCTTTTAAAGCATTTCAAGATCATCAATTGTCCCAAATCTACACTTTATTTAAAAAACGGATACAGAATTGGATTTACATGGAGACGATGAAGCCGAAAATGTTTTACACTACATGAATTCATATCAACTAAAACAATAAAACCATTTGCATTCAACCAGAAACTTAAAGCCTGAGTGATTTACTAGTTAAATAGTATATATGTAAGATGAATTAAAAATAAAAAAACCTTGGCATTTGTTTTTCTTGTGATTCGATGCTGGAAAATGACAAGGCATGGTGGAATTGCTTTAATGGAACTTCAGCAAAGAATTTTCGTGGAGAAGATGAACCCACATAGAGAGAAAGTGGGTCCACGTTTTTAGTTTACCGGTTAAATAGGTTGAAGGTAAACCAACCTATCTAAATTTAAGTGTCATACAAGCTTGACTTATTCTAGAATAACCCAAAAGTTAACTTAATAATAGAAGATGGCATAAAGGTTAACTTATTCTAAACAATTTTTCCTAATTAATATTAACGAATAGTTTAGGGTTCAAATTGAATTTTCAGACTTAGTTAAATTCTCTAAGTTCCTTTGCGTGGATTCTCTTGATGACTGATCTTATGTGCTTTGTAATCACCTTAGATTTGTTTAATCATTTGGAGTGATTGTTGCCTTCTACATTTGTGAGATTTGGTATATGGAAATAAAACCACTTTCTTGAATGAATTCTTGTAAGAAGATGTGAATATGACGTAACTAGAGGGTTTTGTGTATCCAAAACACCTAAGAAGGTATATTAGTTTCAAATGTCCATTTCTAGACTAAAGCAAACATCCTGGACTTAGAATCTCCATTTAAATGAGGTAATCAAGTAATTTGGTTCACTTGAACTTCGATAATAATCTTGTCTTTATAATAGAAGGAGTGATATACTTTTTTCCTTCTTGTATATGGATGACATACTTCTCTTAGAAAACTACATTCTCATGCTTGAGTCAGTTGAAGAATGAGTAAAGAGTTGTTTCTCTATGAAAGATACCATCGGAATGTAGAGTACATTTTGGGAATCAAGATCTATAGAGGATGATTGGACTTAGTCAAACAACATAAATTAATTAGATCATCACTAAGTTCAAAATGGAAAAGTCTAAGAGATGATTCCTTCCCATAAAACATGGCATATCACTTAGATTTAATGAGATTAAGCGAAAGGGTAATGTTCCTTATACATCAACTGTTACGAAGTTAATTATTCGGTTATGTTGAATGAGCTTAAAGCTTTGCTAGAATCTAATTGTTGTTGTTAGAAAAATTAGATTGGACCAACTACTAATAATTTTAGGGCACTATGAGGCCACACATATTGGTAAAGATTGTACACAACCCAAACCCTTGAAGGGTAGTTGGCCTGTTATGGATGTTAGAAGAGTAAGTGTAACTTGTGGGTTTATGAGCCTGATAACGTTAGACATTCTAAGCCTAATAAACTCACCTCAAAACAATTGTATGTTCTAGTCATATAAAGGTTACAAGACGAGTACTTCACATTGCTTCGAACATCACAAATAGTCCCTCACTTCCTCTATTGTTTCGCCCGTCACCAAGAAAATCAAGAGAATGATTTTGTTCCCTATCTTCCATTCTAGCATACATGGTGATCTTTCGATGCTTGTGGACTAAAAATAGAGGAATAATATTTTACTTTCTTGTAGATCTCCGCAAAGAAAACCAGTTAGAAGGTGGTTTTCGCTTCAAAGATGTGTATCTCTATTATATAAGTGAAGAGGTGGGGGTGGACACCAAAATTAAGAAGAAAAAAAAGGAATAAAATAATCAAGGAAGTTATTAAGGAATTAAGTTTAATTTCCTATCTTAGCCATCAGATTTTTAGCAACATATGTTTAAACTTCAAACTAAAATATATAAAAATCTACAAAATAAAAATAATTATTAAAAATGTCAATGGTTATATTTTCTTGAGATCAACAAATAGACACCCACTTTGCTATATTTTTATATACTTTTGATTTTTTTTAAATACATGAATAATTGATCGATTGCTCATGAGCGGGGGTGCATTTGATCAAATTGATCACGAAACATGATAAAGTATTTTAGGATGATTTATAAAGTAGTAGAGGGAGAAAGATGATTTATTTATTTTAACTCATGAGCGATGATGCTAATGCCATCTTCCATGAATATTTTGTAAGATTATTCTCTTTTTTGGCGTTTTGTTTCTAAATCACTATTGCTAATCTACTCCCTAATATTCATTACACTTTTTTATGTATTTAAATTATTTCACTATTTAAACTCTTTTGAGATTACAATTACACCCTCTAAAAAGACAAAATAACTAAAATTTAATAATTATTTTTAATAGTATGAAAACTATACATTTATACACCTAATTCACTCGAGAAATTGCAATGTACTTTCTTTCAAATCTTTACATATTACTCTTTCATACGAGGCACGCATCGCGTGCATATAAGGCTAGTATATATATATATAAGTCGAGTTATACATGAATGTTATGATTCACACTATTATATGTTTGTTAATCCGATTTAGATGTTAAGAAACCAAGTTTCTTGCAATTTCGCTAATCACATTTATATTCCTAGAAATCTCATTAAAAATTTATCCTTCTTTCCAAATTCGGTCGATTATGCACATGGTGAATGGAAAATCTCACTTAATCATCAACTAAACGCGAGCTCCGTTAACAAAACATAAGACTATAACTAGTATTTTGGTTGATTAGGAGAGTCTTTTTATGAGTTTCCTAGGTAGATGCATGACAAGAATCATCAAATTGTGGAACTGTGGTACATTGGTGGACAATTTGGATAGAAAATTTGTTCATTATCTACTTCAGAAAATGTTTTGGGCTTTAAAGACGTTGTTTGATAGGTTTCTGCCGACCGCTCATCATCATCTGAGACTCATTTATGCATATAAGTATGAGCGTAATTTATTGATAGCCATGAGTATGGATGCATTTTCAGTTGTTTTCCCTAGCTTTTGTTGTTGTCGAAGAAAAACACTTTGAATTATTTCTATTCTATTTCTCTCCCTCTTATATTTATGATATAATTTTTGTTTTTAATTTACCAAAGCCTTTAATCCTAATATTCTATTTAAAATTCAAAAGATAACTTGATTTTTCAAGGTAGATGTTAAAAAACAAGTTTCTTGCAATTTTGCTAATCACATTTATATTCCTAGAAATCTCATCAAAAATTAATCCTTCTTTCCAAATTCGGTCGATTATGTACATGGTGAATGAAAATTCTCACTAAATCATCACCTGGAAGAGATCATCGTTAACAAAACATGAGACAATAACTAGCATTTTAGTTGAATTGGAGAGTCTTTTTATGAGTTTCCCTAGGAAGATGCATGACAAAAATCATCAAATTGTAAAACTGTGGTACATTGGTTGACAATTTGGATAGAAAATCTGTTCATTATCTACTTCAGAGAATATTTTGGGTTTTAAAGACATCCTTTGATAAGTTTATGTCGACTACTAATCATCATATGAGACTCATTTATGCGGTAAGTATGAGGGCAATTTATTGATAGCCATGAGTATGGATGCATTTTCAGTTATTTTCCCTAGCTTTTGTTGTTATCGAAAAAAAACACATTGAATTATTTCTATTCTCTTTTCCCGCCTCTTATATTTATGGCATGATTTCTGTTTTAATTTGCCAAAGCCGTTAAACCTAATATTCTATTTAAAGTTCAACAGATAACTTGTTTTTTCAAGTTAGATGTTCAAAAACAAGTTTCTTGCAATTTTGCTAATCACATTTATATTTCTAGAAATCTCATTAAAAATTATCCTTCTTTCCAAATTCGGCCGATTATGCACATGGTGAATGAAAATTTTCACCAAATCATCACCTAAAAGCGAACATCGTTAACAAAACTTAAGACAATAGCTAGTTCTATTGGGAGTCTGTTCATGAGTTTCCTAGGTAATTGCATGACAAGAATCATCATTGTGAACTTGTGGTACATTGGTGAACAATTTGAAGATCGGTTCATTATCTACTTGAGAGAATGTTTTGGGGTTGAAAGACATTCTTTGATAGGATCCCGTTGACCACTCATAATCAGATGAGACTCATGTATGCGATAAGTATGAGGGAATTTTATTGATAGCCATGAGTATGGATGCATTTTTCAGTTATTTTCCCTAACTTTTGTTGTTGTCGAAGAAAAACACCTTAAATTATTTTTATTCTCTTTTCCTCCCTCTTATATTTATGATGTAATTTCTGTTTTTACTTTATTACCAAAGTCGTTAATCCTAATATTATATTTAAAATTCAAAAGATAAATTGTTTTTTCAAGGGAAAAATTGGATCAAACATCACAAACTATACGTTTGATACACAAAACAACACCAACAAAAAATGTGCACAAAACAACACAAACTTTTTCTAATCGGTGCAAAAAACGACATAAGTGGTTTTTTTAGCCAAAGATTCCTTAAATCTGGTGTATCTTTAGTATTTTAGCTTTTTTATTTTGCTATCTTTTTCCCCCCACTTTAAATAAACTACTGGATCTAAAAATCACCTTGTTTCCTCTTTGAAACTCTAAAATTTCACCCAAATTGATTTTGTCAATCAAACCCTAGAGTTGGAGGATGAGTGGCAAATGTTCAAGGAAGAAATCAAAAGGAATGTCTACAGTGTATGGGTAATAGAAATCATAAAGCTAAAATACTAAAGAATCACCGGAAATATGGGAATCTCAGGTGAAAAAACCGCGTATGTCGTTTTTTGCACCAATTAGAAAATGTTCAAGTTGTTTTGTGCAACTTTTTTTGTTGGTGCTGTTTTGTGCAACAAACGTATAGTTTGTGCTATTTGATCCAATTTTTCCTTTTTTCAAGTTATTTTTTAAATACTATAACAAAACTACATAAGTTAAATAAGAGAAACAAAAATAAAAACAAGTGATAGAGGTCTGGACAATTAAATTAAATATTACAGTTGGGTTGGTTTCAAAGTTCTAGAATTCTTCTTCATCTAAACTAACTTGTCATCACATTCAAATCTTGAAATTTGAGCACTTTATTAAGGTATCTTTGCTCTCCTCTCTTAATCAAGTTGCCCAAGTGGTGGCTTCACAACCATCATGAACACAAGCCAAGACGTCTTTGTAATCTCTAGAGATAGTAAAAGAATCGTAGACTTTGCCATCACTGCTCTTCTTGTATTCAAACAACAAAGATGAGTGGTTAAATGCTGTGAGTTTGGTAAACCCAAAATCATAGTCTTGGTAAATACTCCAAACCGTCTTTAATGTGCTAAATTGAGACAAATGACTTCCTCCGCCTCCTGCAACTACATGGATTGTGCCATTTACGACACCTGAATAGTGAGATTTCTCCTTGTTCACACACTGATTCTGCACCCACCAAATCATACTCATCAGGGAATGGAAAAATAAATTTGACAAATATCTTAAGCAAAAAATATTATCTTAATACTCACTCGGTTCTCTTAACAAGAAAAGGTAAAACTCAGGTCAAGAAAACACAATTGTAAAGTGATACATAATTCCAAATCGAACTTATGAAGTCTAAATGATAGTAATAGTACCTGGTAAATAGGGCAAATCCTTTCATAATTATGGACATGACCCCAAAATGCAATATCAACTTTGTACTTTTGCCATAACTTTTGGAGGTCATCCCTACCCATAGGCTCTTCAAACGAGCCTTCAAGCCCAAACCATGAATTGGAGGAGTAGCCAAGAGGTCTATGACCGGCAAATATTAGCCAAGGTTGTTTGTGCCTATTTGCTGATGCAAGGCATTCCTCTAGAAATTTGTATTGTTCACTGCCTGCCCTCCAATCATGTTCCGTGTCCGCTATGCAAAAGTGAAACATTCCATAGTCTGCTGCGTACCTTTTTATCCATATCAATAACAAATCATGATTTTCTTCACAAGGGATTGTAGATTTAATGAGTACTTATCTTCATCAAAGTTAGTGAATGTACAAGTTTTGTACGTACCAGAATTTAGCTCTATTTTTTGCGGGAACATAGTACATTGTTTCAGCAGGGACACCACATTCACCTCCCGAGTCGTTAGTGTCGTAAAAAGATCCAGAATTTGATGAATCGCGTTCATGATTACCACTAATAACAAAAGTAATTTATATTAGCATATCAATGTTGAAACACCATTGTTGCTTAAAAGCAATTAAGGTTCCTTTTATTTGCTCCACATCCAAAACATACATTATAAACATGTTGTAAATGTCCCAAATATGTGCCAGGACGAGAGTTTGCGACTGTCCTACTGTGTTGCATATAAACGAGAAATGGATTCGAAACGACACGGAATAGGGAACATGAGATAAGTACTTGTATTATTCTAAGAACTATCCTTGATAATTGTTTTGAAACCGTGAGAATTACAAGTAAAGAAACAAAAGTTATTAAAAGTATAGGTTAAAACCTTGCAACCATGAATGGCACAGCTGATGTTATTGGCTCTACTTGGGCAGTGTATTGGTCCCACTGTGAGATGTATCCATTGGCATATGGCATATCCCCAATCAAGAAGACGGCATCAATGTTGTCAATATCCTTAGCCAATTGATCTGTGGTGTTCAATGATCCTGGTTGGTAATCTGCATATTCATTTGATCCATCTCGTTCTGCCTGAAATAATAAATTGGGACTAATGTACATTTTTATTCATAAATATACAAAACGAAAAATGATATTTGGGACATGTATTTCTCACTTTTACAATCTAGAACTTGTTTGGCTGAGTATAGGTAGTGAAACCTCGCTATAATTAAAACCTTTTGAAACAATCACATAATACTATAAATATATGTGGTTTATTATTTTGGGAAAAATCAAGTCCTAACTTTTTATGCGGTGATGGTATATATCACTTAACAATGCAATGAAAGTAGTAAATAAGTTTCAATATACCTTTCCCATGTCACCAAAGATCACAACACGTTGTAAGGAGCTTTGCCCTGGAAAAGGAGCTGACTTAAATTTATACTTCTTACTCCAAACATGTGATCCGTTTGACAAGATATGACCCATCCTATATGAATATCTGGAAAACAACCAAGGACATGAAAAGATTGAGTTAGAGAATATAAGTTATGATGATGAATATAAGTTATGAACATGATTAATATCAATATAAATAGATAAATATAAGTGGAACTAATGTATGATGTACAACATACATGGTGTTGGGCCACAAATCCTTCAAGTAACTAGTGTGTATGAACCCAGGATCACGCCAACCAACTGTTCTTGCAGGTGCAGCTACATGATTTTCATGCACATTCATTATACAATCAGTTTTTTTAGAAATCAGAAATACTAATTAGGAACTCATGTAGTAAAAAAATATTGAGCATTACTGAGAAATTCCATCATTTTTCATTTCAAATGATTGATATCATCATATACATTTTTTTGGGTCAATGAGAATAAATTGTATTAATCACCGCTTAAACCTTCTATAAGATACCAAGTGGGTTGTTGGACTCAAGTTTAGTTCGGTCATATTTAGATCTCAAGTCATTTGGTTCATGCATATGTCTACGGTTCATAGGTCGTTTACCAAGGCCAACTAGTCACAGATATTCAGATTAGATGGGGCCGTTTTCTCATATATGAATGGCTTAATCTTATTCTGTGTGTAGTTCGGGTTTGAGTTACTTATATTTGACATTGATCATGTGCCAGTTTGCAAGGTCTAAATTTATTCTAAGTAACTTGATATATCTCTATTATATAAGTGAAGAGGTGGGGGTGGACACCAAAAAGAAATAAAAGAAAAATAAATAAAATAAATCAATGAGTTTTTAAGTAATTAAGTTTTATTTCCAAATTTAGCCATCAGATTTTTAATAAAAGATATTCAAAACTTCTAACTAAAATATCTAAAAAACCTACAAAGTAAAAACAATTAAAAAAATATCAATGATTATATTTTCTTGAGATCTATAGATAGACACCCACTTTGCTATACTTTTATATACTTTTGAAATTTTTTATTTTGAAATACATGAGTAATTGATTGTTCATGAGTGAAGGCACATTTGATCAAATTGATCCTGATAGAGTATTTTAGCATGAGTGAGAAATATGATAAAGTATTTTCAAGTACTTTTGAATTTTTTCTCATTTAGACAATAAGCAAAAAATATCTTACCGTGTACTATATAACAAAAGTTGTAGTTGATGGTGGGGAGTAAGCGATGTTTTCAAAGAAAAATGAGGCAAAATGAATTTAGCTTGAAAATAAAATATGTTGTGTACCTTCACATTTTATCATGTTACAGTAGACAAAACACACATCGTATGCAAATAAAATTAGGATTTTTTTTGTTCAAACCACCTAAAATTTTCACGTTTTTAGAAACTCCCACCTTAATGAATTTTTCTTTTAAATTTTCACCTATCATTTCCAATTTTATTAGAAACTCCCACCACTTAATGATTTTTGTTAAATTTCGTTTGCAAAACCGTGAAGTGGGTCCCACATATGTATTTTATTATTAGTTTACGCTGAAATTGAAGTCAATTTCATCAATTAAAGGGCAAATCTTCAACAAATTTAGAGCAAATTTGGAACGAATTACAATTATTTGGAAAGAATTGCAACTATTTCAAGTTCCATTTTGTTAACAAAATATATATGTGGGACCATTTAACGGTTTTTTTGTTAATGAAATTTGACAAAAATCGTTAAGTAGTGGAAATTTTTAATAAAATTGTAATTGGTAGGTGGAATTTAAAAAGAAATCATTAAAGTACGAGTTTCTAAAAACATGAAAAGTTTAAGTGGTAAAATGCGACGATTCATAAAATTATCTACTGCATATTATAAAATTTCATAATAAAATTATTTTATAATCTAGTATATATATATATTCATTCTCTCATGATCTCATCCACGTCATGTAATCAAGAAATTTATTACCTAGACGTGGAAATAGTGATTGAAGAAGATGCATACCACACATTTGATTACGAGTAAAAGTCAAAGTTCCAGCAGGTGATCGCATGGTATCTGCACCCAGAAGACCCCACTCCACGAAAGGTACTGCTTCGTCTATGTCATAGCCGCTTGTCCATGTTACCGTCATCTGATAAGAAATAAGTTGAATAGATTAGACCAAAAGCACCTAT
This sequence comes from Patellifolia procumbens, assembly GCA_947645195.1. Lineage (NCBI taxonomy): Eukaryota > Viridiplantae > Streptophyta > Magnoliopsida > Caryophyllales > Amaranthaceae > Patellifolia > Patellifolia procumbens. The sequence continues at coordinate 702,815 of CANSGD010000247.1, read as the reverse complement.
GAGCATTTTTTTGTATTTTTATATTGAAGGATAATACTTACCACATCCCAAGTCTCTCCAAGGGCCAGACGTGGATAGACAGGTGCTTTAGGATTTGCAAATGATATGGTGTTTGATACAGCAACTAGCTTTGGCTACATATTCCATAACCCACTTATAAGCAAAAGTAGCATTATTAATGTCATGAGAATTATATCAAATAAATGGGAAAACTCACAGCTGATAATCCACCAGAAAATAATACAAAGGAGAAATCAGCTCGCTGATTGATCAATTGAAACTTCAAAGTGGATCTTCCACTTTTCATATAGTTCGGATTCGAGTAATTTGCATACTGGTACTGAAATTCAATGAGGATAAACTATAAATTATTAATCATGGAAAACAAAATAAAAAAATTAATTACAGTAAAATCCATTTGAAGACCTTAGTTGTTAATTAGTTTTTCACTTATGAAGGATAAACTTCAACATATACTCTTTAAATTTTATTAATACTAGTACTCTCCATGCTCCCATCTGGTAATAAACTAAACAATTGGGAAGTCTGCAAAAATAAAAATAAAAGTGGAGAGAAAAAGAAAGAGAACAAACTCCAAATAAGGTAAAGGTAAAACTAGTTATCTATTGTGAACCAAACATTTTCTCTAAATGTTAAGCTTACTTATGAAATAAAGTTATACTGCCTTTTCTTTTTATTTGTTTGATTTGTCATATTTTTCGATGAAATTATTTGACTATGTATAACTGTAATTACTAATATATGCTTTCTCTGTGATTTTATAATTTCATTATGTAAGAGTGTTACCCACTTCCATCATGTGGTCTCCAATGCATATCTTTGACCATTAACTTCATTTATATATTATCATAAATTATGAAAATTGATATTATGAAAATAAATATGCAAACGAATCTAAAAAGACCCCACATGACAATATTTTTTCTTTTATGTAAATAAAATTTAAAATATGGTCAAATTTTTATAAGTTTGACTATCTAAATAGTAATTTGGTGGAACTTAAGAAAATAGATGGAGTCAAACCACAAAAGTAGTCAAAGTAAAGTATGTCAATAGTGTAAAAAATCTAAATGATGCAATAGTAAAAAAAAGGAGAGAAATTATTGATCCTTCTCAATTTAAGATCCTTCGCATTGGATCTCACCTCTATATAGAGTTGAGATTTAATAGGAAGGATCTTAAAATTTAAAAAGTGAGAAGGATCGATATACGTATTTTTTGAGCTAAATGTGCATATTTTTTGAACTGGATATATATATTTCAATTTTTGAGTTGTAAGTATATGCTCTTTCAAGGGAAGATGCACATTCATTTAAAGAAATTGCACATGATAAAAAAGTTGCACATTGAGTTCAAAAAATATGCACATTCAGTTCAAATATGCACTAAAATCCTTATCTCCCTTCTCATTTTAAGAATCTTTTTAAAGATTCTTAAAATGAGAAGGGTGAGAATGATGTTTTGTACATATTTTTTGAACTGAATGTGCATATATTTTGATGTGTAACTTTCTATCATGTGCATTTTTCAAAAATGAATATGCATTTTATCTTTCTAGAGCAAAAACTTACAGCGCGAAAAGTGAAATATGCATATCTAGTTCAAAAAATATGCACATCCAGATAAAAAAATATGCACATCGATCCTTCTCACCATTCTCATTTTAAGATCCTTCTTATTGGATCCCGCCTCTCTCTCTCTCTCAATCAAATAAAAAGATTCTTAAAATAAGAAGGGCGAGAAGGATTTTTCGTGCATATTTTGTGAACTAAATGTGCATATTTTTTTAACTAAAGGTGCAACTTTTTTTATTGGTGTGCATATTTTTTAAACTAAATGTGCATTTTATCGTTCAAGAATATATATTTACAGGTCGAAAAGTGAAATATGCATATCCAGTTCAAAAAATATGCACATCTAGTTCAAAAATAATGTAAATCAATCCTTCTCACCCTTCTCACTTTTAGATCCTTCATCACCGCCTACTATATATATATATATATATATATATATATAAGGGAAGAAGGGTGGGACACCAAACTTAATGTATTGCCTAATTTACCCTTTGTTGTTTAATTAATAATTTATAGGAAAAAAATAATTTATCATAAAAAATAAATAAAAAATTAATGAGAAAAATTGCATAAATAAACCACCTATAATCATCCCACAATCCCACTACATCACAAAAAGTAACTGCCCACTCACCCAACCTCAATAAATAAATAACATAAAAAAAACTGATTCAAAATACTTAAACTACTATGATATAATTTTTGCGCACATTGTGTGCATATAAGGCTAGTATATATATATATAGAGAGAGAGTCAAGATCAAGTGAGAAGTGGGTCTTAGAGTTATAGCACTTCTCACTCACAATATTATTCCCTCCGTTCCCATTTGATATTCCAATTTGGAATCTGGTGGAAAATTAATGCAAATTGAGTTGGATGGAAATCTTTTTAAATTTTATAATATATAAATTTTACATTGGTACCGTTTTAGCTTTTGAAAAAAATAAGAGAAAGAAAACATGGGTGGTGGAGAAATAAATGATTCCATAGTGGGTGAGTGTAAAAGGTAAAAAATATAGTAAATATTTGGTTGTCGAATGGTAAGATGGAATAATAAATATTCCCAAAATGAAAAAGATTCAAAGTGGAAAGAACTATAAAAAAGACCTCAAAAAGGAAAATAGGAAGAACATTAGAGTTATGCCTCTTCTCACTTCTCATACGAAGAAGCCTTCTCACTTGAACTTATCTATATATATAGAGGATCGATGTGTATATTATTTGAACTGGTTGTGCATATTTCTGAACAAGATGTGCATATTTCACTTTTCAAGTGGTAAGTAGATGCTCTTAATAGCTAAGATGCACATTTGCTTCAGAAACATGCACATGATGAAAAGAGAGTCAATTAGAGAGATCTTAAGGTTATTAAAATTTCACCACCACCAGATTAACACAAGGAGAGATTAAGAGAGTCAATTAGAGAGATCTTAGAGAAGTCTAGTGAGATTCATCAAAGAGAGTTTCGGTGAACCTTGTGCCTAATTGTAATCTTTAACCGTCTCGAGTTCATAGATAATGAACTACCTCGTTAGATTCTTGTGTCATTTAATGTTTGGTTGATTGTTGCATGACTTATTTGATTAAATGATTCCATTATAACATTAAGGAAATTTTGTCAAAAAAGATCTTATCTGTTATAAGTTATATGAAAAAACACCTTGTAAAATATTATTATGAAAACAACTTATATGTTATTATTTATCATATTAGGCCAAAAACTTAACCTTTGGACTGATTCTCCTCCTTTTTTGTGTGTGGAAGTCACACATATCAACTCAAATTTTTAGACCAAATTCTAATGCACAAAAAAGGAGGGAAAACAATAGAGTAATGACCCAAAAGTTAATCTTTTTCACCAAAATATTACAACAAAGTGTGTAATTCCAGAGGCGGAGCTATGCCCAACCATACTGGTGCACGTGCACCAGCATTAAAAAATGAAAGTTCATTTTGAAAAAAAATCCCTTCCATAGAATCCATGTACTCCCCACATCAAGCGTTCGAAACAGGGGTTTGATAATGCCAATATGCGGGTGTCGCGGTTCGGTCGCTCCCGTTACTTGGCTGAATCAGATGTTAATTTCGTACTCGCTAACGATGCAAATGAGGAAACAAGGGTTTGATAATGCCAATATGTCTCAAATTCCAAGGTATTTAGAGGATAAAAAGAGATGGGTAGTGACCTAGTATGATATGATGCAAATGGAGTAATGAGTGAATGTTATCTACAAAGAGATTTTTCACTAAATAGGTAAAGTGTAAAGGAAGATTTATTTATAATGTGAACTGAAATTGGGGGAAATTGGCAGAGGAATTAGGGATTTGGATTGTGGTGAATCTGGAATTGTAGGGGGAGTAGGCTTAGGTGAAGAAGGTAAAGGGGCAAGATTTGGGTTTGCAAGAAGGAGAAGGGAATTGCAGGGAATTTTACCTCTTGATTGTTGTGGTGGGTAAAGATTTTTCTTTACTGTTCTTTTCAATTTAGATTGTTTTTCTTTTTGAGGTTTAAAAGGTTGTTTCTTGCGTAATTGTTTTTATTGTAAAAAAAAAAGTGATTTTCTAAAACAAAGAGCTATTCAAAGATCTTTGTCTATTAAAAGACTTGTAATTTTTCTACAAATAATAACTATTTTAATGTTACGAAAACAGAACTTAGAAATCGAAGGTCACTTTACCTTATTTTCATTAAAAGAAAGTGTGTAATTATTACTTTTTCTGATTTGTACATACTTTTTTGAGCTGTACTGTAAGTCGAAAGCCACTTTTCCTATTTATACATAACTGTACGTAAATTGGCTAGAAAATCTCATACTCTTACTATTTACTAGTCACTTCGAGTCTCTAACGACGAATTCGATTTATGTTCGCAAATCGCATCTACAAAGCTGCAATGAATTAATGCTTGCTAATTGCTAATTTGAGCTAATGCCTGCTAATCGTCTACAATGAACCAATAAACCAAATCCATCTACACTAATTTGTGCTATTATGCATAGAACCAATGCCTACTATTCACTAGTATATTCTACTAATTGCTAAATTTGAGCTTGGGTGAAAATACTAAGAGCATGTGCATATTTCATTTATATTTGGAAAATTATCATTTTGGGTACCTGAGGTTTGACAATATATCATTTTGAGTACCCAAGTTCTCAATAATATCGATTTGGGTACCTGAGGTTTGACAATAGGTTCAATTTAGGTACCTCTATACTAACGGTGTTAACTTACAGTTAAGTGTGACCCATTTTGACCGGTCAAACGGACGGTTAAAAAAATCGGGTCCGGGTCGAATAAACGTTGAAAACCCCGGACATTCGGTTTCGGTAGACCCAACGAGTTAAGGATGTGAATTTGTCAAACGGGTTGGTTAGAATAAAATTTTTTTGAGTTCGGGTCCAATAAACCTTTAAGACTCAGTTCAGTTTCGGGTAGATAATCAACGGTTCTAATGTATTTAAAGATGTAATTGTTGTTATTATTTTCAAAAAAAAGTGTCAAATCCAATACTACTCTTGAAATAGATTAGAGTCATCGATCATTTTAAGAAGTGGGTCTACACCTGTCAAAATCCGACTCGAAATCCAACCCAAAAATAATGGTTTTGAACACAAATTTTTTTATCCGAACCGAGAAAGCCGTTTTTTACTCGACCGACCGGAAAATCATTATATCTATAGCAATAGTATCAAATTATGGGAATTTTTTACAAATATGACCCAAAAACTAAATAAAAGAAAGATCAAATTCAAATCCTTAAACCCGTTGGGTCTACCCGAAAGTTTTCTGGGGGTTGGTTCCTCTACTAGAATAGGTTCCGAACGCCTCACTTCTCTGACTTTCGGTCCTTATCTTCAATCATAAGATGCTGAACTGGGCGTTAAAGGTTTATTGGACCCGAACTCGAAAAAAATTTATTCTAATCGACTCGTTTGACAAATTCACATCCTTTAACCCGTTGGGTCTACCGAAACCGAATGCACAGTGTTTTCATTTTTCAACGTTTATTCGACCCGGACCCGATTTTTTTAACCGGCCCGTTTGACCGGTCAAAGTGGGTCACACTTAATGGTAAGTTAACACCGTTAGTATGAAGGTACCTAAATTGAACCTATTGTCAAACCTCAGGTACCCAAAGCGATATTATTGAAAACTTGGGTACCCAAAATGATATATTGTCAAACCTCAGGTACCCAAAATGATAATTTTCCTTTATATTTTGTTTCAATTTACAAAGTGGAATTTTATTTGGTTGTATTTTGTAGTACTGTTTGTACATTTGGTTGTAGTTAGTAGTACTACTTGGTTATATTTTCAAGTTTTATTTAGTTGTAATATGAAGTTTTTTAGCTTTTGGAATAAAATCTATTACAGAGTACTTTTGATTAACAAAAATTGATTCTAATATGTGATCGACAATTAATGGTGAACCACCATCGAAAAATCCTGGATCCTCCACTGTGTAATTCTATATATAATGTCATATAAGGTATTGTCTCGCAAACAAAATTATATAAAGTGTATTTTCACAAAATTTATAACTTATAAGGTTTTTTGTGACAAAATTTCCTAAATGATTAAGTGCAATGAAAAGATTAGAGACCTACTCTCTAATTATAAGCCAATACCTTAATGGGTGCAGTGCAAATAAATGGTTGTTGAACTCTTGTGTTGCCAAGTTCTTCACAGGTTGCGGATGCACTGTCATGTAAAAAAGTCATTATAATATGAAACTAAAGAAAAGATGCATGGAACTAAACTCAACCCATATACATCTAAAATCATTTATAGTCATGATCAAATTGCTCATAAAAAATATTAATAAGACATGAACAAAAAAATAGCCCTATACTTATAAGTAAAAATAGATCACATTGTAATCAATTATAAAATAGATCACAATATGATCTATTTCGCAAAATAACTCGATCTATTTCGCAAAATAACTCGATCTATTTCATGAGCTACTTTTCCACATTTAAAACTATGTCAAATAGTGTAAGTTTTAAGACAAAACTATGTAGTTTTGTACCGTAGAAAGCAAAAAAAAAAAAAAAAAAACTATTGCACTGATGCCTTGTTAGGGCTCAAAATTGCTGCCCCAGTTAATGGGTGCCACGACACTACTGCTGACGAGTGTCAATCATTTTTTTCCTTTCTCAAACCTACAAATTTATAAATATATAAAAAATTTATCAATGGTCATATTTTTTCAAAATCTACAAATAGACATAGACTTTTCAGAAAGTAGGTAGTTATTTTTTATTTTTTTTCTAAAATAGGATAGTTATGCACAAAAGGACTCCAAATATAGGTAGTTTCAACAAAATAATTCAAACAATTATTTCTCTTCAAATCTATTTGTATGAGTTTTTTTTTTGCTAATTAAGGAGTCTTTTTTACCATAAATGAGTATTCAAGCTTAGTTAACGTTTAATATTAGAAGCTAAAATGTTATTAGTATCTTGTTTTAGTTAATTCATTATAATATTATCTTTAATATAAAATTAGTATAACATTCTAGCGTCTATCTATTTTGCTAGAGTAAACCGTTGTTAAAAGCACATAAATTAGTGAATTGAAATCTATATACTGATCAAAACTTAATTAGTACTCAAGTGTGAGCATATGTGTAGTTCGTCATATGTTACTCTCTATCTCATGTTGACATATCGATTTGAACCCATTACCAACTATCTCATGTATTTTTGGATGGAATGGAGCTGAGTTGAACTGAACTGAAGTAAACTGAATTGAATTGGATTGGACTAAAAGAAACCGAAATCCCTCACTCAGTAGGAACAGCGAAGAGCTAAATTGAAACAGGTTGGAATGAAACTGAAATTATTTTACATTAATTCAGTCTAACGAGCATTAGTTGTCATCTTCCAATTAGTATATCTTTCTACCTTGATAAACAATCTAAAAAAAGAACAAATCTCATGAGTTAACGCATTTCATTACCCTTTTAGATTGTGTATTTTGTTATGATATACTCTTAAAAAGAACATATCCTTTTGCCAAAAAAAGGAGCAACTTGTCTTATAAGAGAATGTCTACTTTTAGAATAAAATTAGGCAACGACCCACACCCAAAATTAAGAAGTGAACAAAGTGTCTTTCTGAAGATAGTGACTAATTTAATCCATTTCAGATCTATTTGATCCATGTCATAACTTGTTTTATCCATTCAATAATCAAAATGTTTAATTCATTCAATATCTAACTTAAACCATTTAGTGACTAGTTTAATTCATTCGGCAAGTCTAATGGTTTTCAAAATAATTGTTTGTTGTATTTCGAGAGTAAAAGTGAAATAGAGAAAGGAGAAGACAAGACTAGACTAGTCAACGTCTAAGAATAGTATTGGGTTAGAGTGACATGAAATGGACTTGGTAATAAAATGTGGGCTCGATTGGTCTAATTTTTTGGTTAAAATTAGATTGTCTCTTTTTAATAATTTGCGAAGAAAGAGAGTATACAAATGATTAAGTAGTTTTTACTTTTTATTGTACGTATTTTACTATTTTGGTATGGTGTCAGAATTGATTTTAAAGATTAAACTAGTATTTAGACTGGGGCGATGCTCCGGAATTTTGTGTGATATAATTTACTAATAGTTGAAAATTATTAATGTCATTAGCATGAAAAAACTTATCATATAAAAAAATCGCCTCATTTATAATATGAATTTTGATAGAAAAAGCAATAGTAGTATGTTGAAGTAGTGGTTGGAGCTCTTTTCTTGCATACTTAAGGTTGTGGGTTCAAATTTTTATGTAGATAATTTTTTTTTTAATATATGAGAATAAAGTGAATAAAATGGCATAAAAGAGAGATGGTGACACGTGACGGATTGTAAATATTGCATATATATATATATATAATATAATATATGTAAAGAGAGAGGGGTGATGATGCTTATGGTAGGCAGCATGGTCCTGCATAACATTAATTGGCTTAGGTAGAGTCGTAGAGAGGAGAATGGAAATGTGAAGTTTGCAATAAGCTGAGAGTAATGATATTGTACTTCTACTTTCACATATATATATATATATATATATATATATATATATATATATATAATCTCACTATTTTTAATTATGAAATTGCATGAAAATAAGACGAAAATTCTTTAGGTTGACCTTACTTCAAAATGTGGACCTCGATTCATATCACGTGAGTTGTAATGATTACAACTTTCACTCACTCTATGTATGATATAGTGTATCTATATCTCTATTATATAAGGGAAGAGGTGGGGGTGGACACCAAAAATAGAATAAAGGAAAAAAAGAATCTCTTAAATGCTTTATCAATTCGATAATTAATTACTTCACTGATTAAGTTTTCAACCGTTGCACGCATCGCGTGCATATAAGACTAGTGTGATATAATGTATCTGTGTGTGATATCGTATATGCATTTTGTGTTTCTTTCTACATAATGATTACAACTTTCACTCACTCACTCACTCACTATACGTAATTATTACAACTTTTACTCACTCACTCTATGTAATGATTACAACACTCACTCACTCACTCTACGTAATATATTTTAGGAAAAATTGACTTGAATAATCCAAATTATGGTCGTTCCGCCAAGAATAATCTCAACTATGATTTATTCCTGTATAATCCCAACTATTGGTGAGGTCCGCCACAGATGTACCCAGGTGACTTGAAACCGTTTAATCAGGTAAACTTTAATTTTCTATTAAAAATATTTATTTTTCCTTTTCTTTCTCTCCTTTCCGCCCTTACCCAACCACCATTACCACTCCACCCTCACGACAACCACCACCTTTCAGTTTCACCCTTACCCAACCACCACCACCACTTACAACTTTACCCAACCCCCTAAAATTCTTGTACATTAATTTCTCATTTCCCAAATTCCCACTTCAACATTTCAGAGAATTCCTCCTCGCACAAGCCGAATCCTTGAAGTTTCAAACCTCTGCAACAATGGCGAAAGAGAAACAATAGTATCAATGAGGGCTGGTCAAGGGTTCACCATTCTCGAATTCAAAGCTATATTAATTTGCCCTAGAAAGCTCGTTGAGCTCCAAAGCTACTCGACTCTTGTTCGCCTGACGATGTCTCTCTCATTTCCTCTAAATCTGAACGTTACAATGGTCGCGATGCTGTCTCCTCAACTCCTCCTTTCTCTCTCACCGCCGACATAATTTTCAACCCCCTCCATGGATCTTTCTTTCTCTCTTTTTCAGTGCGTTTTAGTTTGATTTCAATTGTATTTTTGTGATGTTTGAATATGTGCAATCGAAATATGTAAAAACAAACCTGAAGAAGAGAGTTATCATCTTGGCAAAACAAATCTGGGTTGGTTGTTGCACTGATTTGAGTGGTGCTTGGGGCTGGGTTTTAGGCAAGGGTGGTGATGGGGTAGCTGGTGGCTAGGTGGGGTAGGGCTTTAAGTGGTCTTGGCTAGCAGTCACGTGAGGGAGAAGTGTGAAGAGGTGGAAGGGTAATGGGGATTAAAAAAAAGCAAAAATAAAATAATAATTGAAAATACCGAATAAGAGCATGACACGTGCCTGTTTTACCGCTTAAACAAGTTTCTTTCAGGTCATGGTGCATTTGTAGCGGACCTATCTAATAGTTGGGATTATACAGGAATAACTCATAGTTGGGATAATTCTTAGCGGAACGGTCATAGTTTGGATTATCCTAGTCAATTTTTCCTATTTTTTATATATGTTAGTGTGTTTCTGTCTGATATAGTGCATCTAGTTATGATATAGTATAAGGATTTTTCATATAGTGTATTTGTGTACTATAGTCTATTTGTGTTTCTTAGTGTACATAATTTATTTATATTCTACAGTGTCTTTCTGTGTGATATAGTTTATCTATTTAAGATATAGTGTATGTAGTAATCGTACGAAATATTTTCTATATATGCTATAGTGTGTTCCTGTCTGATATATTTTATGGATTTGTGATATATATGACTTGAAGTAATAGTGTTTGTCACAAGTCACATGCTTTGGGCTAGTGCACACTATTTTTAATGTGAACCGGGTCCACGCAAGTCAGATTGTTTAATGGGGGCGTTTGTTTGGTGGAATCAAATGGTGAGAATGAGATGATAAATTTCTATTTAATTGGGATTTGTGATTTGGGATGGACATGAGATTGGGATTAAATGAGTTGTATTTGCATTAAAATCTCTATTATACTAAGGGAAGAGGGGGTTGGACACCAAAAAAAAGAAAAATCTAGCAGCCTAACAACTGAACTAATTCGACAAATAATCGTTTCACAAATTAATTCTTTAACTGCTTTTGCACGTTGCACATGCATTTGATGCTAGTAAGACATGAAGGGAGCCATGTGTTATGGGTGAAATCAAAAGTAATGGGTAAAAAGACCTATTTGTGATTAATAAAGAGGAAGGCAAGAGAAAGTAAATGGTAATTAAGAAGGACTTTTAAGGAAGTTTAAAATTTAGTCCCTTCCAAATTCCAACCACTTGCCAAATATTGTCACTCTTCATACTACCTCCTAATCTCAAAACTCTTATTCGCACATAGAAAACGCCTCGTGAGGGTAATTCAAGGATGGCAGGAACTTCATTTATCACCATTGTTTATTAATTGATAGAGATGGACAAGTCAAGAGTGAGAAGTTAAAGTGTGAGCGCGCTCAGTAGCCTGTCATGTATCGTTCCATGTCATACATTAATATAGTGTCACTGTACATCTTACATGTCAATTACATTTATGAACAAAAATGCATGTGGGAGTATTTGATACCATGACCCAATGTTATCAGGATCCTACTTTTGACCGAGGAGACAAGTAGGATCGTAAGACCCTACATAATTGGGTAACAGAGTGATAATTATATTACAATATGCTAGAAGAGTCATGTCAAATGTTTAAGCACAATAATAATACTGATTTTTACATCCGCAAATGAAGATATATATATAGTAGTTAAATTTCACTAAGATTTATGTAACATCCAACCTAAATCTAATAGGTGAAAATATTATATATATAGACACACACACACATACACTAGGATTGGATAGTAGATCGTAGGATCATAGAATCGCATTAAGATTTTATGATGCAGACTTTTAGTTGAGTAGGATTGAAAGAACCTATAAAAATAAGATTCTACATAGGATCAGGATCGACGAGGTTCTTTAGGATCATAAGATCCGGAGTTGGAATTTAATAACAATGATGAGACCAATTGTTTGAAATCTCATAACTCTAGCACCAAGGTAGAACCCTATTAGTTGTCAAAGTCCAATTATTGAATCCTTTACCTAGGACCTTTTTTTTAAAAAAAAAGGGGGTAACTCCCCCTATTTACAATATTTTATTACCCTTCGAAATTGTGTAGTGACTTGTTATGTAGCATCATTTAAATTTTATCTCATGAAATTAAAATTTATTTGTATCAATAATTAAGTTAATATAGAATAACCTAATGAAAAGTAAAATAAAATAAAAATTTACCAGGTAGATTGCTCGGGCCCAAAAACTAATTTTAGTTTAAAACGTGAAATTGAGAGGAACTCCTATGGGGATGATTGAAAATGGCGGTTAGTATAAAATACTCCAACCATCTCATTCTATTTGCTACATATTGATCTTAATCACTATTCACATTTCAACTTTGACCGTCGTTGAGTTTATATACGCAAGGAGAAACGTACTCATGTGAGATCTTGTTTGATTCCCCTCAATGTATATAGTCTAAATATAGGTTTTATAAATTTTTTCCTATACCTAATTTAAGATATTAGTTTATTAAGTTGTACCTCGTAAACTGTGAAAAAATAAATATAACAAATAAAGTGAGACAAAGGGAGTAATAAGTAGGGATTTTTTCCTTAACATTGAGCATCAATGGAAGAGAGAGGAATTATTCTCGGGCAAACAAAAAATGATTTGGCTCTACTGTTTGGGCCCTCATTATTTCGAGGCACTGGTGTTATAACCCTATTTGTACAAGTGAATAGCAACCGTTGGAGGGGGGTTTTGGCTTATAATAATCTCTGAGTAGGGTTTTAGCGGCATACTAATTAGTGTGCACCGGGTACATATGAATTTTTTTTACCAATTAAATCACCTATTACACCACTGAATTCCAAAATTTGATGGTTGGATTGTAAAATTTCTCGTGTCAACCAGGTAAATTTAATAATTTTCTATCATCACCTTCAGTTCTAAATCTTTTAAGTTTTAATCTATGGCTGATTACTGGGTAATCTGGTATAATTTTTTTTATTTTAAAAATAAAGCATTAGTTTATTGAAAGAGAAATTAGTTTGTAGATACTATGCTGAGAAAATTATGGTTGAAACTTTTGCCGATGTTAATATTATCAGATGTAATTTTACCAATGTTAAAATTATAATGGTGTCTATGCTAATTGTCACGTTAACTTTGTGAAATCTCTATATTATAAGGGAAGAGGAGGGGTGGACAATAAAAATAAAAAAGATCAAATAGATTATACTAAATTAAATTAAATTAAATTAAAATTAAATTAAAATTAAATTAAATTAAATTAAATTAAATTAAATTAAATTAAATTTAAAAGTTAAAGTTCCTATAATTAATTAGCTAAGTTTTTTTATATATTTTTTATTTTCAATCTTAGCTATTTATTTCAAACTAATTCCTTTTGGCCGATAAAGCACAAGTGTTTACTTTTATAATTGTTTTATTTTCACTCTCCTACTCCTCTCTCATTCTCGCTTTAAAGGACATCTTCCATTAGTCGTTTGGTAGAATTTTTTGTCTTCTTTGGCGTTTTAATTTCATATTATTATTGTTAATCATTTGTCTAAAAGTTATTACTCACTTTCTATTATGTGGTTAGGTTGTTTCACTCTTTAAATTCTTTTGACATTATAATTACCCCCGAAAAAAAATCAAATAGCAAAAACGTAACGTTTATTTGTTAAAAGACAAGGAAAATATATACACTCAATGGAGAAATTACAATAGAGTTTCTCCAAAATCCTTACTTTGTCCTCTTTCGCATGCATCATGTACATATACAGAGCCTCTAAATACCCCCAAAGGCCCATCATAAAGGTAATAAATGATTATTTCGTAAATAGAGCAAAGATCATTAAGGACTTGTTCTCTTCAATTGAAAACAACTAGATAAATTGACCTAAACTGGATGGAGCTGAACTAATTAAAATGAAGTAAGCTCAATGGAACTTAAATAAATTAAATGGAATTTATTAACATATAATTGATAAATGATAATAAATTAATAATATAAATTATATTGATAAGTAATAAATATAAATAACTAAGAATATTAAATGAATAATGATAATAATAACTTAGTTATTAATGATTGATAATTTTATATAAATAATTAATAGTAGTCATAATATGAAATTAATATAATACTCCTACAACATTATCACATTTCGTAAATAGAGCAAAGATCATTAAGTACTTGTTCTCTTTACCTTATTTTCAGTTCAGTTAAGTTCAGCTTAATACTTTTAATATCACATTATACTATTTCATTCAGTTCATTTCGATTAAACTATTTTTAGTCAAAGAGAAAAAAAGTTAAGTCTCTTTACTTGGAGGTTGGGGGTTTCATGTCTAAAATGTTTGCTTCAATTCCACTTCCCTTTCTTCTCATTTATGTTTTCTTTTTTTTTGTCCTCTTTTATTATTTATCCTACTTGGATTTTTGTCTTTCTCATTCTTCTTATGTTTTGTTTCTACTTTTGTTTGTCTATTTTACTTAGGATTTTCCTATTTCTCATTCATCTTTTGTTTTAAATTCTCTTTTTTGTTATTTATCTTAGTAATGAACTTTTCTTTTGCTTTCGAAAAAAGCTACGTATACACATAATAATGAATTTTATTTAGTTTCTAATAAGTAAAATTATACTCCAGCAACGAAATATACATGGAAATTGATATTATGAAAAACACTTTGATAACATTTATTTTTATGTCAGAAAAATAAGTTTGAAGTGAGTTATTTCAATAACTCAAAACTCAAAGTGCAACAACGAAATAAAACTAGGGAAGTCTATATATAGTACCGGCCCCCTTATGTAAAATCCTTAGCTTCACCCTTGAAAGGATATACTATGAGAAGGCGAAATAATATCAAAGGTAATCCATTACAATTATTGTTGTTAGAGATCGTTATTAAATATGACCTTTACCATGTTTATGTCACATGTGTTATTAGTTCTCTAAAGAATGCATAAACGCAAGTCATTGAGTATTATACAATTCCTCTACTTTTTTTTACGTGCAACACTTTACTAGTTTGGGCTGAGATCCTCTAGAGTTGAAAAATAACTCTAAATTGTAGAGTTAAGTTAAAATAGTAAAAAACAATAATAACTAATTACTTAGTATATTTGTAATTACTATGTTAGGTAAACTCTACCAACTCTACCAAATAAAAACTATAGGGGATCTCAACACTAGTTTTTGCATTGTCATATTAAAACTTTGACTGTATTTTGCATCAATATTCTATTGTAGATAAATATTAGAAATATTAATAGTCAAAAATGATGTTTGTTTTAGTGAGTATAAAGTCAAAGTGTTGCATGCAAAAAAAACGCTAAGAAATAAAGAAAAGCATATGTATCATTAATGGATAAATTGACTAGAATCATCCTAACTATGTCCGATCCGCTCAAAATAATTGCAATTATGAGTTATTCTAGAAAAATCCGAACTATTAGGGGTAACTTTCCAAAATAATCCGAACTTTATTTTTCTTGCCTTCAATGATCCATTTTGGAATTACTATACATAATAAAATTAAGAGTTTGGATTATTTTGAGAAGGTACCCCTAATAATTTGGATTATTATAGAATAACTCATAATTGAGATTATTTTGAACGTAAAGGTTATAATTGGGATTATTCATAGAGGGAGAGAGATTTATTGGTTACTTGAACTTTGCTGGGGAAAAAATTCCAATCCAGTCATCTGTAGCCGGATGGGGTGATTGGAGCTCCACTGTTACCCATTCGGTATCCTCATTCTGCAAACCAAAATGCCATAGGGGAACATATAAGTACTTAAAGTTGACCGCTACATGTTGATTCAATTTTAGGAGTGGTGGAGCCAAAACTTTGAGACGATGGTGTGGTAGGTTATTAGAAAAGGCTCACATAAATGGATATATGTGGAGAACAATCATAATTTTCTTTTTACTTGCTCCATTCTTCTTATATAGTTGTGTCTTTTTACTTACTCTATTTCTTTTCCGGTATGTGATCCCAATATTAATTTTAGGAAAAATTGTCACAAAATACCAAGGTTTTAGCACTTTGTCAAAATAAATACCAAGGAGTTGCGAAATGTGAAATAAATACCAACAAGTTATGTTTTTCTTAGAAATCCATACCAACTAACAAATATCCGTTTATTTTTCGTCACTTTTTCACCCAAATTTAACCCACCTTAGATTGTCTGTTGTTCAGAGATGAAGTTGAATGGATTTCTAGGACGGAAAAATAGACAGATATTTGTTATTTGGTATGGATTTCTAAGAAAAACATAACTTGTTGGTATTTATTCTACATTTCGCAACTCCTTGATATTTATTTTGAAAATATGTTAAAACCAGTATTTTTGACAATTTTTCATTAATTTTATCCATCATATCTTTGTTTTTGTCATTTACATATAATATTCATTTTCAGTTTGCCTTTTTTTTATCATTCAACAATAAAATTATTGTTATATTAACGATTTCTAACAAACCTCATACACACTTCCTAAAATTCTTGTGTCTGAACAAATGGAGCAAGTAAAAAAAACGAAGGAGAGTATGTGATAATTATATTCCAAATCTACAATAATATCACAATATTGCATTTCATATTCATTAAAAAATTGATAACCAAGTTTGTAAATTTGTGCCAAAGAATAAACGCCAATTAAGATGTTACTTTCTACCTTTCATAAAACTTTTCTTTATTAGGTTTTACTACCACTTTCTATTTTTTGGGTTGTTGGACTTGTAAGCTACGAAAGCCCAACTCTTTACAGCCCAGGTCCAGATTACTTTGACCAAGTCTAGAGGTCGTAAGCATTTAATATTGAAAACCAAAAGGCCAGCCTCTCCAAAAGAACGAAGACTTCTAGAAACTTGAGGGAGCTTATGAATGAAGGCGCGAAATTCAAAATATTTCCCAACAGTTGGGAAGTTAGAGGAATGGCAGTTTGAAATCAAGGATAAACCGCTACCTCATTTGGCTATAAATAGAGGGTTTCACTAGAAGAAGAGGACATCAATCAACAATCAATCAAACAATACACTTTATTCCTTAGATCTTAGACATCTTCAGCATAGTTTTAAGTAGTTACTGGCAAGAACACTCCATGTTCTAACGCCCCTTACCGTTACTTTGTCTCATTAAGTGTAAGAAGGATGATGGTATACCTCTCTTTCTTCCTCAATTAAGCTTCTTTGTTACTCCCTTTTCCATATAAGTTTGTGTGTAAGACTGGAAATTATATCATCATCAATGAAATAGTTTCTTTCAAGTTCGTTCTTGTTATTATTTGCTACTTGTCTCTCTACAATTCCTTTGTATTTTGTATCGCACGCTATTTTCTTAGCCATTGATAGTTTGTGGCTACTTGAGTTAGCGAGAATCCTTTAGTTTTAAGGGCATCCCTTATCACTAAAGCCAGTAACCGTTAGGAGAGTGAATCACCTCTCTGGTGTTCTGGACCAACTTGCGATGGGGCATCGTTACTTGTTTACAAAACCATTTTTGTACCAACATTAGGAAACATGTATGAATGACTCTAAGGATGGTCAATTATCATGACTCGTGAGAGAGATAGAGAAATAATGATAATAACTAGTATTAGTACTCGGCAATGCACGAGATTTTTAGTTAGGTATAACTAATGTAATCTAGCAAGAAATATATCAACAAAAAAGAAAAATAATAAGTCATCATTACTTTATACAACTTAAGCCTTGGTTTTCATTTATATATCATCATTATTTTTGATAGAATCATCGATAACAGTATGATGGCATGGTGGTTGGAGCTCTTCGTTCCATATTTGAGGTTAGGGGGTTCGAATCTTCACATTAGACAATATTTTTGATATGAAAATGATGTTGGATAAAATGCTATTAAAAGCAGGATGATGACACGTGGCCAAACATCAACCCTTGGCTACACTTTTTAATACACTTTCTTAAATATCCGGAGAGAGAAAAGTTATTAATTCTACTTCAATTATTATGGTTTCTCGTTATCTCTCTCATGAGGGTTACTAACTTAGGGTCACCTTTTCACTAAAACTATGTTCTTTTCAACTTATTTAATCACTCTAGTGCTTATTTCGGAAATAATCTGATCAGATTAGATCATAAAAATTCAGATCAGAAAAAATCAGCTCAGATCAGAAAAGTTTAGACTAGATCAGATCATAAAATACTAAGAACAAAAAACAATTATAATAAGTTCAGATCAAATCAGATACAAAATTCAGATCATATTAGATTAGATAAGAAAAAAATTTCAGATAAGATCAGAAAAGTTTAGATCCGAAAAATTCATACTAGACCAGACGAAAAGAACAGACCCTAAAAAAAAGGAAATGAGGAATTACTAAAAGTATAGTAAATTATTTAATTTTTGGGTATGAGAAAAAGATTTGTTTAAAGACATGAACAATACTATTTGGACCAAGCAAACCTAAGTGATGGCAATAGGTAGACCTTACACTCGAGTGTATGATGAGCATGGTACTCTCGAATGTACATTATGAACATTTAAATGTACATCAGTTCAAATTCAAAAAACAACTTTTTAAATTCAAATTTTTGTCAAAAAGGCGCGAATGTACATCAAAAGCATTTAAATGTACATCAATTCAAATACTGATGTACATTTAAATGCTTTTGATGTACATTCCCGTCTTTTTGGCAACAATTTGAATTTTGAATGTACATGGTGATTATAAATGATTTTTGAGTGGGGATAAACTGATGTACATTTAAATGCTTTCAATGTAAATTCCCGCCTTTTGTCAAAATTTTGAATTTGAAAATTTTTGAATGAAAATGGTGAGTACAAGTGATTTTTGAGCGGGAATGTTTATTGGAAGCATTTAAATGTACATCAGTTCAAATTCAAAAATCACATCAAATTAAAAAATTGATTTTTGAACTGATGTACATTTAAATGCTTCTAATGTATATTCCCGCCTTTTGTCAAAATTTTGAATTTGAAATTTTTTGAATGATGATGATGAGTGCAAATGATTTTTGAAAAATATAAGTAGGTTTTGTAATGTACATTTGATATCCGTAAATAAACATATTAAATTTGTGAATGAACAATAACATCAAATGAGCATCTTAAATACTGGGGACAATTGTTTTTTGAATTTGAACTGATGTACGTTTAAATGCTCCTAATGTACATTCGAGAGTACCATGCGCATTGCACACTCGAGTGTAGAATCTAATTTGCGAAGTGATAGGGGTAAGGGACGACAAAAGACTAAATAAAGTACAAGAAACGATATAAGAAAAATAGAGCCCTTAAATGAAATGTATAGAGTATTTGTGGAACGAAGTAGGGTTTTTTTTTTAAAGAAAGGGAATGACCATTAATTAAAAGTGATGGAGTATAATATTATTTTGTGCTTTACTCGTCAGTTTCAATTTATGGTTGATTAGATTCCTTCGGAGCTAGTGTGACCAGAACGTTATGAGTTCGAATATCATCTACCCCTCCTTTCTAAATGGAATATTTAGCGCCATGTATGAGGGAGGCATGTGCTGCATCCATACTTCAAGCACAAAGGGCTCTTGTATGAGGGGGCGTGATAAAGTATAAAACTACTATTCCTAGGTCTTCAACCATCAGCACAAACTTTTGTTTGAATTGGTTCCTTGAGAAAAATAATACGAAATCTACAACAATTATCAAATACAAACGAAAATATACCTAACTGAATCAGAACCAATTTTTCTTCTTAAACTATGTGAAGTGCATAAACATACTACTTATTAAAATGTGAAAATATGGGGAAAGATCTTTGACAAATACAAAATTAACATTAAAATCATAAGAAACTTAACTACTCCCTTTTGTTCCCTATTGTTGTTCGCGCTTTGACTTTATACTTTTGTTAAAGCATTTTTTTGACCATCATCATCTTCCATGGCATATTAGTAAAAAATATAACTATTGAATAATAAAAAAGGTACTCATTGAGACGAATCAAATAAGACCCCAGATAACTATATTTTTTCTTATATATATTGATGAATTTGGAAGATTTTATCTAATTGTGAATAGTACCAAGATTCCAAATGAGAACAATAAATGAGAATGGAGAGAGTACAATAAACCTACAACCATAAGAAAGACAATACCCAATTTTGTACCCATTCAATAAATTCAATGATTAACAAATGATATTACAATTAAACCACCCCTATTTTATGTCTTTGTCTTTTATCAACTAACATCAAACGAATCAAACCAAAAGACCAAAATCAGACTCAAATTTATGTTGTTTTTTTTACTAATTCTAGTGTTAAGAGCCCGACTTGCTTGGACTTCTCACACTATATTGATTATGAATAATTAAAAGATTGATTAAGCATTATAAATTATCTCATTCTCATATATTGAATGATATTCATACATCTAATGTTAATATTATTTTATTTTCCTAGAAGAAAAATAAAGATCGAAAGTTGAAATGCTCAAAGACAAGGAAAGTGGTTTGCCCACTCTGCCTTTGGTAAGGCGCAATTTCCCTATCGATTCCCAAAATGTGTGAATGTGTTACTCTCAATCAAAAAAAAAGCATACCTATTGTTAAAAAGAGAGGGGGGAAATGAGAATATTATTATATATTACTACACAATTAAACTATAATTATTTACCACTAACAAATTACCTTAGGCACACTAATCTTTAACTTAAGAGATGAGGGCAACCTCAAAATGACCAAAAAAGAGAAGGTTTTCGAAGGAAGTCAAGATTTTGTAGCAAAGGATAATTTGGGAATTACTAAAATTACTACAAAACCTTGAAACATCCTCTTTTTAATTAAGTAGCATATAGATATAGGTTATAGAACAAAATTTGCAATAAAACTTCTTGTGCCATATGTCAAATTAATAGTTTAAAAAAATACTTAGGTGAAAAAAGGAAAAAAACTGCCTAATATAAAAAGATGGAAGAAAAAGGGGTAAAATGGAAATCGTCAAAATTACTACAATCTTTTCTAATCTTTGACCTTGTTCCCTTTTATATATAGGTTATGGATGACTAGTAAAATTTCGAAATGTGCAAAAACAACAAAATTTTCAAAAAAAAAATTATTATACTAATTGGTGGGTTCAAAATGGTTCAAAAGTTTTGCTTGTCTTACCCCAAAAGCTTCTTGATCTCAGGTGATCTACCTCACCCCCTTGATTAAAGATATTCTTTTTTAGATTAACCCCCAAACCATTTGGCTAAAAGACCTAAATTCTTGGACCTTAAACTTACAATCAAAAATCAAGTTCTTCTTATGGAAGATTTCTCTTAACAAGCTCCTATACAAAGCAGGCCTTTTCAATAGACATATTATAGACTCTCCTTTCTGCCCTTTTTGCCACACATAATTTGAAAATTTCCTCTAGGTGTTATGATACTATAATAGAGCAAAGGAAGTCTGGTTGGAGATAGGATCGGAATTCACAACTTGGAGATGTGATCGGAATTTACAACTTCTTCTTCTCTGGTGATCTTCAGTCTTGGGTTCATTCAAAACTTGAAGGAGATACTAATTTAAACCACCCATCTCTGCTACCTGGTAACATCCTATGTTCTATTATTCTATGGGGCTTGTGGAAAAGGAGAAACTTTTGGATCTTAAAAAAAAAGTGAATACCTTAGTCCAAAATACCATTAAGAAGGCTGTTTTTGAGGGCTGAGAAATCATTTCTTTTCAAGCATTCGGGATCTCAACCCCACCCCAAAGGATGATAAGTGGTCTCCTCCAATCTACCCTATCCTCAAATGTAATATTGTTGCCTTATTTGACTGCTTTTCTTGGACAAGAGGGGTTAGGGTGTATTAGAAACTGGAGGGGTAGTGGTTTTGTTCGATGATTGTTTTGTTGCTCATGCCCTTCCCCTTTTCATGTTAAATAAGTTGCTCTCTACACTGTCTAGTTTCACACTTCTGGTTTCTTTGTGTGGTGGAAAGTGATTGCAAAAGACGGATTACTGAGAATAATAAAAAAAAACTGTTGAAGCTGGCCCTTGCTATAATCTTATAAACTCTTTCAGGCCCTGTTTGGTTCAAAAGGTGGTATGAGTTTGGAATCATGAATCAAACTAGGGTGGTATGGGGTTGGAACTTGATTCCTAATTCCATGTGTTTGGTTCAATTTTAGAATGAAAATGATACCCTTACTAGTTATTTGGTTTAAAACATTTTCAAATCAAGAATCTTATAATATTTACATATGTAAGGATGAATTTTGGTTATATTTTTTCAAGACCAACAAATTACGAACCATGCTACAAAATAATATTACAAATTCGCAGAAGCTTAGAAAATAAAGTAAAAGAAAATAAAATTAAAAAAACTTTTGCAAGATATATCATATGTATTCAATGGTTGGTGATCAGCAAAGTGAGAAAAAAATCATATAAATACGATTCGTGGTTATTAGCAAATTGATAAAAAATAAATCATACAAACATGGTTCTTGGTGATTAGCAAAATGAGAAAAATAATATTTATATATGAATATACTTGTATGTGTGGCAAATTGAGAAGAAAAAAAGATCAGCATATGAGTGTGGTTCGTGAATAAAAATTCAAAAAAAAAACTAGTTAGGATATGAAAAATAATCATAGCCTACACACCTTTGTTAGTCATTGTGTTTCTTAAAAGATGAAGACTAACAAGTAAAAGAAAAAAAAGATCATACAAACACAAATTTAATGAAAAGAAAAAAATCGCAAAATTATATGATTACAAGAAAAAAAAAATCTCCACCATCAAAGCTATTTTAATTAAATCATAATTAGAGAAAAGGAAAAAAAAAATTACATATTGAGTATTTATGGTACATCACGAAAGAACGTTGAAGGAGCTTATTAACTGCAATATTTGTTAGTCTTTTTGTTAATTGATACCTAGAGATGAGCCATACCCACCTCCCCCCAAGGGTTTCTAAACCCCATACCTCATGAGTTTGAGGTATGGTTTTCAAAATCATAAAATCTCCAACCAAACACATGGTATGGGTTTAGCTTATTCCAAACCCATACCTAATTCCTGAATTATGTGAACCAAACGCCCCTCAGGGAACTTGAGAAGCTGTGGAACTTGGAGTTTCACCAGACTTCAAAGAGAAGAAATATTGTAGCACATCACCTAGCTAGGGAGGCTAAAGTGAGGAAGATTGGAACCTTTTGGATGATTTCTCCATTGCAAGCTTGGATAAAAATCTTGTTGATCTTTTGCTAATAGATACTAATCAATGAAATTTTGGAACTAATGGTAGTGTATGATGTAACTCTTCTAATACTTTGCCCGTTTGTTTAATGTAGTAATGCGAGATTTATTTTACCAAAAAAATTTACTTTTTTATATGGCTCGATGGTTTTTGATCTATCTATTAATATAGCTAAAAATCTTAATTGGGTGATGTGGAGGAGATAGAAATGAGGAAAGAGAAGATTGAGAATTTTTTCCATTATCAGCATTACTGATGCTCTTAGTGCCTAAGTTGTAATTAGATATTTTAGACCACTTTCATTGAAAAATTGCAAGGGAAATTCTGGACGGACTTGGATTGACTTGAATTTTTGATGAGAGCATTCAGGTGCAAAAGACTCTAGATCGGTTTCCAGATCCACTTATCAAAAGCTGATTCGATAGTAAATGTGATGTTTTACTGCTTTACTTTGCTTACATATTGATGGTAATGGTCTTTCTCAAAGAAAAAATTGTTAGTTAAGGGTCATTTTCAGAATTCGTTCTCCACTAGTTTTATTCTTTTACAACTTGTTTGGATAGTTAAAATAGGAGGAAAGGGAGGGGAGGGGAAGGGAAATGATAAAAATCCATTGTTTGGATAACAAGTGAGGGGTGAGGGATTTGGAGGGAATGGAAATGGAAATGGAAAGATCAATTTATAAGAAATTGCTCCCTGCAACATTGGAGAGATTTGGAAGGAAAACTCATTTTTCTTTCCTCCCCTCCCTTTCTTTTCTCTCCCCTTCCCTCCCCTTCTTTTCCTTCCCATTTTGCATCCAAACACACTTGGTTTAGATGAGGCGGTCTCATGGTTCCCAGGTGACGTGGCAGGTTTTATAGGTGAGGTGGCATCAATTATAAGTGACGTGGCCTTATCCATGATTTTCATACCAATAGTTATGGTTTCCATACTAATAGTTATGCTTCATTGACTAGGTTTTTTGGGTAATAGTTTGGATTCGTTCTTTTCAACTTCTTTTCAGTTATAAGTTCACATAAGTTCAAATAACGATTAATGAGGTCTAATAAGAGTTAATAAGGTTGAATAATGTCAAATAAAGTTTAATATGGTTAAATAAGGTCTAATAAGCTCACACAAGTTCACACAAGTTCACATAAGTTCATATAAGCAAAAACTAAGTTGAAAAGAACAAATCATTACGTTTTTTTTAACATTAGGATGTTTGTACCATATTTAGTCAACTCCAACAAAGAAACTCTCCCCCTCCAAAGCCACCCTTATAATCCAACCCACACCTCCAAAAACCCCCCCTCAAAACACCCCTAAACCCCTACTCTAACAGCTTGTTTAGATAACTAAATAGAAGGGTAAAGAAATAGGAGGAAGGAAAGGGGAAAGAAAGGGAAGGGGAAGATGGAGCTTCATTTTCCCTCCAAATCTTTCCAATTTTGGAGAGATGATGTTTCTAAAGAGGGAAGGAAAGTAGATTCCTCCCTCTCCCTCCCCTTCCTTCCTCCAACCTCTTATCCAAACAAGAGAACTTATTCCCCTCCCTTTCCTCCCCCCTTCTCTCCCCCCCATTTCTCTCCCCCCCCTTTCTCTCCATTCTCTCCATTCCTTATCCAAACAAGTTGTAAAGCATATTTATGTTAAATTTTAACCAATAACTATGATATATATGAGGTTTATGATTCATGCCCTATTAGTTATAATATCTATGGTTCCCTGATCATAATTACATTTTTATTACTAGTTGTAATCAATTTTTTTATAGTATGGAAAAAGAGTTATAGTTATAGATTTTTATCAAATTGTAGGAATTTCTATCAAATATTTAGGAACTTCTAGCAAATAGTTGTCATCACGGTATCAAATCCATAACTAATACTATGCACGTGGGATGACATCACGATACATCATCACTAGTTTCATGAACACGCACTCATGAGGCAGTCTCATAAGAGACCTGCTATTGGTTAATAATCCACCCATAATACAATACATCACTACCTCACTAGTAGTTTACAATAAGTTACGGTCCATTTTTTTCAACTTATTTTCAGTTGTTATTAGAAGAAAAAAAAGTGTATACATGGTATAATAAGGTCAAATAATAACGTCTAATAAAGCCTAATAAAGTCTAATAAGGAGAAATAAAGTCTAATAAGATCTAAGATATATAAGACTAGATAAGATCTAATAAATTCAAATAAAATTGCATAAGGTCTAATAAGATTTTGATATAATAATGTGCATAAGGTCTGATAAAATCTAATAAGGTCTAATAAAATTTAGTAAGAAAAATTAAATTAAAATAAATTAGTTAAATTCAGATAAATAGAAATAAGTTTTAAAAAAACTACCCTTACCTATTTGTAATATAACACTAGTGTGTGGTCCCCGACGATGTCCGGGGTTTATTTTTTTAATTGAGTTAGAATAAGATTCGTCATATATTTAATTTTTTCTAATATTAAAATTTTGATGGTATAATTTAGAATCAAATAAACAAATTAAAAGGAACATGAAAAATTGTAATGAATGGGGTTTCTTTACTTTTTTCCAAAGGTTAATCAAGCTAAAAAAATTGTTAATTACAAAATGACAACAAAAAAGGATGTGGCTTGGTGGTAGAGCCTATAACATTACAACTAATAGGTCGCGTATTCAAAACCCATTACTCGCATTTTCTGTATTGCAAATCATCACGTACAATGGGGACGCTAACATGGAGTGACACGTGGCAAACTGCAACCCTTACTTACACATTTTAATATAGATATAAGCCTTATATGCACACAATGTGTGCAAAAATTATATCATAGTAGTTTTGGTATTTTGAATCAGTTTTTTTTTATGTTATTTATTTATTGAGGTTGGGTGAGTGGGTAGTTATGTTTTGTGATGAAGTGGGATTATTGGATGATTATAGGTGGTTTATTTATGCAATTGTTCTCATTAATTTTTTAATTATTTTTTATGATAAATTATTTTTTTCTGTAAATTATAATTAAACAACAAAGGGTAAATTAGACAATACATTAAATTTGGTGTCCCACCCCTCTTCCTTTACAGATAGATTAAGAAGTTAGTCCTAGTAGATTATTTTATTAGTCTGTACAGGTATATCAATCTTCAATTCATGATATATGAATGATTGATTTTTGGCTATCAGGCACTCTATTTCCTCTCCCTCGATTTCCCCCCTTTACTAAGTTTCTTAAATACTAAAATGGTTTTCTTAATTCACTCTCTGCTCCAAAGGGTAATCTTGTTCTGTCTTTAGTTTTTGTATCTTAACTTAATGAGAAGGCAGGGAGAATATACTTTATAGTTTTAATTATTATTGGTTGTACTAACCTATGGACACTAACCCTCTAATAAAAATCCTATCGGACTATTACATTATGTTTGGTAGACGCTCTAATAAGTGATGGTAATAGGATTAATTTATGGCAAAGTCTTATAAAAGACGGTCTTACATTAAGTTTAATGTAAGACCAGCTCAATAAGCCAATTAAAAGCCCAATTATGCGTGCCACGGGCTAAGGAGCCCAGAAAAATCGTTTTTTAACTTTTCAACCTAAAACCTTAACTTTTGCGTTTTTTTAACTTTTCAACTTAAAACTTTAACTTTTGCATAAAAATCCATAACTAATAGAGCTAATGGAGTGAAGGGTATCGATTCCACATATGATATTAGTCATGGATTTTTATGCAAAAGTTAAGGTTTTAGGGCGAAAAGTTAAAAAACGCAAAAAGTTAAGGTTTTGGGTCGAAAAGTTAAAAAAAATCAACTGGGCTGGGCTGCTTAGCATGTGGCGCGGGTCATGGGCTTCTCTAAGCCTTATTGGGCTGGTCTGAGGTTAAGCTTAACCTAAGACCGTCTTATAGTAAACCAACTCTTTTATATGTAATTTTGTGCTCTCTCGTTTTTTTAATTTACACATTTTACCATTTTGGAATGTTTTTTTAATATGTATCTTTCTACCTTTTCCCATAAATGAAATGTTTACCCACCTAATTATTATACTTCTCTCCTACTTTTTTTTCCTTATCTCTACCTTTTTCACTTTTTCCTACTTTTATTTACCTTCTCTCTTACTTTTGCACTTTTTCCTTGGTCCGTACGCAAAAACAAACATACATATTAAAAAAAACAGAGGTAGTATTTGCCAATATCATAATAACATTTGTGCGCTTTTAAACTAGTGTATTTTGCATAAAATTCCGTTAACATTCATTACAAATTAAAAGGTGGTATTGAATGATAATAAAAATTTGAGAAGTATAATATAAAGGAAAAATTGATAGGAATAATCCGACCTTTGGCCGGTCTTCCATCAGTGGTACCACCTTCAATTAATCCAGGTATAATCCGACCTTTGACACCCATATTCTCTCATTGGTCCCTCACCTGTTGGTAAGTGATGGTGACCTACAATCATGGGTAATCCTCCTAATTACGTGATTAATAGCTAATTAAGTATATTTAAAACTTAAATTTTTAATTAAAATTCTAAATCAAAGTTATTAAAAAAAAACTTAATTAAATCCCTTCCCTCCCCCCAGCCAACCCCCCCCCCCTCCCCTCCCCCTTCCTCTGCGCGTGCCACCCCACCCCCTCCCCTTCTGTTGCCACCTCCCCCTCCCCCACCGGATTCGCTGCATCTCCGGCGACCGCACTCTCACTGGCACGCACTTTCACTCACTCACTCACACTTAATCACTCACTCACACTCAATCACTCACTCACTCACTCACCACTTACCACTGTCGGAACGCCGAAGTCACTGCGAAAGGGAATGCAGAGGTGGGGGAGGGGAGATAAGGGGGCGGCAGTGGTGGGGGAGGGGAGATAAGGGGGCGGCAGTGGTGGGGGTGGGGAGGGAGGGGGGCGACAGTGGTGGGGGAGGGGAGGGAGGGGGCGACAGTGGTGGGGGGAGGGAGAGAGGGGGCGACAGTGGTGGGGGAGGGGAGAGAGGGGGCGACAGTGGTGGGGGAGGGGAGAGAAGGGGGCGGCAGTGGTGGGGGAGGGGAGGGAGGGGGTGGCAGTGGTGGGGAGGAGGGGAGGGAGGGGGATGGGGGGTTGGCTGGGGGGAGGGAGGGGGTTTTCATTTTCAAATTTTTTTTTTTTTTTTGAAAAAGTCAACGGTCATTTTGGCTGGTCAAACAGGTTGCTATCATTCCATACCATTGAGAGAATATGGGTGTCAAAGGTCGGATTATACCTGGATTAATTGAAGGTGGTACCACTGATGGAAGACCGGCCAAAGGTCGGATTATTCTTATCAATTTTTCCTAATATATATTTGGAGATTTCTTTTCATTAGTCATTACCATGGCGGTGCGTGGTGGTTTTCCTTCTAAATGACAAATGAATTTAACATCATGACCATAATTTAGTAGCACTAACCAAATAAGTCATTAACTTAAAATTATCAAAAAAAAAGTCGTTAATTAAATAGTTCCATTTTTTCAAAAAATTATTTTTGGAGTTAATTTTAAAAGACAAAAAAATTTTAATCTACTTTTTATACTTTAGCACAATTATATAGTTTACTCTTACAACCGTTTTTGATTTGCACAAGAGGAAAAAGATAGTTGAGTGAAATTTTATTGAATTTCTCAACATACACGTTCCAAATATCGACTTCTTAATACTTAATCTTTTCACAAGTTAAATATATTACTTCCTTCGTTTTTATTAGATGTAATATTTGACTTTTCACATTTGTCAAGACATAATTTTGATCTATTGTATCTCTAATTGTATAATTGCAAAAATTATAATATATATTTGAAAAGAGTATACCGAGATAAATCAAACAAGATCTCACATGACTATATTTTTCTTTATTTATAAATATCTATTAATTGACAAAGTGGATTGGATAAATAGTAATCACAGTCAATATGTTACATCCAATAAAAAAACAGAGGGAGTAATTAATTATCAAAGTTATATGATGGCAGGTGTGAAAGTCAAACACTCAAACTGTGTGCATTAAAAAGTAATGAAGGTAGTATGTCTAGTTGTTTGAAATGGGTTAAATTGATTTTTTTTAAAAAGAGTTCTAATCACTTAATATTTTCTATTATATTTCTTTTTATTTGTCTTACTTTGACTAAAGCTCTTCCATAATTGATCAAATTAGAACATCAAAAAAAAATGGGGGTATATTCTTATCAAATACTCCCTCCGTTTTTTAATATGCACATTTTACCATTTTAGGATGTTTTTTAATATGTATCTTTCTACCTTTTTACTCAGTAATGAAGGTTGACCCATTAATTATTACACTTCTCTCCTACTTTTTCTTTCTTTTTCTTTACCCTTTTCACTTTTTCCTTACTTTTACTAATCTTCTCTATTACTTTTACACTTTTTTCTTAATTCGCACGTAAAAGCAAACATACATATTAAAAAACGGAAGTAATACATTTATAAGAATGCACGAGTTAGTAAAGTGTTTTTTCAAGGTTACTATCTAAAGCACCGACATGGCGACATTACCTTATCCTTATGCGTGTCTATTTGTTTGATTGGTGTTACATGATTAGATCACATATGGAAAACCTCCTATCGATAAATAGTTGCGAGCTTGCGACACCGATTTGTTCAGTTGTAAGATTGCAAATAACATATGATAAAAGGTGGTAAAATGAATACTTACATGATAGTAGATAAATAATGAGTTAATAAAAAATTATGCCGAAAACCAAAAGTTCACCAAGCAAATGAAAAACGTTGCTTCTGTTGTTAAGGCTATGTTTGATTGGATGAAAAATCATTTTCTAAAAAAAGAATTTATCATGAAAAATTTTTGCAAGAGAAAACTCGATTTTAGATTAATTCTTATTTGGTAGGCTCTTACAATCTTACTTATATGAAGAGTTAAATGAAAATGGAACAAGGAAAAAGAAATAAGTAGATAGATGGAAAAAGGAAAGAGAAAAGTAAAGAATAAAAATTAAATGTATTTTCATCTATTTATGGAGGAAAACACTTCTCCTTATGGAAAACTATTTCAATAATCAAAAAAAACTATTTTCCACCCATAATCAACCAACCAAGTCCAAAGAAAAATAAGAAAAATAGTTTTTCATAAAAATATTTTCCTCCCAACCAAACAAAATCTAAAGTGTGGCTTTCGTTGGAAATAAAGGAAGCATATATAAATACATCTTCAACAAAAAAACTTTCAAGGGTAATTTGATGAGAAAGAAAATTAGAATTTGATGAGCATGCGTATAGAAGAAATACCTTTACTCCAAGCAATGCAGGAGAGACTTTAATGGAAGCCTTGTTGTGAAGGGCGAGAGTTGTAGTGAGAATATCAATCTTAGATAATGGTTGCACTCCATGGAAATGTTGGTGAGCTACAGCTTCTATGGAACAAATGGGGAGTAATATTATTGTTGCGGCAAATAGTAGAATTTTCAATAATTGACTACACCTCTCCATTATTTGGATCTGAATTGAGGCTAAAAGTGACTGTGGTTTGGTTGCAATCATTCAGCTATGGCTTTATTTATATATATACACATGTTCGTCATCTTAATAACTCCATCCCTTCCAAATACTCTACAGTAACGTACTGACTGTACACATTTTCTCTTAGGAATCTACCTTTTTAATTCCTTTCATTCAAAAATATTTATCTAAGTTAATATGTTTGGATTGTAGTAAAAAAAAACAAAATTATTAATTACCACCTTTTATAAACCACTTTTTGGAAATTACCACCTTAATTTTTTTTTTAAATTACCATCTTTTATTTTCAAATATTTTAATCTTCCCACCACTTAACGTTTTCTGCCTAAGACATCGTTATGTGGGGTTCACTCTAACTGCCAACTTAAGGTTATAACTAACCCAAAGAACCCAAATTCAATTGCAAATAGTGAACCCTAATCCTAACAATTTCAAAATCGAATTGTAGAGCAATAGTTCATCGAATTTGTTCGAAACTAAAAATTTCTGGCAATTTCATTCCATTAGGCCAAAATCGAATGTAGGAATGTTGTTTTCACTTAAGAAAAGTTACTCAATTTTCAGAAAAAGGCAAATATGTGCCGAAAATTAGGGCTTCATTGCTGGGTATTTTTGGGGGTGAATTAAGGCCAAATTTTTTCCTTTAACTTATCAATTTAGTATTGTGAAACCCTCATTTTATGTTCTAGCTTCAATTATGCATGATTAGTAGTAATTCCTAACATTTGTGGCTTTATTTTACAGGATTAACACTTGAAGGTGAAATTGGAGGCTTTGCAAGGTTAATATGAAAGCTGTAAATTGCATTTGGAGATGAAAAAACATGAATTTTGTGATTGGATGCTTATTTTGAGAATATATTGTTATCATTAGTTTGTAAGTATGGTGTAGGTTAGTTAGTTGGTGTTTTAACACCTATTTTTGTATGGTGAACATATATTTGGAACATGTACTATTTATGAGTACTTTTAATGTAATTCCTATTTTCGATATCAATGTAATCAAATCTACTTAGTTACTCATAACATTGCCAGATAATATCCCAACATTGCTACATTGCTACATTGTTAAAATAACACATCATTATCAAATAGTAAAACTGAAATTGTTACTACAAATAACATATTTACGATTGTCATAGCATTGTTTAACTTAAAACTCTAAACTAATCCAACTGTAGACTCTTCTTCTTGGTTGATTTCACTGGAAACTTAGGTCTAAGTGGTCCGGTTGGCTTCTTGTACTTGGGTTTAGGAAGTACAGCTTGCTTTCCCTTTGCTTGAGTTAATGTGGATGAAGCTTGACTGGCTAGAGGTTGGGATGAAGATGGTGTTGCTGCTGCTGGTGGTGCTCCATCTATTGCAACTGCACTGAATGTGGTGCTAGCTGCTTGTTGTTCCTGCAATTGAAGAAACTCAGACTGTTAGGATTTTTCTTCTAAAAAACAAGTAATATCTACATAAGTAAGATGACATTAAAGGAGTTTTACCTTCTTGCATACTATTGCAGCCCCTTTTGCTCTTTGATTACAAGACCATCCATCTTCTTTTGGAGTCCTACCACCCTTACCCTTAAATCCCCCTCGATGACCCCCTGATCATCGAGTTGAAAGTAGCCAATCATCGTGTCGATCGAGATCTGATTGATATTGGGAGCTCGGCTGACATACTCATGTGGAAGTGCCTTCAAAATCTATGAAAGGAAGGACATTCAAGCCATTGACCAGCCCTTGCTCCATTTCGAGGGATTGTCTGTATACCGCCTCTGAGTTATCAAGTTGTCAAGCCGGTTCCGGGACAGTGGAAAGGGAAGATGCCTCCCGGTAAATTTCTTGGTAGTCGATATAGACTTACCATACAACATTATTACAGCCTGACCAACGTTAAATAAGATAAAGACCGTCATCTCAACATACTAGCCCGACAGACTTCTTGGTAATCAAAAATCTGTGAGAATGATATGTAAATAGATTAAGGAATATAGGCAAGGAGCCTGTCAAGTCAAGTTCCAGCAAGAGAAAAAGAGAAGAAGAAGAGAGTTCGAAATACTCACCTCCTCCCTTGAACTGTTTTACAACGAAAACCGTAATAACATCAATCGACCCCATCTGGTCGAAGAGGACGAAGATGTAGTGCTTCGTCCCGATCATAACCGGACGATCCGAGTAGGAAAATGCCTTAACCAAGCACAAGGGAGGAGCTAGTCTCGGTTCTTCGAGAATACAAGGATGTTTTTTCTATTTCCACAGATGAAATGAAAATGATAGACCCCTCGGTCACATAACATCACTTGGACATCAAGAAATACTTTCGACCCATTCAGCAAAAGTTGATGCCCCAAGGGCTCGAAAAAAACAAAGCAGCGGCCAAAGAAGTTAAGAAGCTACTTAATGTAAGGCTCATTCGAGAGTGCTAGTATAATAAATGTTTCTCACATGTTGTATTAGTTTGAAATCTGAATGGGTCGTGGAGGATGTGCGTCAACTTCACGGACTTGAACAAAGCGTGCCTAAAAGATGACTTCCCCCTGCCTAAAATTGACAAGTTCGTCGATTTGACAGCCGGCCATGCTCTGTTCAGCTTTATGGACGCCAACGTTGGATATCACCATATTCCCTTAGCCAAGGATGACTAGGTGCATATAGTGTTCATCACCAACTCAAGTGCTATTGTTTCGTCGTGATGTCTTTTGGCCTAAAGAATGCATGGGCCACCTATTAATGGCTTGTCAATAAGATGTTCGAGAACGCCCTTAGTCGAAATATCAAAGTGGACGTTGATGACATGGTCGGCAAAAGTAAGCTCTTCTTGCAGTGAGATTGTCCCTCTCACCTCGAATTCTCTCAAAGGTCTCCTTGCACAGGGTGACCTTGTTCTTAAGGGAGGAAACCTTCTTCTCGGTGTTATGCAGCTTAACATTGGTATCTTTCAGTTCTCGACGAACCTCGGCTAGGGTGGTGTTTAGGCTCTCCTTTTCGGAATTGTATGCCTCGAGGTTGTCAGCTACCTCCTGCTTAGCCTTACCAAGCTCCTCCTCAAGATTAGTAATTTGTCGATGGACATTCAGTAACTCGTGACGAGTCTTGGCCAGCGACTCGCCTAGTTGCGATGAACCAGGACCTCTCCTCTTAGCGAGGCAGACCATCCTCACCGGCATCTGAAAAAATATAAAGTGTTAGAAATTGAACGAATCAAGTAATAGAGGAAGCATACCTTAAGTTTTAAGAGATCACCTGCGAGTGCTTCGATTTCCTGCACTTCCCCGAGAATACTGACAGCTTCAGCATCTCCAGGAACAAGCAAGTCCTCCTTGACCTTCTTGTAGTGGGCTCGAAGGGCCCAACAACTAGTTTTTTCAATGTCTACAGCCTCAGCACGGCTGTCGATTTCGTGCAGAAAGGAGGTCCCGCGAGGCCTTTACAACAGGGGCTCAAAGTCTTCGTCGTCGTCTTCCACCTTGAACCATATATTGCCTACGTGGAAATCAAGGTTCTCAATGAGTGGCTCGACGTTTTTTGTCGAACACTTAGTAGTCTTCCTTTTCGAGACCTTCTCAGGCGCAGTTATTAGTGTCGAAGTAGGTTAAATATGCTCAAGAACAAAAGAGATACCTCGAAATATTTAAAGAGCTAGTCAAGTCGACTTAAAGTGAGAGGTTTCAAAATCTTGGCACCCCGGAAAGAAGAGAAGCCTGAGCCTTGACGGCCATATCACCTTTCACTGTCGATATCCTCATTTCCTCGTCCAATTGATTGAATGATGTTCCTGCAAATGAGACAAGTTATAATGCGATCTAACATACACAAGAAAAGCAACCAATGAAGGATATTGACTCCTACTTTTGGCATACGCCGAGGAAATTTCACAGGCGGACAAAAAGTGCTTATTTGTTAGGTCTGCGTCGATCGGAAGCCAGTTATTTGGTTTATACTTCTTGTCGTTGACCTAGTACTCGGTAGCTTGGCAATGAATAGAAACAATGGCCTCCTCGAGGTACATTTCGAGAACGTTTAAATTAACAAGTTGGGCGGTTCCTCGGAAAGAGTTTGAGGGATGTTCCAACCATCACCCTGAAAAACAAATAAAAATTCTCCTTGAAATCTTGTTTGATTGGAGGGCATTTCTAATGTCACTTTGTACAAGGCTTCTTGCTCTGTTATTCACGATCGTCATGAGATGTCGAGTCTGGAAAGAATACCAACCCGGGTCATAATAGTTCTATGTGACTGCATTGAGTTTGAACATGTTGCGCCAGAGACGCAACGTCGGCTTCAACCCCAACATATCACAAAAGCCACCATCGAACCAATCGAATTGGGCAAAGGGGGAAACACGATAAGATCCTCTAACTTAGGAGGATAGAGGAGAAAGGGGAGTCTAACAAAGTAATATATCATCAAAAAGTCGAGTCTTATTTTCAAATCCCTCCTCCACTTCCCTATCGACCAATGAACTGCTATTCCCTATTTCTTATCTAGGGAAGGACACGACTCGAATCATGAAGGTTGTAAAGTTGAAGGGGCCTTGTCGTTTGTAGAATCCATAATTGAACTACATCATGTGAAAGAAAAGAATCTAAATAACTCCTCGAAGCAGGAGGAAAGGCTAAAGGTACCTTATTCGGATGATCTACAATGTCCTCTCTTCACTCTAATACCTCCTCACTATCCTCATTTTGAAAGGTTATTGTACGAGGATGAAATGGGGGTTGGGGGTCCAATACACTAAGATACAATAGGGTCCCCATTATTCCACATCTCGAGCCATAACTTATTAAGGGAGGGGTGAGACGAGGGGGTTGTTCGACTCGATCACAATGTTCATTATTAATTTACAAGAACTACTATACCTACCTCGAACTTATTAAAGAAAGGAAAAGAAATGGGTTCAAGAGAGCGTACTGTTGTCAATAAGGTTGATGGAAGTTCCTTGATACACACGAAGAAGCAAAAGAACAGCAAAGAGCAAGAGAATGCAAGAACTTTTAGAGAGAGAAAGTAGAGAGAGAAGATGCAAAGTGAATAAATGAAGCAACATTGAAGTTATTTATAACTCACCTACCCTCCTTTAATAGTCAAATGACTTGAAAAAGGCATCGGCTCTAATATGAAGAGTGAAAATAAGGCATGGAAAATTATGCCAAGGCATTTATGACATGAGAGCATTCAATAGATTATATAAATATACGAGTCGTATAATTATACCGGTCAAAAGAGAAAAGTTGACTCTGTTGAAGTCACCTCAAACTTCGGGGAAGCAAACCTCATAGCCCTAACACGGACTACTTCGAGTTTAATGGACACATCTTCATTTTCTTAATAGGGATCACTTCGAATTCAATGGACATACCTCATACTACCTAAAAGGGACCACCTCGAATTTATTGGGCGTACCTTCAACTACCTGACAGGATCACCTCGAATTTGAATAGGGAAGGCCTTCACTCAAGAACTCGAGGAACTTACTGGGGCTCATTAGCCCCTGCCAAGGACATTCTTCGACTAAAATATTGTGAAATATTTTATAAGTATTAAGCTCTCTAAACAAGGCATCTACCTCCAGCAAGATGAGCATAGGGCTCATTATCCCTGACCATGCTACCTCGGGCGAAAAAGCCCTTCCAACAAGGTATCTACCTCGAGTACAATGAGCCTAGGGCTCATTACCCTTGCCTAGGCCACCTTGATTAATAAAGGTCCCAAGACAAATTGAAAAATTACATCTTCCTTGAACAACCTCTCTCGACCAAGTCACCTCGACTAATTTGATCATGGGGATCATTGACCTTGACCAAGCTGCCTTGAGTAATGTGAGAATAAGTCTCATTAGCCCTAACCGGGTCACTTCGAGCAATATCATTCGAGTGACGTAATTCGAGTAACGTTACTCGAACAAGGCGCCTCGAGCAACCTTCAGAGGTGCCTCGAGTTAAAACAAAATATATTAAAAGGATGAGTGTCTACCTTGAATATTTTGAGAAGACCTCTTACAAAATGTAATACCTCATCCCTCCTCGAGCTTCATCACAGTCGATTCGAGTTGTCATTTAAAAGAACATACGTCGAACAAGGGTGAGACATTATGGCAACCAGGGAGTGCATCACAGTCAAGTCACTCGAATAGCATCAATCAGACAAGGTCGCTTGAGTCACATTACTCGAACGAGGTCATTCGAGCAATATTGTTCAAATGAGATCACTTGAGCCATTTCGCTCAAGCAAGGTCACTCGAGCAACATTGCTAGAACGAGGTCACTAGAGCAACATTCTTCGAACAAGAACTTTATGGGGCATTACCTCATATTTAAGAGGAAGCACCTTGGAAGAAATATTTACATATCCCCCTCAAATCAGGTCATTCGAGCAACATTACTACAACGAGGTCATTCGAATAATATTTTTCGAACAAGATGCCTCGAGTGAAATTGATCATACGTCGAATTACATAGGACACCCTTCTTAGAACAAATACACACCCTCTTCGAGCTAGGGGTAACTTGAGTTTCAAGTGACTCGAGTCGAGCAAAATAGGCATAGGTCTATGGAACATCAGTATGAAGTCGAACCACGACATTTCGCTCCACATTCGAGTTTCGTAAAGATCCCAAACTCTGACATAGAGCGTGGGGCTAATGTTTGGGCCCAGTCCATTCGTGGCCTATTCCATATATTGAAAGTACGAAAATACCATTGGAGGTATGAAGTTACCATTTTTCCCCCTAGGCTTTCCCAAGGCAAAGATGACAATCACCAATATAGCTCGTTAACCGACGGCCTTCATGACAAAATCACCCTGATCAGATGACGTCATTCCAAGTACAACCTATAAATAATATTTGGACATGATTAGTCAGATACATTTTCACACGCATACCAATATAAAGCAAGTACTAATTTTTATCATCATCTGAATCAGCTCCGGTCTAACTTAAGCATAAAAAGGACATTCTCGGGTACAACCCTGAGGTAGTTCATCTATTTTCGGTCTGCAGGATTCGAAGTAAGGACCTCGAACTATTATTTTTGTACCCTGAGCTGGACTTGGAGTCCCCGAATCATAAATTTTACTATGTTTCTTTAAGACCCGAGACAATAACAAACTTTAAATGCATTTGTATATATAAAAACTTGGCTCTGCACGCATAGCGTTGCATATAAATATAACACTAATATATTGAAAGACATTCCTAAGAGTGCATATGTGCCACGTGACATTCTTCTCAAACTACTAATGCGATTTGTTTTTAGGCGTCCTAATACAACTGCATTATGTACACATAAAGTCCTCCAAATAAAATTTAAACATGGGCTCACTACAAACAGTGACGGATCCAGGGCACATATACAACGTGGTCATTTCATAAAAGTTGTACTCGTTCGTACCATTAAGTTAGTTACGACTTGGAACAAGTTTAGTTTGGCCGTTTTAGGCACGTGTCACCATGACACAAGGATCAATGGATCATGGATCCTCCGAACACGACCGATGGAAGTACTACTTCGAAAAGTGACATGGAACAAACAAAAAGAATAGATTGAGTACAATCATTCTTTGTCCATATTAAAGGTCCATTTTTTCAACATTTTTCACTTCTTGAAATTTATTGGAAAGATTAGTTTCTGTTTCAAACCTTCTTTGTAAAAGGGTCATATCTCATTCTTGTTGAACTAAACTTATTTGAACTTCAAGTTAAAAAGCAGAACTAATCTGAACTTATATGGACTGAAAATTAGTTGAAAATAATATATTTTGGTACTATTTTGAAGGAGAAATGAGATATTAAAAGGAGTTAAAAGGCCATTCTTGTCTGTCAACTGGGGTCCTGTATACTATATAAAGTAAATTTTTACCATTTTTGAAATACAAAATATGATACTTCCTCCATTTTCAATTACTTATTACTACACTTGTACTTTGGTTATTATTCATTGTTTAGACTTTAATTGGCTTTGGTGATTTATATTTTAGGAAAAACATAGTCTTGAGAGATCTTGTTAGATTCTTCTCAATGTGTATTTTTCTATATCAATTTTAATAATTTTTACTTATTGAAAATTAAAGATATTAATGTTTATAAAAGTGCATTAGAAAACGTGAAAATTACAATTGTAGCAAGTAATTTGAAATAGAGGAAGTATTAGATTTTTTTGCCAAGTGGGGGTTATGTAACCCCACTTCCCCATGCCTGAATATGCCACTAACTATACCAAACTCGAAACCTAGCATCTTACCTACATAATTCTAAAGAACAAATGAAGTATATGGTACGATACTAAGATAAGAAATTCTATATGGTGAATCTATTTTTTTTGCAAAATCCATATGGTGGTCACTTTTATTCTGGATTATCTATGGTAACCCTTAACTTATTATTTTTATTTTCTATAACCTATTTTATCGAAAAATAATTTTATTATTACAAAAATAATTTTATAACTAAAAAATAACTTTTAATTAGAAAAAGAAAACGAAAACCCCCAAACCACCCCCCTTACCAGCCGACCACCTTGCCCCCATCCCCTTATAATCGTTGGCCACCCTCCCCTTCCCTTCCCCAACCACCTCCGACCACCCCACTGCAACCCTCTAACTGGCGAACTTGTCGAACAATAAGAAAATAAAGGCAGAGGAGAGAAACAAACCTCTACCTTCGTTATAATTAATGGAGTTCGAAAGAGGAAGAGGAGGAGACAACGTTGGAGTTCCGTTAGGGTTCATGGGTGCTCGTAAAAGGGTTCTAGTGAGGTGGTCGGAGGTGGCTGGGGGAGGGTGGCCGTCTGGGGATGACTACAGAGGGTGGGGAAGGTTGGACGACCGGTGGGGGGCAGGTAGGGTAGGGTTTGGGTTTTTTTCATTTGAAAATCACTTTTTCTAATTAAAAAGATAGTTTTTGTAATTTAAGATTAATATTTTAAATATAGAATTAATATTTAATATAAAAGGTTATAGAAAATAAAAATAATAAGTGAAGAGTGACCACATAGAATCCAAAAAAATTGTCTACCATATAGAATTTGCAAAAACATAGGGCCACCATATAAAATTTCTCTACTAACATAAGAGATTGACTTAGGCACTCAAATATTTTATTTAGGCACTCCTTTAGTCTTCCTTGTGAAAAATATATGAAAAAATATGCTCAAGGGAGTGCCTAAAGAACAATAAAGAGTGTCTAAATCACCACCCAATAAGATATGACATTTATATACATATATTAAAAAGCGTAAGCATGGAATGTAATCCGCTACGTGGCACTCTCCCTTCTATTAAACACTATTTTATCTACGTTATTCTCATAAAAAATGCAAATTGTCAATGAGAAGCTTTGAACCCGCAATGTGGAGAATAGGAGACAAATGATCTAACCATTGCTTCACTACGCTATTGTTGCTTCTTTTAAGACCATGATGATTGACTTTTGGTAAAGCTACCCACCTCTTGTAGGTGGGTTATTGTTGCTTCTTTTATCAATACTAATAATGATATTATGTGTTTTCAATGAAAAACAATAATTAAGTTATAATATTTTAATTACATTTATGAATAAAACTACAAAATTAGAACTATTTATTAACATCTTTGTATACCAATTATAATTGTTTTAAAGTAATGTATAATACAAATAAACCCCGTAGCATCGTTTGGGCCTAAATACTAGTTACTATATTATCCACACGTATAAAATTGAATGGATCAAAATAAATACTAGGAAATTTTAGGGTCCGTTTTTTCAATTTATTTTCAGTCCTTATAAGTTCAAATAAGTTCATATAAGTTCAGATAAGGTCTAATAAGAGTCGGATAAGGTCGATTAAGGTCTAATAAGGTTGAATAAAGTCCAATAAGATTTCATCTAATAAGGTCGAATAAGGTCGAATAAGATCTAATAAGGTCGAATAAGGTATAATAAGATCTTTTTAATCGTTATAAGTTAAGATAAGTTTAGACAAGTTCAAATAAGTTTAGATAAGTAAAATTAAAAGATAAGTAAAAATAAGCTAAAAGAACGAAACCTTACTCCGTCAATTATCACCAATTCACCATAGATTATTCGAGTCATTTTATATAAAATTTTATGATGTCCAAATATATTTATTTTTTTTGGGAATGATGTCCAAATATACTTTTGAAACTCAAAACATCTTTGAATGGAATCTATAGTTGTTGGATTAAAAGGCTGTGGTTTAGAGATACGACACGGAGGAGCGACGAATAGAAAGAATGTAAGGTGGAGAACAAAAATGCAAGAATCACGTGGAAACTGTTGCTTTCATCATAGTTGGCCAAATTAGAGACTGACTCGTGATCAATGATAACTGTCATCTCAAAATTCAGCACATGTTTAATATTTTGACAATTTTTGCTGATCCACTAGAGTTTAAAAAAAATAAGAAATACTATATACTTCCTTTATAATAAAAAGAATGCACTTTTTACAATTTTAGGTCCTAACAAAATAATTGCAACAAACTTAATTCTTTCCTTATT
Organism: Patellifolia procumbens; assembly: GCA_947645195.1. Lineage (NCBI taxonomy): Eukaryota > Viridiplantae > Streptophyta > Magnoliopsida > Caryophyllales > Amaranthaceae > Patellifolia > Patellifolia procumbens. The sequence continues at coordinate 661,734 of CANSGD010000247.1, read as the reverse complement.
TAGTAAAGTTTTTGATGTAAAATTACATAAATACCCTTAATTTATAAACTTAAAAACTGATTAAAGTTCTTAATAAAACATTTTATTACTAATTAATGTTTATGCTAAATTCTGCCAATGCAAAACTAAGCTGGGAACTACAGCTAGGATACTGCTAGGTTGCTGGAAGCTGCTGAGCACAACTAGGATGAACAAAGCAAGCAGAATAAAGACAGAGACAAGACACCAGAGGTGGTGACGCGGAAACCCGTGGAATAAGGGAAAAACCGCGGGTGGCTTTGAGTCCAGCAATCCACTATACTTTTGATTACAGCCCTAGTTCCTTTGTAACTAAATAATTCGTAATTCGTAAGCTTATAGAACAATGCTTGTACTTTTATATGTAAATGCTAAGTGCGTATGAACTTGTGTGTCTATACAATCATTTCAACTATATCTAGCAGAGAGGAATGTATCCGTTTGAACCAGCAACGTCTTGAAACAACTCTCAAGTCTCCATTTATATCCGCCATTAATGCTGCTGAGCATGATCCTTGCTCTTTATTGTCTTCCCGTAATTATGGCTTTTACTCTTCTGCGGATCTTCAGGCTTTGATATCTTGATTCGTAACGTATTCCAAACAGAGCTGTGTTCTTTTAGCTGGGTAGCACTAGCTGATCCTTCTAAGCTGACAGTTCTCAAGCTGGATTTCCTTAGCTGGTGGTCTCAAGCTGGGAGTTCATAGCTGTAATGATTTTTAACCTGCACCAGTAGCTACATAAATTTCATGGCGTAACAATTGCCCCTAACTTGTAGCTTGTGCTGCTGGCCTTGCGTAGTGAAGCTGCAAGTTAATAACATGTTAACATAACGTTTGTCATAAAAGATAGGTTTTTCAAGAGGCGCAGATATTAAATGAAACACATTGTAGCTTTAATGAACTGAGTTTAATCATTCACTTAAGTTCATTTACTTCAAGAAATAAATACTAGCCGTTTGCTGTGTCAGAGTAGCTTAAAGTCAAGAGATTGCACAAGGATTTTCATTCCGTTTATTCTCCTCTCTCTTTGGTAAGTCTGTTCTCTCTCTCTTCCTTTCCTCTTTCGCCTCTTTGCATGCCTTTTAAACAGTCCGCCAAAAAGAAGGTTTTCATCCCCAAACCTACTTCAATGGGAAAGGCTAAGGATGATGTGGCTTCTTCTATCACTTGGGAAGACATTGAGAATATTAGGGTTAGAGGGAGCTTCCCTGAGAGTACAGAATTTGTGGTTCCTGAAGAGTTTGATCGGCCGGAAAAGACCCCAAAAAATCTAGTTTGTTTTTATGAATACCCCTTTCTTCTAGGTTATAGCTTCAATTTTACACCTTTAGTGCGTTCTTTTGTGGAAGTTTTAAACTTCTCCCCTTGTCAGCTAATGCCAGGATTCTGGAAAATTTGTTTCACCATAGAGTCTGCTACTAGGGATTGGAGTCCTTCTTTTTCCCTAGAAGATCTACTCACTCTTTACAGCCTAAAGATCATCAGCCCCAACAAAGTCACTTTAAAGCAGAAGCCTAAATATCCCAGCCCTGTAGAAGGGACTGGTGCCTCAGAGTCTTTTTGGAAGACTCGCTTTTTCTTTGTCGCCAAGGATTCCCTTGGTGAAGCTGGGGTGTTTCTCCCCTCTAGCTGGCCTGCTGGAGGTATTATACTGTTTTTTCTTTCTTCTTTAGAATATTCTATTAACTACGACCTTAACCTTGCTTTTTCTCAGGTTCGTCTGAAGCTGTGGAAACCTTAGAAGACCGGGACGAGAGAGCGAAGGTATTCCTCAGCATCTCTCTGGAAAAAAGAACTTATACTCCCCCCTTCAAAGCTATTCCTATTTCATCCTTCACTCCTGCTACATCCGGAACCGATTCCATGACTTCAGGTAGGATAATCTCTCAGTTTAACTTTATTTTTAGGGTTTTCTAGGTACAAAGTCTTAATTACTATTTTACTGTTCTTCTGTAGTCAAAGGTAGTACTTTGTCACAAGCCGATGATGTGGCTCGGTTGAAAAGAAAGAGGTCTGGAGTGCCAACTACCTCCACTCAACCTAAGCCAGCTACTCCTGCCAAGGTTGCGACTTCTACACCTAGCATGCCTCCCCCCATAATCAAACTGGACTTGGACCCTCCTCCTCCTAGTACTTCAATGGTTAATCTGCCAATGCCAGCAAACTTCCTATCTGAGGATGGGTTAAATAATGGCATATGGCCACATGCTGAGAGGCTATACTTCCCTGCAGCAGCTAAGCGTCTCAGGTCTGAGGATCCTGAGGTGATTGTGAACCACGCGGTTCAATATTCTCTCCAGGTATAATTCGTGTTTATTCCTTAATTCTTTTGATTTCGACACTCTTTGCTTTCTACCTTTCTTACATGTTAATGTTTTTATTCTAGGCCCTGCAAAAATGTCTGGCAGCACGCTCTAGCCTGAGAGCTGTTGCTACGATGTCATCTCAGGTTAAGGCTTCCCAAGCTGAAGTGGCCGCTTTGAAGGAGGAGTTGGAGAAGGCCAAGAAGGGGCAAGCCATAGCTGAGGAGCAGCGCAAAGTTGAAACACTGCTCTTGGAGAAAGAGAGGGATGCAAAGAGGCTCTTCGCAGCTTCAGCGGAAGCTGAGATTGCTGCTGCTAGGGAGGAAGCTAAGGCTGCTAGGGAGGAAGCTAAGGCGGCTTCCTACAAGCTGGGAGAGGTAGTGAAAGAGAGAGATGCTCTGGGTGCTCAGCTGGCACATCAGAAAGATATTCATTTGGACAAAATGGCAGAGGTCCAGATTGTTGAGCCTGCCAAGCTGGCATTTCTGATGCTGTTTGAGAAATTGGAGAATAAAGAGCTGCAGAAATATACCAATGCTTTCCTAGCTACTATGGAAGTATCGCAGATCTTAGAGCTCTGGCCTTGGGTTTAACTCCTCCGGGGCAGGAGGTTTCTACGGCTGACTCCTCAGCCAAGGATCTAGCTGAGCCTTCAGCTAAGGCCGCAGCTGATGATGCCGTTGAACCTTTTAGCAGTTCCGCCCCAGCAACTGAGATGCCCGAGCAAACGCCTACAGCCGAGAAGGCCCCAGCTAAGGATGTTGCTTAGTTCTCTTCTTAGAATCTCATTTTATTTCTGTTATCGTCAAACAATTTAATTTTTCTGCTTTGGATAATTTTACCGCCGGCCAAGGGGCCGGTGTGTCTGATGAACAAATTTGTCTTTAGTATATATATGCGCACTTTTGATGAAATGAGCTAGCTGCTTTACGTTGTTTACCTGGCGTTTTGTGATGCCAATGACTTGTGTGATGGGCCCTGCTACCTAGGCGTGTAGCCCTTAGCTGATGCATCCCTGGTAGCTTCTTTCCAAGGTGTCTAGGTGTTCTTGCGTCTTTAGATAGCTTTAGGAGGCTAGGTTATTGTCTCATTTGTAGCTAGTCTTGCGGTACCTGCTTACGTTGGCTAGGCCAAGATAGTCGTTGGCATAGGCAACGACTCTCCGATGCCTAAGTCAGTAAGTTTTTTAGGAAAAAGTCTTTATAGGTAAAAAGTGCAAGGAGAATGGCCTAACCTGGCGTCCCTTGGCTCTACTTAGCGGAGTTTTCCTACCTGGTGTAACTGCTTTGCATTTGACATCTTATGTACACAAACTGATTACCTTGCTTCTTAGAAATGGTAAAGTTTAAGGTGCGAAGCGTTCCAGCTTCTGGGCACAGCTTTCCCTTCTGCTGTAGCTAGGCGATATGCTCCTTTACCTACTACCTGCTCAATTAGGTAGGGGCCTTCCCAGCTGACACCCAGCTTTCCTGCATTCAATTTCTGGGTATTTTGGAAGACTTTCCTTAGCACCCAATCTCCTTGCTTGAAAACTTTAGCTTTCACGTTTTTGTTTAAGCTACGGGCCACAATCTGTTGCTGGGTGGCCATTCTAACCAGTGCGCTGTCTCGTAGTTCCTCTACGGTATCTAAATCATAAGACAATTCAGAGTCGTTTAGCTTAGAGGTTAAGAGCCCATACCTGGCAGTAGGTACATCTACTTCTGCTGGTAATACAACTTCGCAGCCATAGACTAATGAGAAAGGGGTCCGCCCTGTTGCTCATCTAGGTGTTGTCCTGTTGGCCCAAAGAACTCTAGGCAGCTCTTCCACCCATTTGCCTTTCTTGGCTTTTAACCTCCTTTTGATGCCATTGATGATTACCTTGTTGCTGGACTCAGCTTGTCCATTAGCTTGTGGGTACCTGGGTGTTGATGTTACCAGGTTGATGTTCCATTCGTGATAAAATTGCCGCGTTTTATCACTTATAAACTGTGACCCATTATCACATACAATCTCACTAGGTATTCCAAACCTGCAAATGATGTTAGTATGTATAAAGGCAATCACTTCTTTATCCCTTACATGTTGGAATGCACCAGCTTCGATCCACTTAGAAAAGTAATCAGTCAAGGCCAACATAAATACTTTTTGACCTGGCGCAGCTGGCAGCTTTCCTACTATGTCCATGCCCCACCTCATGAATGGCCAAGGTGTCAACGTGGGGTGTAATGGTTCAGAGGGCTTATGTATCATACCTGCATGCTTTTGACAAGTTTCACACTTAGCTACGTACCTCTTGGCGTCCTTACGCAACGTTGGCCAGTAATATCCATAAGATAAGATCTTGTTAGACAAGCTCCTTCCTGCTGTATGTGAGCCACATTCTCCCTCATGAAATTCTTTGAGGGTAGCTTCCCACTGCTTTTTCTCCAAGCATCTCTGCAACATATCCTGCTTAGCTGCATGTTTAAACAAGACTCCAGCTATTACCTGGTACCTGCTAGCTTTCATGCGTATCTTTCTTGATTCCAGCTTGTCATCTGGTAGTATGTCCCTTTCTAGGTAATCCAGTAGTGGCTTTGTCCAGCTATCAGCACCTGTCTCGTCACTAATGCTAAGTGTACTGTTTGTCTCTTTGTTAATAGCTGGCGCAACTAAATGAGCGATAGGGATATTGCTGAAGCTGCATGTCCTAAGTGCGGAACCCAGGTTAGCTAGTGCATCAGCTTTCGTATTCTGGTCCCTTGGTACCTGTTGTATTGTAAACTCTTGAAAGAGCAATATCTTTGATTTGACCAGTTCTAAGTAGAGAGACATCTTTGAATCCTTAGCTGCATACTCTCTTTTTACCTGGCTAACGATAAGCAAAGAATCACTATATACCTGTAACCTGGTTGCCCCCAGATCACGAGCCACTGTCATACCTGCAATCAAAGCTTCGTACTCGGCTTCATTGTTAGTAGCTTTAAAATCACAACAAATAGATCGTACTATCATGTCCCCTTGTGGCGATTTTAGGACTATACCTAGTCCAGCCCCTCTAAAGTTTGAAGAACCATCTACAAATAGTTTCCAGCTACCTGCAGGTGTTACCTGATTAATGTGCCATGCTTCCTCATCTGCTGAAGCAGCTAGGTTAGGACTGAAATCTGCCAGAAAATCAGTTAGGGCTTGTGATTTTATAGCCGTTCGTGGTTGGTACCTGATGTCATAGGCACTGCGTGATACAACCTATTTGCTCATCCTGCCAGTATACTCAGGTTTGCGTAATACAGCTTTTATAGGATAATTAGTCATAACAAATATAGGATAAGCCTCGAAATAATGTCGGAGTTTCCTCGAAGCTGTATATAAAGCTAACACCAATTTTTCTAAAGAGGTACCTGGTTTCTGCATCGAGTAAGGATTTACTGATATAATACACGGGTAGCTGCTGATTGTCAGCCTCCCTAGCTAGTACTGCGCTAACAGCTGTGCTACTCACAGCTAGATAAAGTTGTAAAGTCTCACCTGGCTTTGGTTTGGAAAGTACGGGTGGTGTAGCTAGGTATGCTTTAAGCTGTTTTAGAGCAGCTTCATGCTCTGCTGTCCAATCAAAACCTTTATTTTTCTTAAGCACATGATAGAAAAGATGACACTTATCTGATGATCTAGAGATGAAGCGATTGAGCGCTTCTACTCTTCCTGTCAGCTTCTGAACCTCTTTCAGGTTCTTGGGGGACTGGATATTGATGAGTGCCCTGATCTGATATGGGCTAGCTTCAATTCCTCTCTGCGTTACTATGTAACCTAGCAACTTACCACCTGGTACTCCGAATGAACACTTTGTTGGATTCAGCTTCATGTTGTACTTTTTCAATACATCAAAGGTGTCCTGCAGATGAGATACATGATCTCCATCTTGCTTGGACTTGACCAGCATATCGTCAATATAGACCTCCATTGTGTCCCCAAGCTGTTTCTCGAACATCTTGTTGACTAGACGCTGATAGGTAGCACCTGCATTTTTGAGACCAAATGGCATAACTTTATAGCAATATATACCTCTTTCGGTCATGAAAGCCGTTTTCTCCTGATCTTCCGGGTCCATCAAGATCTGGTTGTAACCTGAGTAAGCATCTAGGAACGTGAGCCTTTCATGCCCTCCTGTGGCGTCTACCAGGGCATCAATGTGAGGTAGGGGAAATGGATCTTTGGGGCAAGCTTTGTTTAAATCTGCGAAATCAATGCAGACCCGCCATTTGCTGTTCTTCTTTCCTACCACAACTACGTTAGCTAGCCAATCAGGATATTTTACTTCCCTGATCTTACCTGCTTGCAGCAACTTTTCCACTTCTTCGTTGATGATCAGGTTGCGTTCAGGTGCGAATTTCCTTCTTTTTTGTTTGATAGGTTTGTGGTGGGGGTCCACATTCAGCTTGTGGGTGCAAATAGAAGGGTCAATTCCAACCATGTCTTCATGCGTCCATCCGAAGCAGGTGATGTTTTCCTTGAGGAATTCGATGATTCTGGCTTTTTCCTCTAGTGGTAGGGAGGCTCCAACCTGTACCGTCTGTTCAGGCTTTGCAGGATCCAGCACCACTTCCTCAATGTCCTGTTCTTCGGGTTTGCGGGGTGCAGGATGCTGCTGTAATTGCTAGATGTCCTCCTTCTTGGGTTTGAGAGAGATGTTGTAACACTCCCTAGCTACCTTCCTGTCCCCCTTGATTTCTTGTATTCCCCATTGGGTAGGGAATTTGATGGTTTGATGATAGGTGGATGGCACAGCTTTTTGATCCTGTGAATCCAAGGTGTACCCATAATAACATTATAAGCTGAAGGACAATCAACGACACTAAACCTAGTTTGCAGATTAACTCCTTTGGCATAGGTTGGCAGTGTGATTTCACCAATGGTGACGGCAGGTTCTCCATTGAAACCGTATAGAACTGTCGACTTCCTGATGATATCCTCGTCACGTAGTCCCATGCTTTGTATGGCATTCTTGAATATGATGTTAGCAGAGCTCCCATTGTCTACCAACACTCTCTTGATCAAGTAGTTGCTGATGGTGAGGGAAATAACTAGTCCATCGTGATGCTCAGCTTCCTCAGCTTCTTCTTCTTCTTTGAAGCTGATGGTCATGCTGCGCAGCTCTTGCTCCTCCTTGCTCCTGTGCTAGATAGGAGCGGATTTGGAACCTTCCCTAGCGAACCGCTTAGCTGCAGAATAGGTTAGTCCACAAATTTCTGAACCTCCTGAGATAAAGTTGACTACCTTGTCATGTGTTGGATCAGGTGGTGGCCCAGCTGGTTTGCTGCTGCAATCCTTGCTAGGTTCATCTTTCTGACCCTTCTTCCCCATTAGATGTTCCAGGTATCCTTTCTTCAGCAGCCAAGCTACTTCTTTCCTGAGAGCTTTACAGTCTTTAGTTAGATGGCCATGGTCTCCATGGTAGCTGCACCACTGGGAGGTGTCTTTTCGCCCATCAGGTTTGTCAGTCTTCCTGGGCCACCTAGCTGCTGAGCCTAGCTTCTCCAATGCGTTCACCACGCCTCCTGCATCAACATTAAAGCAATAGGAAGATAAAGGAGGGAAATCCGCATTGTTAGACTTGCGGGGAGCTTCTCTAGCTACACTGCTAGCTTGATCACGCTTCTAGTATAGCTGATGACGCCAATCGTTTCTTTTGTTGTTGTTGTTGTTGCTCTGAGTTTTCCTTTCGTAGCTAGATTCTCCTCCATACCTGGATGCATCATCTTCTTCTACGCGGATCTCAGCCATAGCTCTAGCCCTGACTTCCTCAAAGGTACTACAAGGATACCTGGTTAGTTCATAATACAAGCGGGATTTAGGTATCAAACCTCTCCGGAACGCTTCGACAGCTGTGGGGATGTCTAGGTTCTTAACAGAAATCATTTCCCTGTTAAATCTGTCCAGATACTGGCGTACAGCTTCACCCGTTTTTTGTATAATGCGGTACAAGTCGCCTGTATGTTTCTCCAGCACCCTGCTGCTAGCAAACTACTGATAAAACTTGTTAATAAGAACAGAGAAGTTAGGGATAGTACCAGCCCTGAGGGTTATGAGCCATTGTAAGGCAGGTCCACCTAAGGTAGCTCCAAAAGACTTGCACATTGTAGCTTCAAGGAGGCCTTCTGGGATAGGAAGGGTCCACATCTTCTGCCTGTACTGGTTCACGTGATTATACGGATCTGTGGTTCCATCGTACAGCTTGCCAAACGGGGCTAGATGCAGCTTCTTTGGTATCATGGCTCTAGCTATCTCATCCACGAATGGTGACTTGGTGTAGCCATCAGGGGTCTCCTCAGCTACGGGTGTGGGTGCCCCTGGCATCTTTGCTAGCATTTGCATCATTTTCCGATTTTGGGACTCGAGGAGAGCCAGCTTCGAAGCAGTGGGATCCAACTCCTCCTGGTTGGGATCTTCTGGTACGTCCTCAGCGTCTTCGTCAGCACTAGCTTCTGAGTCATTCAACTCCAAAATTCGAGGTGTCATACCAGGAGGTCGTCGTGAAGACTTCTTGGCGTTGCTCTTAACTGATTCTAGTTCTTTTTGTAAGTTTTAAATGATCTTGTTGGACTCTGTCTAAGCTTCTTGCAGAGATGCGAGAGGAGCTCTGTAACAGCCCGGCCTCCCAAGCTGCTAGTTTAACACGCTTAGCAATCTCATACTTCAATGAACATGGAATCCATAATAATAAATAATACTTGCAGCGGAAACAACCTTAAAATACACGATCCTGGACTTGTGGGTTATGGGCCCACAAAACAATTTCCTTTATATAATACTTCAATTACAAAGTCATTCGATCTCAATCCCAAAATAAAGAATTAAATTAGAACATAACTCATTGTAACAGACTCCTCATATACATACTTATATCTCAGGACTTTAACCCATATTATACATCTGAATCATAACTTTGCTCTAGATTCGACTTCTAGCTTCCAACATTAAATCCTGCAAATAAGAAGGAAAAGAAAACAAAGAAAACATCCAAAATGAGTGGAAAACTCGTAACTCTTACTTCAGCCCATTAAAAACATTTTCATTTCAAATAGTTTTATCACTTGGAAATCAATCTTGGAAAACGATAATCATTCTTGTAAATGTATACGACTGGCATAGCTCAATCCCCTTACACAAATCGCTGGCAAGTATAGGCTTTGGACTCGATTCGACCACTTCACTTCATTTTTGATTTATTGTTTAGCTCCTCTACCTATACCTTGCCCACTTTTCATTTCAGTTCATAAACTAGCCAGCCAAAACAAATATTATTGATAATCAACCAAAACACAGTTTCAATCACAACAACACATTCATATCTATGGCCATAATACGAACTACTTCACCAAAATAGAAGTACAAAACACATGGGCATGAAATAGATTTTGCTGAACATAAAAGTTACCTTAACCGCTTAATCCTTTCTTAGATCGATATATCATACTTCGATAACTATATAGTTCTATTAGCTCTCTTGAACTCCATAATCAATGTCCTAAAACATCCACCTCATAACAAAAACAACAATAGATATCAATAACCATTGACTACTAGTTTCATACCTCGGTAAAATCAAACTTAATATGATTCCTATTACCTATTACTACCGAAATAAACATGTCTCACCACTGTAACCTTCCTACAGCTTCCCCCTGAGTAAGTAAGGTGCTAATGATTAGTTTAAACAAGCTTTAGAACATGAATAAGTAAGCTAAACACAAGAGGATGCAAAGCTGTACTTACAGCATCCTGTTTGATGTTTCTATGGAGTTTTCTATACCTTCCCAAGGCTTTAAAGCTTGAACAAAGGCTTGAACAACTAAATATGGATGTATATAAAAGATATATGTAAGAAAAAGTAGGTGTTTTCGAAGAAGAATTGGATGAAAAGAACCAAAAACCCAAAACTGCTATTTATAGCAGGTAAATGGCGGTATCTATAGGAGAGGGAAACCTCTTCTGGGTAAGGTCGGTTTCATGGAGTTTCTGGGTGATTCTTGCTTGAGGTGTTAGCTTCATGTGTTGGCTTTCATGCATGAAAAAGGGTTTTGGGATATCGACACCCAAGTAGCTTCTAAGCAGATTTCTTTGAGGATAGGTCTGAACTGAAACTTCAGCTAGCCAGGTTTTACTAACTAAGGAACTTACCCTATTTAGCCACGTAATTCTTGGGAACAAATGACTATTCTAACCTTAAGACATCCCAAGCATGTCATATATCAAGTTTGGTTAGATTCTAAGCTCGGATTCAACCCCGAAAGGCTCTTTAATTGGAAGTTCGTTGCTACCCGATAAAACGATCTCTTTAAGATTTTCACAATCTTAATGAATAAGGTTCTTAAGGACCTTCTAACCTATTTATTGGTTTCCAAAACCTTCCTAACCAATAAGAATGGTAGATGTTACCCACTTCTGTCCTCATATGGTGTTGGAGAGTATTCTAATCTGCTTAAAGGGTCAAACCAGATGAAAACTTATCATAACTGACAGTTCCAAGTAACTCTCTTCCACCTGAAACATTAAAACCCTAATATCCTATTTAAATAACTTAATATAATTACTTTAAACCCAACCTGCTTAAAATTCAGTCTATTACAAGCTCTCATTTGCTCAAGAGTGAATTCGGCCATTTCAAAGATCCGCGTGGTTGGTGTTCAGATGGAGGAGATCAGTGTGGTTGGCGTTTGGTGGGAGGAGATCGGCGTGTTTTGCGGTGAATTGGTGGTGGTGAAGGTGGTTGGTAGTTTTGGTGGTGGTGGTGGTGGTGGTAAAGGTGGTGGTTGATGGTTAGATTAGGATGGAAATCATTAATGAGATTAATTGTTAATTGTTACGCCATGAAATTTATGTAGCTACTGCTGCAGGTTAAAAATCATTACAGCTATGAACTCCCAGCTTGAGACCTCCAGCTAAGGAAATCCAGCTTGAGAACTGTCAGCTTAGAAGGATCAGCTAGTGCTACCCAGCTAAAAGAACACAGCTCTGTTTGGAATACGTTACGAATCAAGATATCGAAGCCTGAAGATCCGCAGAGGAGTAAAAGCCATAATTACGGGAAGACAATAAAGAGCAAGGATCATGCTCAGCAACATTAATGGCGGATATAAATGGAGATTTGAGAGCTGTTTCAAGACGTTGCTGGTTCAAACGGATACATTCCTCTCTGCTATATATAGTTGAAATGATTGAATAGACACACAAGTTTATACGCACTTAGCATTTACATATAAAAGTACAAGCATTGTTCTATAAGCTTACGAATTACGAATTACTTAGTTACAAAGGCACTAGGGCTGTAATCAAAAGTATAGTGGATTGGTGGACTCAAAGCCACCCGCGGTTTTTCCCTTATTCCACGGGTTTCCGCGTCACCACCTCTGGTGTCTTGTCTCTGTCTTTATTCTGCTTTCTTTGTTCATCCTAGCTGTGCTCAGCAGCTTCCAGCAACCTAGCAGTATCGTAGCTGTAGTTCCCAGCTTAGTTTTACCTTGGCAGAATTTAGCATAAACAGTTTGGCGCCCACCGTGGGGCCTACAACTAGATTTCATATCTAATCTTTCATTATCAATCCCTTCTCAAAAAGAAAAACGCCCAACTTCAAATGGCCGAATTCACTCCTGAGCAAATGAGAGCTGCTCTCGCATCTCTGCAAGAAGCTCAGACAGAGTCCAACAAGATCATTGAAAACTTACAAAAAGAACTAGAATCAGTTAAGAGCAACGCCAAGAAGTCTTCACGACGACCTCCTGGTATGACACCTCGAATTTTGGAGTTGAATGACTCAGAAGCTAGTGCTGACGAAGACGCTGAGGACGTACCAGAAGATCCAAGACACCAAAGGTGGCGACGCGGAAACCCGTGGAATAAGGGAAAAACCGCGGTTGGCTTTGAGTCCACCAATCCACTATACTTTTGATTACAGCCCTAGTGCCTTTGTAACTAAGTAATTCGTAATTCGTAAGCTTATAGAACAATGCTTGTACTTTTATATGTAAATGCTAAGTGCGTATGAACTTGTGTGTCTATACAATCATTTCAACTATATATAGCAGAGAGGAATGTATCCGTTTGAACCAGCAACGTCTTGAAACAGCTCTCAAATCTCCATTTATATCCGCCATTAATGCTGCTGAGCATGATCCTTGCTCTTTATTGTCTTCCTGTAATTATGGCTTTTACGCCTCTGCGGATCTTCAGGCTTTGATATCTTGATTCGTAACGTATTCCAAACAGAGCTGTGTTCTTTTAACTGGGTAGCACTAGCTGATCCTTCTAAGCTGACAGTACTCAAGCTGGATTTCCTTAGCTGGAGGTCTCAAGATGGGAGTTCATAGCTGTAATGATTTTTAACCTGCACCAGTAGCTACGTAAATTTCATGGCGTAACAATTAACAATTAATCTCATTAATGATTTCCATCCTAATCTAACCATCAACCACCACCTTTACCACCACCACCACCACCACCAAAACTACCAACCACCTTCACCACCACCAATTCACCGCAAAGCACGCCGATCTCCTCCCTCCAAACGCCGATCTCCTCCCACCAAACGCCAACCACACCGATCTCCTCCATCTGAACACCAACCACGCGGATCTTGCTGCGATTTCATGGTGGATGGTTGCGAGTGTGGTGGTGTTCGAATTTATGGTGGAGGGTTGCTGCGATTTCATGCTCCGAATTCATGGGGTTAGGTGTTATACCATGAAAATCACACAGCTACGTATGCAGGTTAAAAAATCATTGCAGCTATGAACTTCTAGCTTAGGACCTTCAGCTAAGGGAATCCAGCTTCAAGCCCACCAGCTAAGAAGAACCAGCTAATGCTTCCCAGCTAAGGAAAGCGGCTCCGTTTGGAAAGCGTTATGAGTCAAAGATATCAAAGCCTAGAATCTCAAAGAAGAATAAAAGTTAAAGGTACATGAGGACAAGTATGAGAGAAGATCGTGCTAAATAGCATTAATTACAGATATGAATGGAGATTCAAGAACGGTTACAAGCCGTTGCTAAGGCTGGTTCAAACGGATATATTTTCTTATTATATATAGCTCAAATGATTGTATAGAAGACACAAGTTCTTTCGCATTTAGCATTCACATATTGAGATTAAAGCATTGTTCTTAAGCTTACGAAATACTTAGATACAAAAGCACTAGGGCTGTAATCAAAAGTATAGTGGATTGGTGGACTCAAAGCCACCCGCGGTTTTTCCGTTATTCCACGGGTTTCCGCATCACCATCCTTGGTGTCTTGTTCTTCTCTTTGGTCTTGCTTTCTTTGCTTGTCCTAGCTGTGTGCAGCAACTTCCAGCTACCTAGCAGTACTCTAGCTGTAGATCCCAGCTTAGTTTTGCCTTAAGCAGAATTTAGCATAAACAGTTTGGCGCCCACCGTGGGGCCTACAACTGGATTTCATATCTAATTTATCATCATCAATTTCGTCTTAAAACACCCAACTCAAAATGGCTGAATTCACTCCTGAGCAAATGAAAGCTGCTCTTGAATATCTCCGGGAGGCTCAGTCAGAGTCCAATAAGGTTATTGAGAACTTACAAAAAGAACTCGAATCAGTTAAAGTAACACCAAGAAGTCTTCACGACGACGCACTGGCATGTCACCTCGAATCTTGGAGCTGACTGATTCAGAGGCTAGTGCTGATGAAGAGGTTGAGGATATTCCAGAAAATCCCGATCAGGAAGAGACAGATCCCACAGCTATGAAGCTAGCTCTCTCGAATCCCAGAACAGGAAGATGATGCGGATGCTAGCTAAGATGCCAGGGGCACCTAAACCTGTAGCTTAGGAGACCCCTGATGGTTATACCAAATCACCTTTCGTAGAAGAGATAGCAAGAGCCATGATTCCAAAAAAGCTGCATCTGGCCCCATTTGGCAAGCTGTATGATGGAACCACAGATCCATATGACCATATGAACCAGTACAAACAGAAGATGTGGACTCTACCTATCCCAGAAGGCCTCCTTGAAGCTACAATGTGCAAATCCTTTGGAGCCACCTTAGGTGGACCTGCCTTACAATGGCTCATCACCCTCAGGGCTGAAACTATCCCTAATTTCTCTATTCTCATTAACAAGTTTTATCAACAATTTGCAAGCAACAGGGTGCTAGAGAAACATACCGGCGACCTGTACCGCATTATACAGAAGACAGGTGAAGTTGTACGTCAGTACCTGGACAGGTTTAACAGAGAGATGATTTCTGTTAAGAACCTGGACATCCCAACAGCTATTGAAGCATTCCGAAGAGGTTCGATCCCTAAGTCCCGCTTATATTATGAACTAACCAGGTATCCATGTAGTACCTTTGAAGAACTCAGGGCTAGAGCTATGGCTGAAATCCGCGTGGAAGAGGATGATGCATCCAGGTATGGAGGAGAATCCAGCTACGATAGAAAGGCTCAGAACAATAATAATACCAATAACAAGAGGAATGATTAGCGTCACCAGCCATACCAAAAGCGTGATCAAGCTAGCAGCATAGCTAGGGAAGCTCCTCGTAGGTCCAACAGTACTGATTTTCCTCCTTTGTCTTCCTATTGCTTTAACGTTGATGCAGGAGGTGTGGTGAACGCCTTGGAAAAGCTAGGTTCAGCAGCTAGGTGGCCTAGGAAGATCGATAAGCCCGATGGCCAAAAAGACACCTCCCAGAGGTACAGCTATCATAGTGACCATGGCCATCGAACTGAAGATTGTAAAGCCCTCAGAAAGGAGGTGGCCTGGCTGCTGAAGAAGGGTTACCTAGAACATCTCATGGGAAAGAAGGGCCAGAAGGATGAACCTAGCAAGGACAATAACAGCAAGCCAGCTGGGCCCCCACCTGATCCAAC
This sequence comes from Patellifolia procumbens, assembly GCA_947645195.1. Taxonomy (NCBI): domain Eukaryota; kingdom Viridiplantae; phylum Streptophyta; class Magnoliopsida; order Caryophyllales; family Amaranthaceae; genus Patellifolia; species Patellifolia procumbens. The sequence goes on along the minus strand of CANSGD010000247.1, from coordinate 646,570 downwards.
CCATGACAAAGTAGTCTATTTTATCTCTGGAGGTTCAGAAATTTGTGGACTAACCTATTCTACAGCTAAGTGATTCGCTAGAGAAGGCTCCAAAGCAGCTCCTATCCAGCACAGAAGCAAGGAGGAACAAGAGCTGCGAAGCATGACCATCAGCTTCCAGGACGCTGAGGAAGCTGAGGAAGCTGACCATCATGATGGGTTAGTCATATCCCTCACCATCAACAACTGCCTGATCAAGAGAGTATTGGTAGACAACGGCAGCTCAGCTAATATCATATTCAAGAATGCCATACAAAGCATGGGATTGCGTGATGAAGATATCATTACGAAGTCCACAATCCTGTACGGCTTCAGTGGAGAGCCGACCCTCACCATTGGCGAAATCACACTCCCCACCTACGCCAAAGGAGTCAACTTGCAAACCAGGTTTAGTGTTATAGATTGTCCTTCAGCTTACAATGTTATTATGGGTACACCTTGGAGTCACAGGATGAAAGCTGTACCATCCATCTATCATCAAACTATCAAATTCCCCACCAAATGGGGAGTATAAGAGATCAAAGGGGACAGAAAGGTAGCTAGGGAATGCTACAACATCTCCCTCAAATCCAAGAAGGAGGAAATCTAGCAATTACAGCAGCATCCTGCACCCAGCAGCCCCGATGAACAGGACATTGAAGAGGTGGTGCTGGATCCTGCAAAACCAGAACAGACAGTACAAGTTGGAGCATCCCTGCCACCAGAGGAAAAAGCCAGGATCATTGAATTCCTCAAAAACAACATCACCTACTTTGCATGGACGCATGAAGATATGGTTGGAATTTACCCTTCAATTTGCACTCACAAGCTGAACGTGGATCCAAACCATAAACCTATCAAACAAAAGAGAAGGAAATTCGCACTTGAACACAACCTGATCATCAACGAGGAAGTAGAAAAGTTGCTGCAAGCAGGTAAGATTAGGGAGGTCAAATATCCTAACTGGGTAGCTAACGTGGTTGTGGTAGGAAAGAAGAATGGCAAATGGCGAGTATGTATAGATTTTACAGATTTAAACAAAGCTTGCCCCAAGGATCCATTTCCCCTACCTCACATAGACGCCTTGCCCCAAGAAGTCTAGAAGCTAACAGGAAGAGTTGTGGCGCTCAATCGTTTTATTTCTAGATCATCAGATAAGTGTCATCTTTTCTATCATGTACTTAAGAAAAATAAAGGTTTTGATTGGACTGCAGAAAACGAAGCTGCTTTACAGCAACTCAAAGCTTATCTAGCTACTCCACCCATACTTTCCAAACCAAAGCAAGGTGAAACATTACAGCTTTATCTAGCTGTAAGCAACACGGCTGTTAGTGCAGTCTTAGCTAGGGAAGATGACAGCCAGCAGTTACCAGTGTATTATATCAGTAAGTCCTTGCTCGATGCAGAAACTAGGTACACCTCTTTAGAAAAATTGATATTGGATTTGTATACAGCTTCAAGGAAACTCCGACTTATTTCGAGGCTTATCCTATATGTGTTATGACTAACTATCCCATAAAAGTTGTGCTCCGCAAACCCGAATATACTGGCAGGATGAGCAAATGGGCTGTATCACTAAGCGCCTATGACATCAGGTACCAACCCCGAACGGCTATAAAATCACAAGACCTAGCTGACTTTGTGGCTGACTTCAGTCCTAACCTGGCTGCCTCAACAGATGAGGAAGTACGACACATTAATCAGGTAACACCTACAGGTAGCTGGAAACTTTTCGTAGATGGTTCCTCCAACTTTAGAGGAGCTGGGCTAGGTATAGTCCTAAAGTCTCCACAAGGGGACATGATAGTACGATCTATTTGTTGTGATTATAAAGCTACTAACAATGAAGCTGAGTATGAAGCTTTGATTGCAGGTATGACCGTGGCTCATGATCTGGGGGCAACCAGGTTGCAGGTATATAGTGGGTCCTTACTGATCGTTAGCCAGGTAAAAGGAGAATACGCAGCTAAAGACTCGAAGATGTCTCTTTACTTGGAGCTGGTCAAGTTAAAGATGCTACTCTTTCAATAGTTCACCATACAACAAATACCAAGAGACCATAATACTAAGGCTGACGCATTAGCTAACCTAGGCTCCGCACTTAGGAAATGCAGCTTCAGCAATGTTCCCATCGCTCACTTAGCCGCGCCAGCTATTAACAAGGAGGTAAGCAATGTATTTAGCATTAGCGATGAAGCAGGTACTGATAGCTGGACAAAGCCACTATTGGATTACCTGGAAAGGGACGTACTGCCAGATGACAAGCTGGAGTCAAGAAAGCTACGTATGAAAGCTAGCAGGTACCAAGTAATAGCTGGAGTCCTATTCAAACATGCAGCTAAGAAGGATATGTTGCAAAGTTGCTTAGAGAAAGAGTAGTGGGAAATTACCCTCAAAGAGTTTCACGAGGGAGAGTGTGGCTCACATACAGAAGGAAGGAGCTTATCTAACAAGATCTTATCCTATAGATATTATTGGCCAACGTTGCGTAAAGATGCCAAGAGGTATGTAGCTAAATGTGACAGTTGCCAAAAGCATGCAGGTATGGTACATAAGCTCTCTCAACCATTAAACCCCACATTAACACCTTGGCCATTCATGAGGTGGGGCATGGACATAGTAGGGAAGCTACCAGTTGCACCAGGTCAAAAAGTATTTATGCTAGCCTTAACTGATTACTTCTTAAAATGGATCGAAGCTGGTGCATTCCAGCAGGTAAGGGATAAGGAGGTGATTGCTTTTATACATACTAACATTATTTGCAAGTTTGGGGTACCTAGTAAAATTGTATGTGATAATGGATCACAATTTATAATGGATAAAACGCGACAATTTTGTCACGAATGGAACATCAACCTGGTAACATAAACACCCAGGTACCCACTAGCTAATGGACAAGCTGAGTCCAGTAACAAGGTGATCATTAATGGCATCAAGAGGAGGTTGAAGGCTAAAAAAGGTAAGTGGGTAGAAGAGCTGCCTAAAGTCCTCTGGGCCAACAGAACAACGCCTAGGGGGGCAACAGGGCAAACCCCCTTCTCACTAGTTTACGGCTGTGAAGCTGTGTTGCCAGCAGAAGTAGCCATACCAACTGCCAGGTATGGCTCTTAACCCCTGAGTTAAATAATTTTAAGCTATCTTATGATTTAGATACCATCGAAGAACTATGAGACAGTGCACTAGTTAGGATGGCCGCACAGCAACAGATTGTAGCCCGCAGCTTCAACAAAAACGTGAAAGCCAAAATTTCAAGAAAGGAGACTGGGTGTTAAGGAATGTCTTCCAAAATACCCAGGAACTAAATGCAGGGAAGCTGGGTGTCAGCTGGGAAGGCCCCTACCTGATTGAACAGGTGTGGGTAAAGGAGCATATCGCCTAGCTACAGCAGAAGGGAAAAGCTGTGCCCAGAAGCTGGAACGCGTCACATCTAAAACTTTACCATTTCTAGAAAACTGGATACATGGTTAGACATCAAGTTGTCAACTACAATGACTCAAGCGACCAACAAGGCAATTACACCAGGTAGGAAAAATTGCTAAGCAAAGCCAAGGGACCTCAGGTTAGGTTATCCTCCTTGCTCTTTCTATCTATAAGGTATTCCTAGAATCCTTACTGACTTTGGCATCGGAGAGCCGTTGGCTATGCCAACGGCTGTCTTGGCATAATCGACACATGCAGGTACCGCAAGACTAGCTGCAGGATGGAACATTACCCAGCTTCCTGAGCTATCTAAAGACGCAAGTACACCTAAATGCCTTGGAAAGAAACTGTAAAAGAACTAAGCTACCAAGGTTGCATCAGCTAAGGGATACACGCTTAGGAAACTGGGCCCATCACACAAGACAATGGCATCAAGAACGCCAGGTAAAAATATAAAGCAGCTAGCTCATTTTACTAAAGATCTAAAGATGCATATATGTACCAAAAGTTAAATATGTTCAAAAGACACACCAGTCCCTTAGCTGGTGGTAAAAAGCATTCAAAAGTAAAATTAAATTGTTTGACAAGAGAGGAAGGAAATACGTTTGAAGAAATAAAGCTAGCTACATCCCTAGCTAGCAAGCTGGTCAGCTATAGGCATTTGCTCTGGCACCTCAGAAGCTAGGGCAGAACTGCTGGAAGGCTCAACAAGGGTATCAGCTATGGCCTTAACTGAAGAATCAACTAGGTCCTTAGCTGAGGAATCAGTCGTGGAAGCTTCCTGCCTAGGAGGGGTAAGGCCCAAAGCCATAGCCTTAAGATCTACAATACTTCCCATAGTCGCTAGGAAAGCATCAGTATATTTGTGCAGCTCCTTGTTCTCCAGAGTTTCAAACAGTATCAGGTACGCCAGCTTGGCAGGTTCAACAATTTGAACCTCCGCCATTTTATCTAAGTGAAGCTCCTTTTGATGCGCCAGCTGAACACTCAGGATGTCCTTCTCTCCAACCATCTTTGCCAGCTTCATGGTAGCCACCTTGGCTTCTTCCCTAGCAGCAGTAATCTCAGCTTCCGCCGAAGCTGCAGAAAGCTGCTTCACCTCTCTATCCTTTTCTAGAAGCAGTGTTTCAGCTTTACGCTCCTCCTCAGCATGAGCCCGTTCCTTCTTTGCCTTCTTCAGCTCCTCCTTCAAAGTAGCAACCTCATCTTGGGAAACCTTGAGCTGAGCAGTCACCGTAGCAACAACTCTCAAGCTGGAGCGTGCTACCAGGCAGTTTTGGCGAGCCTAGCACAAAGATGTCAAGACATAAGAAAGGTGGGGAAGTGAAAAAGCTAAAAAACTAAGGCATAGCAAAAGTTATACCTGGAGAGAGTACTGAACCGCGTGGTTCACCATCACCTCAGGATCCTGAGACCTGAGGCGTTTAGCTGCAGCAGGGAAAAATAGCTTGTCCGCATGTGGCCATATACCATTGTTTATCCCATCTTCAGATACGAAGATAGCTGGCATAGCTAAACTGTTGAAGATCCAGGAGCAGGAGGATCCAAGTTCAGTTTGATAATAGGGGGAGGCATGCTAGGAGTTGAGGTAGCGACCTTAGCAAGTGTCGCTAGTTTAGACTGGGTGGAGGTAGCAGGAACTTTCGACCTCTTCCTTTTTAGCCGAGCCAAAGCATCCGCTTGAGACAAGGTGCTACCTTTGACCGCACAAAAACAATAAAATGGTAGTTGAGACATTATACCTAGCAGAACCCAAAAAATAAACTGACTGAAAGATTAGCCTACCTGAAGTCATGGAGTTAGTCCCAGAGGTAGCAGGTGTCAAAGAAGAAACGGGAATAGCTTTGAAAGGAGGAGTGTAGGTTCTTTTGTCCAGGGAGATGCTGAGAAAAACCTTCGCTCTTTCGTCTCTGTCCTCAAGGCTTTCCACAGGTTCAGAAGAACATATAAAAAGGCAAGGTTAAGAACCATAGTTAATAAAATACTCGAAGGAAAAAAGAAAAATACAGTAAAATACCTCCAGCAGGCCAGCCAGAGGGGAGAAAAGCCCCAGCTTCACCAAGGGAATCCTTGGCAACAAAGAAAAAACGGGTCTTCCAGAAAGACTCCGAAGCACCAGTTCCCTACACAGGACTAGGGTATTTTAGCTTCTGTTTCAGAGTGACCTTGTTAGGGTTGATGATCTTAAGGCTATAGATGGTGAGAAGGTCTTCTAGGGCGAAGACCAGACTCCAACCCTTAGTGGCTGACTCGATAGTAAAACAAATTTTCCAAAAACCTGGCATCAGCTGGCCATGAGAAAAGTTTAAAACCTCTACGAAAGAGCGTATCAAAGGTGTAAACTCAAAACTATACCCTAGCAGGAAAGGGTATTCATAAAAACATATAAGATTGTCTGCAGTTTTTTCCGGCCTTTCAAACTCATCAGGAACTATGAATTCTGTGCTCTCTGGGAAACCCCCTCTAGCCCTAATATTTTCTATGTCTTCCCAAGTAATGGTGGAAGCCACATCGTCTTTTGCTTTACCCATCGATGCAAGTTTAGGAGAGAAGACTTTCTTCCTAGCTGATTGTTTAAGAGGCATGCAGAGGGACGAAAGGGGAAAAGAAGAGAGAGAGAGAGAAAACTTACCAAAGGAGGGAGAAGAGTAAACGGAAGTAAAATCTTTTCGAAGATCTCTTTGATTTTAAGTCATTCTGACAGAAAAAACGGCTAGTATTTATTACTTGACTTAAATGGACTTAATTAAATGATTAGCTCAGATCTTTAAAGATAAGCATGCTTCATTTAATCTTTTCGCCTCTTGAAATTCTATCTTTTATGATAGACGTTATGTTAAATTTTTATCTTGAAATCATAACTTGCAGCTTTACTACGCAAGGCCAGCAGTGCAAGCTACAAGTTAGGGGCAATTGTTATATCATGAAAATTACACAGCTACGTATGCAGGTTAAAAACTCATTGCAGCTATGAACTTCCAGCTTAGGACCTCCATCTAAGGGAATCAAGCTTGAAGCCCACCAGCTAAGAAGAACCAGCTAATGCTTCCAAGCTAAGGAATGCTGCTCCGTTTGGAAAGCGTTATGAGTCAAAGATATCAAAGCCTAGAATCTCGCAGAAGAATAAAAGTTAAAGGTACAGGAGGATAAGTATGAGTGAAGATCGTGCTAAATAGCATTAATCACAGATATGAATGGAGATCCAAGAACGGTTACAAGCCGTTGCTAAGGCTGGTTCAAATGGATATATTTTCTTATTATATATAGCTCAAATGATTGTATAGAAGACACAAGTTCTTGCGCATTTAGCATTAACATATTAAGATTAAAGCATTGTTCTTAAGCTTACGAAATACTTAGATATAAAAGCACTAGGGCTATAATCAAAAGTATAGTGGATTGGTGGACTCAAAGCCACCCGCGGTTTTTCCCTTATTCCACGGGTTTCCGCGTCACCATCCTTGGTGTCTTGTTCTTCTCTTTGGTCTTGCTTTCTTTGCTTGTCCTAGCTGTGTCCAGCAGCTTCCAGCTACCTATTAGTACTCTAGCTGTAGCTCCCAGCTTAGTCTTGCCTTAAGCATAATTTAGCATAAACATTAGGGTTAGGTGAATTCGTGGTGGGGTTAGGGTTAGGCGAATTCGTGGTGGCCGGTGGGGTTAGGATTGGGCGATTTCGTCCTGGGGTTTTGTGGTGGGGTGGGGTTTTCGCGGTGGGGTGGGGCGATTTCGTGGTGGGTTGGGGCGATTTTGCGGTGGGGTGATTTCATGGTGGGGTGGGGCCGATTTCGCGGTGGGATGATTTCTGGGTGGGGTTTTCACGGTGGGTTGGGGCGATTTCGCAGTGGGGTGGTGGGTAGGGCTGCTACTCACGGTGGGGTTGGGTGGCCTGTAATTTTTGTGGTGGTGGGGTCGCCAGTAGGTGGCGGCAAAAGGTGAGGTGAGCGTGGTGGTGGGCAGTGTTGGTAGGTGGTTGATGTGGTGTTGGTGGTGAAGATGGTAATTGGTATGGTGGTCATTAAAGATCTTTTCTCTCTCTTCCCTTCCACTTAAACCAAAGCTATTTACACTTAACAAATTTTGCCTAGGAGTCCGTGCCGATCCATTTGTTGCATTAATATTGTTACGGAGGAAGTAGTAGACTCTAAACTTGTAAAATTCTACATGATGGAAACAAAAAATTCTCATTCCCTATAATGACCTTGTGGTATTGTTTATATCACCTAGTGGCATTTTCTAACGTCAAGTTATAATTTACCGGTTTACCTTGTCATTAAGTCCACCTAACCCGTTCTAGACTCTTAAGTAATTCTCATTTTCTTCCTCCTTTGTCAATGTGAAGGAGGTAGATGCTTCAATTTTGTTTAGGGTTTTTCCCAATTTCAGACTCCTCCAAGTAGCCTTCCACAAAATGTCAGACTTTAGGAAATGATATATATTATTTGGGAAATGATATTTTGTTTAGGGTTTTGATCCTTCTAGCCAAATTGAGAAGGTTCTTGGAGGGAGAAGGTAGGCATCAAGTTCAGAAGATTAGGGAAGAAGATTGTTGATCCAAATGTTTGGTTTGCTTTTTTTTTCCTCTTTATTTGATCGTCATGCTGAGGAATTGAGTTTTTAGTAACTTGGATAATCAATCTTAGATACTTATTACCAGGGGTTTGCTGCTCTAAGGGGTGGTTAATGATAGGTTGGCGATAATTAGTTACTAATGACACTAGATGATATAAAATATACCACAAAGTCACCTTATAGAATGAGAATTTTTAATTTCCACCACATAGACTATTACAAACTAAGAGTTAGCATGTAGAATTTCCCAGAAAAGAATTACATTGTAGGGTTTACTCAAAATAGTAAAAAATATTAATAACTAATTACTTTGTGTGTTTGTAATTACTATATTAGGTAAATTCTCCCAACTCTATCAAATATTTAGAGGATCTCAACACGATGGTATCAAGGGTCTATTCTATTCGTCAAATTCTTGTTGAATCAAATTGAACTAAAATGAAATAAACTGAACTGAACTGATTGAAGCTGAACTGAATTTAATTTATTGGAGCTGAATTAAACTGAATTGAACCGAATTGAATTGAATTGAATTGAATTGTAATAAATATATAAATAATAATCAAACAATAATAATTATGAATATTAAATAATAATTATAATTCTAAGTAATAATAATTTATAATTAATAATTAATGAATAATGATAATATTATTTTTGATATTATTAAATGATAGTTATAAATAAATAAATAATAGTAATAATAATAAATAATTTTTAAAAATAATAATTACTGATAATAATTAATAATAAGTAATTACTACTATTATTGTTAATATATTAATACTTGATGATGATTGTATGATAACAATAATGTATAATTTGCTCTGTCCAGAACTCTTTATACATTTGATTAGACACGTAGTTTTAGATAAGTTTTTGTTTGGTTATCAAATGTATTTTATTAAAAAGGCAGATGTAATAGGAGTTAATGGGGTATTATTTTATTTAGGAGAGAGATACAGTGGATCCCAAAATATTTGGTGGGTTGAGTTTATGTATTAAAATAATGAGTGGAAGGATAGGTGGGGTAGTTTTGATAATTAAAATTATATAGTGGTGGGTCCTATTAGTGAAGATAGATATCATAAAATATTAGCGGATCATGTCCAAAAATAGAAGGGTATAGAGTTTTCTAGGACAGAGGAAAAACGTAAGTGTATAGACCTTTCTGGGATGGAGGGAGTATTATAATAATATTTAGTATTTATAATGATAATCAGCTAAAAACGTGGGTTGGTTTGTGATTTTGACCAAACCACGATTTGCGATTTTGGGTTAATCTATAACATTTATAAACCAAACCCCACCATAAAGCGCCAATGTATCTTTAAAACTCAATGGAACAACGTTGTTGTACCTTAAATAGTAATATTATTAACAACTTTATAATTTTTTTAATACTCTAGCTTTTTGTAGCTTATTTGTATGATGTAATAGTGAATATCTAGTCGGTAAAATAAAAATACTTTTGCAAATTAGAATACTTGTATTTGTTTTCAGTAAACTTTTCGTAAACGAGGTTTGTCCGGATGATGAACAGGTGTAGGGTTGATGAATTTTGGGAGGCTTGTACAGAGATGTAGCTTCGTTTCCTAACCTGCAAAAAAGGGGAAAACCAAACCCGAGATTTGGATTTGATTCCCTCTCCGATGCTTAAGTCAGTTTACTAGAGATAATATCTGAGTATGAATTTTAACAGAGTAAGTTTAAGAGAGTAGGTGAGATCCCCTTTTACCTGATTTTGAGGAGCTATTTATAGTGTCTATGTATAGAAAGGAGCACCCTAAAATAGAGGAATATGATTGGTTGGGCAATGAGAGGGAGACACTTGTCATAGTGTCATTGCCTTGAGCCTTTTAACCAATCATTCTCTTCATCTTATGGGGATTTGGGCTGATTATTCCTTCCTTTAAGGAATAATTGGGCCTCTTTATTCAGTTTGGTGAGGTCACAAGCTATCCTCTTGTATGCTGCCAAATGGCATGTGGAGGATGAGCCATGTGTCTCCAGTTTATTGGGCCACGTGGCAGTCCTTAACTGGACCACATGTCCTCTTTTGATACGTTACAACAGTATTGAGATGAAATATGTTAAACAGGGCACCAACCAAATCATGCTTAGCCCTAATAATAATAGTAATAATAATGAGTAAAGATATATTAACAAAATAATATACGATAATAATAATAAAAATAATAACAACAACAATGAAAGTAAAATAAATTAGACTAACAACAATAATAATATTAAACAAAATGGTTCAATAATGAATGGAGATGAACTGAACTGAACTGGTTGAAGCTGGACTGAAATGAAGTGAACTGATTGGAGTTGAACTGAATTGAACTGAATTGAACTGAGTGGAGTTGAACTGAAGTTAACTGAACTGAACTAAGCTGAACTAACCTGAATTGAATTAAACTGAAAATAAGCTGAAGAGCATAAACCCTAATTAGGGTATGTTCTATTTAGCTGAAAATAGTTGAACTAAAATATAGGTGGCTATCGAGTAATTTGGGTCGGGTCTTCTTAATCTTGATTTTTGTTTTCATTCCCCCCACCTTTTTGCTTTTTTACCCCCTTTAGGCATATAGTAATGTATTACTCAGTGCATGCTTGACTTCTAGCTATTGCCTATTTGGTATTTTCGGAATTGTGTGTGGTTGCATACTATAAGTCATTGCGATCGTTGAGGTGTTATTTACTAGACAACTCAATTCGAGTTTGGCTGATTTTAGGACGGAGGGATAATTCAGCTCGAATATAGTATTTGGCTTATTCTTTTTACAGAATACTCTCCTACCTTGAACTTATTAAGAAAAAGGGTTAAAAAGGATTCAAGATTGTACCCTGAAAAGAAGGAGAAGATGACGTCTTGAACTCTTGAAAAATGCTAAAACGATATTTCTTGAGAGAGATAGTCTAAAGTGATAATAGAAGAAACACTGGGAGGCAAGTAGCACACCCATGTGAACAGTGAAGCAGCACCTTGGAGTTTGTGCAAAATGTTAGTCGTCTATAGTAATCGTACACTATTCATCCATCAACAGTTAAAAAAAAGCACAATACATTTGCTAATTCATGCAAAATACTATTCAGCAAAAAGATGTCTCCGCCAAGCAAGGGAAGTTATCAATTTGCAAAAATTCCATACCTCAGTATGATTGGGAATAGTAGCATCTCCATAACAGGGACAACCACCTCGATCTAGAATATGAAACCTAATTTGGAAATAGTATTCTGAGTAAAAAAGCCTTAACAAGGCACCCACCTCGACCTTAGAAGGGAAATCTCCCCGTTCACAAGGTCGAGTGGCATACAGAGGCTCATTAGCCCTCGGTGAGGAGGTTCCTCGATCTAACTTAAAAATATTTTCTAAGTTTCAAAGTCCTTAACCAGGCCCTACCTCGGCCTGAGAAGAGGAACCCTCCTCATTTAACAAGGCTGAGAGGCATACATGGGCTCATTAATCCTAGCCGATGAAGCTCCTCGGCCAAGCCTTACTTAGAATCAATTTTTTGAGTCTAAGTCACCCCCTATCCTTATTTTCTCTTTTTCTTTCTTCTCCCCCTCTAGTGATGAAATTCTTGTAAGCAGTTGTATCTTGGGGCACATTTTCAAGAATGACTAGTGTCTCGATTCCTCAATTAGGGAACGAGTCATCTTGGAGGTATCTCACTAGGGTGCAAGATTCTCTTCCAATTAATTATAGTTGTGAGCTATGGGAGATTTGTGAAGTAATTTATGCCGGTTTGAATGATTTCACTCGATGCGTGGTTGAGGATTTGCATAATGGAATTTCAAGCTCTTTCCTTGAATGAAGCTTGGGATTATTACATTTGGCTAGCTCAAGACACGTATGAGTGGGACATGGGCACGAATCTTAGGCAAGTTCAAACGGACCAAGGTATGCCTCCACCTCTTTCTCCTAGTTGTGATGAATGCATTCAATGCATTATGATTCTTATCTATCTAATGATTGTATTATACACAATGATGTCTCTTTTGCTTGCAATTCAATTTCTCACATGCCAAATCATGATACTCCCCTTCTTTCTTCTAGTTGCGATGATGTGTATTGTCATGTGCTTAATGTTGGGACTTACAATGATGCTTCTCCCCTTGTTGATAACCAACGGTCTTCTTTACTTGATTCTAAGCCAATTTTGCATGATTTTATTCCTCAAATGCTTGTCGAATATGATAATCTTATTGAATCTAGTTTAGAGGAGCTTAAGTATTATGAGAAGGTAGGCGAGCAATATTGTGAGTTATTTGATCAAATTAAGAGGTTGTTGGGAGACGTGACTCTTTTGAATCTAGGTGGAAGGAATATGCCCTCGACTGGTCTCAAGGATGTGAGAATGAGATTGAAGGGTCCAATTGAGATGAAAAGGAAAAAGAGGGTGAAAATGATGTCGAATCTAGGTCTTTGATTAAGGGTGTGGTGATTCTTCCTATGAAGAGAACAAAAATGCATCTAGGGAGAATCGTGTGCCTTATGTTCATGGGTTTTGGAGTAGTGATGATGAGGATGAGTCAAACCTAGGTTGGATTAATCCAATTCCATGAGGAGGAAGGTGAGGATTGTGTAGACATTTGTGAATCCCCTGATTTCCTTTTTACCCCTCCTTCCCCCATTGACTCCAATGTTCATTTTTCTTCCACACCACCTCATTCATTCAATGACCATGATTCCCTTGTGAGAGAAGAGCCTTTGCTTGTGGTTGAAAATGTCAATGATGAACAAGGAGAGAACTATGTGGTTGAGGGAGCATGTGAAAGAGCCAATGCAGAGAAATTATGTGATGTGAGTGAGGATTTAAGTGTGGAAGTTGTTCCTATTCGACCCCCTCACATCCCCTTTTCGAGGAGGCTTGATCTTATTCCTTCTTTCCCTATTTCTTTTCCTTACGTTCCCAAGCCGTCACCACTCAAGGAGTCTCCCATCTCTTTTGGCCCTCCGGATGCTCTTGTTGACTCCATGAGAGAAAAGGTCTATAGTAGTGATAGTTTTTTCTTCATTTTCTTTTTCTTCTTTTTATTTTGATTTTGATTCTTCTTAATCTTGATTTTTGTTTTCATTCCCCCCACCTTTTTGCTTTTTTTTACCCCATTTAGGCATATAGTAATGTATTACTCTGTGCATGCTTGACTTCTAGCTATTGCCTATTTGGTCTTTTCGGAATTGTGTGTGGTTGCATATGAAAAGTCATTGCGATCGTTGAGGTGTTATTTACTAGACAACTCAATTCCTCTTTGTAAATAGTTTTCCCTCCCCCCCTCCCCCCTTTCCTTTCTTATTTTTCTTTTTATTTCTTTCCCCCCCCCTTTCCTTTCTTTTTTTCTTTTTATTTCTTTTCTGCCCCCCCCCTCCCTTTCTTATTTTTATTTTTATTTTCCTTTCTTTTCTTTCTCCCTTTCTCCTTGCCTTTTTAACTTGTTTGAAGCATTAAGGACAACACTTCATTTAACCTTGAGGGAGAGGGCATTTTAGTTAGTTTATTTCCTTTTAAGGTTGCATATAGGGTAATAAGAAAAAATTTCAAAAATAGCAAAAAGATTTTGCATCACTTAGTCAAGGAATGACTCTATATGACGATTTTAGAGGTTAGAGGTTGAGAACTTGGCTTTTGAGTAGGGGTGAAGTAGCTTGAGTGTCTTACGGGCTCGTTAGGAGTATTACGGGTGCTTTAAGCTTGGATGCCTAGTTCTTGTTACGAATGGACCCTTCGATTGTCCGTTACTTGCCTTTAGAGTGAATAAGTGTCACTATTTCCCTGTAAAAGTATTTACTCTCTCCTTTGACCTTGGATAAGACCTTTAGCGACCTTGAGAACCCTTATAGCTCAATAAAATGCAAGGCTAGTAGCCTTTGAAAAAGAGAGGAAATGAAACAAAAAGAAAAAGAAAAAATTATGAAAATTGAAAATAAAAAAGAACTCTTTGGCCATTTGGATCTAATAAGTGGTGCATGAGAACCCACAAGGCTAGTAGCCTTTCGTTATCAAAAGTTTATGCTTTCGGCCTCTAGAGATGCTCCAATGTCTTTGGTATGAGCTACCTTACCCTCTTATCGCGTCTCACATCGAGTGCTCGGTACCGTGCCTCAGAAACACGACTATTGAGTGAGAGATGGACCGCGTGAGGAGGTAGTCTAGGGTCTTTGCAACAAAAAAGGAGTTAACTAGTGAATAAATAGGTTAGCTTGGGGGATCTTGAGAACTTGGGGGGCGTGATTGGTACAAGGTAGAGCGAGTTTTTCTATTTTGTAGGGAAAGGTTTCACTGAGGAACAATTTGGGCTTGTGTGATAGTTGAGGGACCTCTAGGACAATCATTTTCTTTGTACACTAGCTTAGATCACCCCTTTGACCCCTAACTTGTGAATAAGGAAGGACGGCTATAAGTTTCGAAAGATGGTCGGGATTTCCCTTTGCATTGACACCTCTTATGAGATGAGGACCTCGACTTTATGATGCTTATTCTAGTTTTAGTGCATGCATTAGTTTCCTATGGATTGTTGATTGCTTGAGGACAAGCAATTGGTAAGCTTGGGGAAATTTGATAAATGGATTTTAGAATCACTAATTAGGAGTAGTTCTAGGTCATTTAGTTGCATTTTAGGCCATATAGCTTTCTTTTCATTCCCTTTTGCATCCTTTTTCATGATTTCGTATTTTGCTTTAGTTTTAGTGCATTTGCATCTAAGTAGGTTGCATTTAGATCATTGCATAATCATTTGCATTCCCCCTCCCTTTATCTAACCTTCTCTTAAGTATTACTTGCTTAGGCGCGAAGAAATGGGACAAGAACAAGCGAGCGGTCCCTTCATTTACAAAGGAGCAACCGCTCCATTTACTAAGGAGGGAAGCAGTGGATATGGAGCGGGGCTGGAGCGACCTTGGAGCGGTCGCGCCATTGTTTTTGGAGCGGGTCGCTCCATTGTTTTTGTAGCGGGTCGCTCTATCGTTGTTTCGGTCGGTTTCGTCAGTTTCGGTCGATTTCGGTTTTTTTGTTTTTTTGGAACGATTTCGGTTTTGTGTTTTATGGCTTTGCCCTTAGTACTTTGGGGGTATTTAAACCCAATTTTGTAATAATGGAGACACTTAGTTTTAATTCCAGAATTTAATTAGCTTTAATTAGAGAGAGAGAGAGAGAAGTTGAATGTTTAGAGAGAGAAACTAGATCTAAAAGTTTAAAGTTGAAGATTGAACCTATTTTAATGGAGTTTTGCATTTGATTTCCATCCATCTTTGAGTATTTCTTCTATCTCTTCTCTTTATTTGCTTTTATACTTGTTTTACCTTGATTTAGTATTGATTAGTAGTAATTAGTTGATGATTAGCTTATTCAATATGATTTCCACCATTGTTGATTCAATCTTTTTATTTCATGTTTTTCATGGCTAGTGAGTAGTTTACTAGTTAGGCGAAGGGTATGACCTTGCTAATCATGAGTTGACCTCAAAAGTCAAGCTAGGGGATTAGACCTAGGTAAAATTAGGTTGTCTAGTTTAAATTATTGCTATGTTTGATTGATTGATCATCATTTAAACTAGATTTGGATATCTTAGGTGAAGGATTGAGAAATGAAGTTTAGATTGACCTTAAACTAGTCAATATGTTGACTTCACCATGAGAATAGGGGTTTGACTACCTAGGACCTCAATCGAATCACTATGAGTTGTGGAAATACTAGATTGATTAATTTTACCATGAGAATAGGTAAAATTGGTTGATTAAGTCCTCCTAATTAGCTCGAGAGAGTAATTAGGAAACATTTGAGTGACTTAGTCCCTAATCGACCCTAATGAATCCCCTTGAGTTGAAAATTTGGTTAATGAAATGTTAGCTCGTGAATCCCCTATCCCTAGTGTCCTCTTTATATAGTTTAAATCGAATCACTTAGTCTATTTGCTAGTTACTTAGTTCCTAATTTCTTAGTTGATCATTAATCTCAAAAACCCCCAAAAATAAGCTTAGCTCGCTAAATCTCATTCAAACCTTGATTAATCATTGCTTCCTCGTGGATTCGACCCTTTCTTACCCTATATTAGGCTAAGTTAGGTTATTAATTTGGCACATGCAACGATCGTGTCACCTGGTGGTACCAAAGTGATTGAACTTTGCTACTCTAGGTCAGGGGATCATAGGCTGGTATTGGTGGTGGTGAGAGGTGGTTGAAGTTATCTTTTCAACAATCGCTTCTCCAAATCTAGACAATCTAATCCAAGGATACCAAGGTGATCTTTATCTAGATAAATCCTAAACCAAGGAGATCAAGGTATGCTATCTGAGAGGTCTCTTTTATAATCTTTCCCTTAATATTATCATCTTTGTTTTTGACAATTTAAACTTATTATTGAAAACAAAAAAACAAGAGTTACAGATAAGCCATGTACAACACCAAATGACATGAACAAGGAATCACTTCCACCTCTCACCTTCTAGGAAGGGAAAGAGGAGAAGAGACACGAGCACTAGCCTAACACCTGAACAGCAGCAAACTCAAATCAGATTACAAGTAAGTGCTTAAGAGACTCTGGACTCCTACAAGCAACCCTAAAGATGGATCTACTTATAACTAGCTAAGACATCCAAAGCAAGCCTACCAAACACCAGAACATTCCTATTCAGCCAAATATGATACATAGCTTCAACAAAGAACAAGCAATACAACTGAGACTGAGGAGTCTTGCTTCTACATTTGTGAGTAACATAATTCACTTCATCATGAAAGCTTCTAGAGACATCTTGAATTCCAAGTTGCTGCTGGCAAATGGTCCAAACACTAAAAGTAACACTGCAATCAAAAAAGAGATGACTAGTTGTCTCACTAGTAGAGTTATAGAGCTACTATCAGCAAGCAATCCACAAGAGCACAATCTATCCTTGGTAACTAATCTCCCATGAATAGCAAGCTAAGTGATGATAAGAGCCTTAAGACTAGCTTTGATATTGCAAATGATCATTTTCCATCTCACTTTAGGATGATCCCCTTGAAGAGCCTTATATAAGCTTTTAATAGAAAAGGTAGCAGCAACTAAAATAGACTAAGGGACCTGACTCAACAAACATTTTCCTACTACTTACGATATTCTTCAAAGAACAAGACTGCCTATTTGGAATATACTTCTTCCGTTCTTTGATAACCACTACGTATAAAGTTTCACGGCTCTCAACGCACAACTTTAAATGTTAATAACTCTAGTTATACTCGAGTAAAAATTATATAAATTTAATTTTAATTAATTAATTACCGAGGTGATTCTAACAAGATCTCACATAACTATGTTTATCCTTGGGCACAAATCATTATATTTGGTTAGAGGGAGATATATGAATAGTGTAAAATGAAAAATGTAGTGATTAATAAAAAAAACAGAGGTAGTACATAGTAATGATAAGTGGATTTTAGACTCACTAATTAGGATTAGTTCTAGGTCATTTAGTTGCATTTTATGCCATGTAGCTTCCTTTCCATTCCCTTTTGCATCCTTTTTCATGATTTCATGTTTTGCTTTAGTTTTAGTGCATTTGCATCTAAGTAGGTTGCATTTAGCTCATTGCATAATCATTTGCACCCCCTCCCTTTATCTAACCTTCTCTTAAGTGTTGATTGCTTAGACGCGAAAAATGGGACAAGAACAGGGGAGCGTTCGCTCCATTTACTAAGGAGCGTTCGCTCCATTTACTAAGGAGCGACCACTCCATAGTCCTAGAATTGAAGCAGAGAAGCAACGGATATGGAGCGGGGCTGGAGTGACCTTGGAGCGGTCGCCCCATTGTTTTTGGAGCGGGTCGCTCCATTGCTGTTTCGGTCGGTTTTGGTCAGTTTCGATTTTTTTTTTGGTTTTCTAGGACAGTTTCGATTTTGTGTTTTATGGCTTTGCCCTTAGTACTTTGGGGGTATTTAAACCAAATTTTGTAATAATAGAGACACTAAGCTTATTTTCATAATATTAACTAGCTTTAATTAAAGAGAAAGTAGAGAGAGAAGTTGAATGTTTAGAGAGAGAAACTAGATCTAAAAGTTTAGAGTTGAAGATTGAAGCTATTTTAATGTAGATTTGCATTTGATTTCCATCCATCTTTGAGTATTTCTTCTATCTCTTTTCTTTATTTGTTTTATACTTGTTTTACCTTGATTTGGTATTGATTAGTAGTAATTAGTTGATGATTAGCTTATTTAATATGATTTTCACCATTGTTGAATTACCATTGTTGCTTCAAACTTTTCATTTTACCTTTTTCATGGCTAGAGAGTAGATTAGTAGCTAGGGGAAGGGATGACCTTGCTAATCATGAGTTGACCTTGAAAGCCAAGCTTGAGGGTTAGACCTAGGTAAAATTAGGTTGTCTAGTTTAAATTAATTGTTATGTTTGATTGATTGGTCACTAGTTAAACTAGATTTGGGTATCTTAGGTGAAGGATTGAGAAATGAAGCCTAGGTTGACCTTAAACTAGTCAATAGGTTGACTTAACCATGAGAATAAGTGTTGACTTCCTAGGACCTCAATCGAATCACTATGAGTTGTGAAAATACTTGGTTGATTAATTTTACCATGAGAATAGGTAAAATTGTTTGATTAGGTCCTCCTAATTAGCTCGAGAGAACCCTAATGAATCCCCTTGGCTTGGCGAGTTGGTTAATTAAATGTTAGCTCGTGAATCCCCTATCCCTAGTGTCCTCTTAATATAGTTTAATTCGAATCATTTAGTCTATTTGCTAATTTCTTAGTTGTTCACTAATCTCAAAAACCCCCAAAAATAGGCTTAGCTCGCTAAATCTCATTCAAACCTTGATTAATCATTGCTTCCTCGTGGATTCGACCCTTTCTTACCCTATATTTGACTAAATTAAGTATTTAATTTGGCACGTCCAACGACCGTGTCAAGTAACCACATCATGATGCTTGATATAAGACAAGAAGCCATTTAATAGAAAGCTTGTCTTGCTTCATAGAAATGACCCAAAAGTGCTTGCAATAGAAACTTTGTTCCAAGAAACAAGATCCTTGATATTCCACCCACCACAAGCTTTAGGATGACAGAGGGTACAAGCCACATGAGCTTTTTTTAGAGCAATCACCTTGCCCAGTCCATAAGACAACCCTACAAACACTCTAAATCTCTTTGAAGCCCTTCTTAGGCATAACAAAATTTGACACCAATATAATTGAAAGCCATGAAGAAGAATAGCGTTAACCAATTGCAGTCTAACAGCATAAGAAAGCATTTTGACTGACCAAAGCTTAACTCTAGCCACAGTTTTATCAATCAAGGGTTTGCATTCATGATAGAACCTTTTTCTTGTACAAAGGGGGACTCCCAAGTATCTGAATGGAAAAGCCCCATCAGGCATGCACAACAATCTACTGAAGAGTATCTTTGTGAGCTATATCAACACCAACAATGTAATTATTACTCTTGTCTAAATTTGCTTCAAGACCAGAAGCATGAGAGAACTAAGAAAAAGCATCAAACAAGAGCAGGAGAAAGATCTGATTAGGCCTAGCAAACAGCAATAAATCATCATCAAACATCAAATGGGTAATGATGAGTCTGGCACATCTTGGGTGAAGGTGAAACTCAGGATTATGCTGATGATTTGTTAATATTATCATCTTGCTGTTTACAGACTAGTGTTCTAAGTGATGTAGATGGTTAAGTGTTTGGTTGTTTTTGTACATATTGTATATAACTATCCTTTCCTTAATCGTTGTTTTGAATGTTTTTATTGCTTTCTATCAACATATTATTGATAATCAAAACTTGGAAATGCAAACCATGCCTAATAATATAATTTGGACGATGGGTCTTGTACCTTGTAATATGGACTCTTTTAACAACTCATCCTCTAGTTTAGTCTCTTTCTGCAACTCAACCAACTTTTAGTATGAACTTAGTAAGTTGGTATCTGCCGTTATTTTAGTATGAACTTATTAAGAAGGTGAAGTTAGCTTGACCCAAACCTGAACCGATCCATCAGTTAACAGATCTAGACCAATCACCCTCTACTGAAGAGCTTTAACTTTAAGTTCCTCGAAAATCAGGGTACGACTGAGGCACCTAAATGTTTGTGGTGACTTACATGAAAACCAGAGGAAATCCTTCCAGCTCAATGGAGCGGGAGTTTCCTTCCCGTGGCCATGACCCGGGATCAAATCTCCTCATCCCCTTCCCTGGGCAGCTAACCCCCTCCCTTCCTGAGATAGGAATAGGGGTGGGGCCCCTCCTTGTCCCCGTAAAAAAAACTTACATGAAAACCAGAATGATACTACAAATTCTATACATTAATTGAATGTGTTGAAACCGTCTAAACCATACAACATACGATTTTACAGTTCCATCTTGTTCCTAATGACCAAATTTAAAACAGCAAAGTCCAACGCAATCGAAGTCACATCAACTAGTGGACATTAATTCCCAAGGATCTACTCGGTTTGTTTTGTAATTTTACTCGAAAAGGAGCAAACAAATGACTTTCTGTAAATCAAAACATTAAAAAGCGTAGGCAAGAGTTGAAATCCGCCACGTTTAACAATCTCTCTTTGATGCATTCCATCCACTTCATTATCATATATTAAAAAAACTGTCCACATGAAGATTTGAACCCACAACCTAGAGTATGCAAGAAAAGAGATCCAACCACTACTCCAACATAGTATTACAGCTTCTTCTATCAAAATTAAAGATGATAGGCGAAAATTAAGTTGTAATTTTCAAAATCTATATTATAAATGAGACGATTTTTATATCTTTTTTTAATGATAAGCTTTTTTCACGCTAAATGACAATAAAAATTCTCAACTATTAGTAAATTGTTACGCACAAAATTCTGGAGCATCGCCCGGGTATGTAGTAGTTGTTCCACATAACTCGATCAAGGTTCTTCTACGACGTTTTGGTTTGGTATGATGGTAGAAAGTTGCTTCTCTAACTCAACCAAACTGCAGATAGATCAAAGGAGAAAAGAGGTAAAGACACAAAAATTGTATATGGAACCTTGCCATGCGAATTGGAGATAAATATATACAGGTGATGCTAACATAAGAAACTAAGAAAGGAAACCCACAGCACTTACATCCCATATTTGCGCAAAGCTTCCTCTCGCTTCACTTGATAGAGGCTGCTGTCTTTAGGCAAATTTGACGATGGATTATCTGTCATTGATAACAGGACAAAGAAAAATGTTACTGATAACAGCAAAAAAATGTAGCGCTCAATCAGCATAATCAGAGAGTAACAACATATAATTGACCACACAAGGTCATGAATCATGATGAATGTGCCAGAGCAAGAAGCCATCATAGAACTGATAAAAATTGTTCAAAGTGTGATAAGCAAAAAACAATGACATACTTCATTTGACAAGGAAACTTCCACCAGATCCCTATATTCCCAGAATGCACAACCCTCTCCTATAATGATGTTATTGCTTACAATCTTAAAAACCTTACCATAGGCCTAGACAGTTCGGAAAGAATGACGCCATAATTCAAGTTGACGATCATGGAATTCTTCGAGGTGCAAGGATGCTGTGAAGGGAGCTGTCAAGCAGAAATCATCTCACTTTCATAAATCCAATCAGGAGGGAATTAGAGCAACTTCCTTACGAATCCAGCGGATAGCAGCTTGAATACAAATTTAGACTATTCAATGACATTCTTAATCAAGCAAAGCTTCATTGAAGTGAAGTGCATAAGAGCATCCTCACTCGTAAATTTTTGTCGTGAATATTAGTCATCATCCATGGTTTACAGATACATGCCTTACACTCATGACTAAGATAGTCATAAAAGTTAGTCAAAGGATGACCAACCATGAATTTATCCCATGACTAATTTGCAAAGATTTATTCATGAGCCATGACTTGGAGAAAGCTCGCCCAATGGCACACTGCCGGATCATCTTTGCAGTTTTTTTTCTTACTTAAAGCTTAAAATGCAAATTGCTACAAAAATACATTTAAAGAAGTTCCAATGATCAACTTTCTGGGATTTATCAGCAGACATCATATTGGTATATTTTAAGACACTATGGAAACATGTTTCTCTAAATATATAAATGTGGTTGCTTTTTTATAAATATTTATACACTGAAAATAATAAATATTTTATCAATATTCAAATTTATAATATACCAACAACAACAATTAAGCCTTATTCCCAAAATAATTTGGGATCGGCTAACATGAATCGCCATCTGAAACCGTTGCCAAAGGAGATAGCATTGACAAATGTGATAAAAAAAGTTTTTAAAAGGTTTTAAGAATTAAAAACAATTTAAACTAAGTTTTCAAAAAGTCTAACAGAAAAAATTTTAAAAGAAGTTTTAAACGAAATGTTTTAACACAAAGACAAACATTATTAAAGATAAACAAATAAATAAAGTAATCACACCCCTTCCTCCACGTGAATATTGTCCCTCCACCCATTCTATCCAATGTCATGCTCTCCTCGATCCAAATGACCCCATATTTTCAATTAACTTCATCCAAGTCATCTTAGGTTTTCCCCTGCCCCTTATAATTTGATTACTCCTCCATTCTTCAAGTCTTATCGGCGCATCACTTGGCCTCCTTTTCACATAACCGAACCATCTTAAGGGATTTCCCTCATCTTTTCTTTAATAGATGCAACTCCAACTTTTTCACGAATCACTTCAATTCTTAATCGGTCCTTCCTTGTGTGGCCACACATCCACCGCAACATACGCATCGCCGCCACTCATCTTATGAATGTGGCATTGTTTCACCGCCAGCATTCGGTGTCATATAACAAAACAGGCCCAATTGTCATACGGTAGAACTTTTTCTTCAATCTTCGGGGGAATGCCGGAATCACAAAGGAATCCGGTGGCATTTTACCACTTTAATGAACCCGGGTTAATTCAATGAGCCACGTATCCATCGAGTTGTCCATCCTTTTGGAGAATAGATCCCAAGTAACGGAAGATATTCGATCCTTGAACCACTTTTATGCAAAGTGACCGCCCCTGCCTTGCTGCTTCTAACCCCACTGAACTTGCACTCCAGAAACCCAACCTTACTTCTGCTCAATCTAAAAACACGAGCTTCCAAAGTATGTCTCCTCCAACTTACTTTCAACATCTTCCTTTATCTTATCAATTAACACAATATCATCCGCAAAACATGACCAAACCATCTTAAGCGATTTTCCCTCATCTTTTCTTTAATAGATGCAACTCCAACTTTTTCACGAATCACTTCATTTCTTGATCGGTCCTTCCTTGTGTGGCCACACATCCACCCCAACATACGCATCGCCGCCACATTCATCTTATGAATGTGGCATTGTTTCACCGCCCAACATTCGGTGCCATATAACAAAACAGGCCCAATTGTCGTACGGTAGAACTTTTCCTTCAATCATCGGGGAATGCGGAATCACAAAGGAATCCGGTGGCATTTTTCCACTTTAATCAACCCGGGTTAATTCTATGAGCCACGTATCCATCGAGTTCTCTATCCTTTTGGAGAATGGATCCCACGTAACGGAAGATGTTCGATCCTTGAACCACTTTTATGGAAAGTGACCGTCCCTCCCTTACTGCTTCTAACCCCGCTGAACTTGCACTCCAGAATCTCCGCCTTACTTCTGCTCAATCTAAAAACTCGAGCTTCCAATGTATGTCTCCTCCAACTTACTTTCAACACCTTCCTTTATCTTATCAATCAACACTATATTATCCGCAAACACCATACCCCACAATATATTATCTTGAATTGACCTCGTTATTTCGTCCATGACTAGAGCAAAGAGAAAAGGACTAAGTGCGGAACCTTGATGCACTCTGAACGTAACAGGAAACTCTTATGTCTTCCCCACCGTAGTCTGCATACATATAATAATTAATGTAAAGTATATTAAATGTAGAGTTCGAATCCTATCTCATGAAGTGTGAAGTACAAGAGGATTATTTCTTAGTGGTTTGGATGTTAAGATTGCTAACATTGTTGAATTGCATCCTTTTTCTACTTTAGAGGAGTTGATCATCTTGGCTCACAAGATTGAAAAGCAACAAAAGACTAAAGGAAAGGCTGAAGTGTCACGCCCTTTTTCCAAATCTACTCCCTATTCTAAACCAAGCACAACCTTTTCTAAGCCAACCCCAAACCCTACTCAAAAACCCCCCAAACACCCTAATACTTTTACTCGAAATCGATCCCCTAGAAGGTGTTTTAGGTGCCAAGGGTTAGGACATATTGCTTCTTAATGTCCTAACAAGAAAGTTGTGAGCTTTATGGAGTATGAGGCCCTAAATGAGGAGGATGATGTAGTTATGGAGGCGTGTGAAGAGGAGGAATATGGAGATGAGATTGTTGGTCCTGATGAAGGTGAATGCTTGGTGGTTAGGAGAGCTTTGAGTGGAGTAATAGATGAGGAGAAATCCCAACAAAGAGAGGCCGTCTTCCATACTAGATGTACTATTGAGAACAAGGTGTGCACCTTGATCATTGATGGAGGGAGTTGTACCAATGTGGCGTCTCAAACCATGGTAGATAAGTTGAAGCTCTCAACTACACCTCATCCTAAGCCATATGTGATTCAATGGCTTAATCAAGGCAAAGGTATCCAAGTTACTCATCGTTTACTTTTATCTTTTAATATTTGTAGTAACTACAAAGAGGAGATTTGGTGTGATATTATTCCTATGGATGCTTGTCATGTGCTGTTAGGACATCTATGCTTGTTTGAAGGAATTAAAGCTGATGAGAAGAAGGTCCAAGCAATCAAGGAGTGGCCTACTCCTACCTCAATGCAACAAGTTCGAAGCTTTCATGGTTTGGCTTTCTTTTATAGGAGGTTTGTTCGAAATTTCAGTGCTATTATGACCCCTATTACTGAAATCACAAAGTTGAAGAAGTTTGAATGGAGTAATCAAGCAAACAAGGCATTTGAGGAGGTAAAAGCTCAATTAACTAGTCCTCCTATTTTTGCTTTGCCTAACTTTAATGAAGTTTTTGAAGTAGAGTGTGATGCATCTGGCGTGGGCATTGGAGCAGTTTTATCTCAAAATTGAAGGCCTTTGGCTTACTTCAGTGAGAAGTTGAATGAAGCAAAGAGAAAGTATTCAACTTATGACAAAGTGTTATATGCTTTGGTTCGTGCCTTGGATCATTGGAGGCATTACCTTATTGCTAAGGAGCTCATTCTCCATTCTGACCATGAAGCTCTTAAGTACCTTCAAAGCAAACAAAAGTTGCAACCTAGACATGCTAAGTGGGTGGAATACCTTCAAACATTCCAATTTACTATCAAGCATAAGGCAGGAAAGATGAATAAAGGTGCAGATGCTCTATCTAAGAGGTACTTATTGCTTGCTACCCTAAGTCCTAAGGTGATGGGGCTTGAATTGTTGAAGGAGTGTTATGTAGAGGACAAGGATTTTGGTGTGTGGTTTGAGAAGTGTCATAATCGTCCAAGTGGGAGTACTATCTCCTAAAGGGGTTTCTTTTTAAGGGAAATCGCCTATGTATCCCAAGACATAGTATAAGAGTGTCTTTAATCAAGGAGTTTTATGAAGGTGGGCTTGCTGGCCACTTTGGGATCGAAAAGACAGTGATGCTTGTGAGTGAGTACTTCTTTTGGCCTAGATTGGCAAGAGATGTAGAGTTTTTGATCAAGAGATGTTTGATTTGGCAAAAAGCTAAGGGTCATTTGCTACCTCAGGGGTTGTTTATGCCCCTTCCTATTCCTCAAGCACCATGGGAGGATGTGAGCTTAGATTTCATTACAGGATTACCTAGAACCCAACGCCAAAAGGATTTAATCATGGTGGTGGTTGATAGGTTTTCCAAGCACACTTTGTGGCGTGCCACACTACTAATGATGTTGTTTCTTGTGCTAACTTGTATGGGGACATTGTTAGATTGCATGGAGTTCCAAAATCGATGGTGAGTGATCGAGATTCCAAGTTCCTAAGTCATTTTTGGCTTACACTATGAAAGAAAATGGGGACAAAGCTCAAGTTCAGTATCTCTAGCCACCCTCAAACTGACGGCCAAAAGAGGTCACCAATAGAACCCTAGGAACCCTAATTCGAGCCCTAGCCACAAAAAGCCCTGAACAATGGGAGGAGATGCTACCTCATGTTGAGTTTGCCTATAATCGAGTTCCTAGCAAGACTACTAGCCTTAGTCCATTCTTTGTGGTCTATGGTCAAAACCCTTGCACACCTATTGACTTAGCCCCTTTCCCTACCACCACAAAATATAGCCATGAAGCCAAAACTGAAAGAGATCCAAAAACTCCATGAGTATGTGAGAGAAAAGATTGAGAAAGCCAATGAGAAAACCAAAGAGAGGATCGACAAGAAGAAGAGGGATGTCCAATTCAAAGACGGTGACATGGTTTGGATTCATCTTAGGGAGGAACTTTTCCCTTCTAAAAGAAAGTCTAAACTAAGCCCTAGAGCCGATGGTCCATTCAGAGTGCTTGAGAAGGTCAACAACAATGCTTATAAAATCGAATTGCCTGGAGATTATGGAGTTTCAGCCACCTTCGATGTTGCTGATTTGAGTCCATTCTATGATGATGAAGAAGAGTTACCAAATTTGAGGTCAAACTCCTCGAAAGAAGGAGAGGATGATGGAGGTCCATCTAGTTCCATTGATCCTAAGACTAAGAACATGGTTGCTTCCATTTTAAGGAATGTTGTGAATTCCCTTAAGTCCATTAAGTCCATTGAGAGTGTCCTTAGCTTAGTTAATTAATTATTAACTAAGTTACTATCTTTATTGCTTTATTAGGAGTCTAGAATAATAAAATGTACTCTTGGTTAATTTAATGTCATATTAGATTAACTAGGATAGTATTAGTTGAGTTGTAATTTCATTTATGTTAATTAGACAGTCAATTAGGGTTGTATTTACACATGATGGACGAGTGAGCAAGAGAAATGCAGCAATAAGAGGCGCCTACATCCAAGAAGATCGACTTTCACAAGGAAACTTCCAAGAAGATCAACCATAGAGCAAAGATAGGAAGGAATCTCTATCCTTTCCTAAAAATGAGGCGTACAAGCTAAGGAGAGCATGGAAATATGATCTTTTCCCTTTAAAGAACATCTTAGGCGCCTAAATCATATCATTTTGATTTGGTTTCCTACTTTGAAGGGATAAGTGAGTAAATCAAGGAGAAGATAGAAGGAAGGCCGTCCAAGATAGCTTCAAGCTTCAAGATAGACTTCCAACCCTAATTAGGATAGATTAAAGTCTTTAATCATTTTAATTTCAGAAATTAATTTCCTAGTGAGTCAAGGACATGTATTTAAAGGACACAAGCTCAATATGATCGAGATGAGACTTTGATAAATCGAAAACCTTTGTGTTTCATTTGCTTAGATTAATTCTTTATTAGTCTAGGCGTCTATGCTAGCTTAGTTCTTTAGCTTGGACTAAGTGGTGTTCTTAGGATTCTTAATTTGACTTAGTGGTGAATTATGTATCTAAGTTAACTTAGCTAAGCTAAACTATCATACTTGAACCTATTCGACTAAAACATAGCCAGAATATAACATTTTTGCTCTCGAAGGGAAACATACAAGGAACCATGGCCAGCGGTTTAGGCATATAAAAGTAAAAGCAATCTTAAAAACATTTTTGCTGTCGAAGGGAAACATACAAGGAACCATGGCCAGCGGTTTAGGCATATGGAGATTCCCAACAGTCAAAGTAGCTGCCTCACTAGGCTTCTGCTGGCCACCCTATCCAAGAAAGATGATAACATACACATGAGCAAAACTGGAAGCCGCCACATAGCACAACAACAATTGTAGTAGCGAGAGTTAAAAGCAACAAAAAAAAATGTAATTACCTTGCGCTTCTTCAATATCTTCATATGACATTTTTTAATGTAGTGCATCAAATGATAACGAGAATGCCTTGAGCCCAAGTGATCACTGATTTCGGGGTTGGTAGCGAGCCAGTCAGAAATGTCTTTGGACTTAATAACCTCATCCAAATCCAATGATTCTAACCAATCATAAACAGGACGCCACTGATCTGTACGTTGAAATCTAGCTGGATTTTCACCCCGGTTAGCTTGCTTAGCCTCCTGTGAGCAAAGTTTGTCATAATATCACATTCCTCAAACAAGGGTGCAAAAGATAAAGAGCAAAACAGCGGTACATACAGCCCAGAGAACAATAAGCAACAGATAAACAAGGTACCGGAAATCTCTATTCTACGAGGGAAGAGGAGCGGTGAACACCAAAAATCAATATTTTTATTATTTTTTAATTCGCATAACTTCCTCCATATAATTGACTAAGTTTACAATTATTCAAATTTTGATAAACACCCAAAACAAAAAAGTATATATGCTTTGGCACGCATCGCCTGCATACAAGACTAGTATTTAAACGAAAGAAGACAGCTTTGATCAAGTTATCATTCCACAAGGATGGCTTTAACATGGATGTGTTGTTTTGCTACTAACTTAGATAGCTACCATCAAAAGAACATAACTCACTCAAACCCCTTCCATCTGGATAAAACAACTCATTTTTAAATGAAACTCAATAACTCATTGAGTTTCGATATTCCATAGCTAACTCAGATAACCAACCGAAAGCTTATTATAACTCAATGCACAATGATTTTCCTGTTAAAGATGCTTTAGAAATTACAATGTGGAACAATTGCATCTACAAAGAACGAAACCCCAATTACAATAAAGTAAAAGAGTGCCTAAGATATAAAAACGAATTTGGGTGCGGTTCATATAGTAAGTTAGGGAAATTAGTAAAGAACCTTCATCTTCTATCATGCATGCTCGATGCCAAAACCCAATTCACCGGAAAAATGTAATTGCAGATGTTTGCAATTGGAGCCCTAAATTCCAAAAGTAACAAATTAATGAACGGAAATGTTGAATTAGCAAGAGTGATGTTAAATTCCCAACACCTACTATTCTTTCCTTTTCTCTCTTCTCTGTTCACTACACCAATTTCAAACCACTACGTAGATTGAATCCGCGTCCTTCTCAAGTTCTCAATGCCCTTCTTGCTTGTTTTTTCCTTATCGCAATAGCAATCGAGTTTGCTCAACTTATTTAGTGTTTTTGAACTTCTTTTTAAGATCATCCATCTATGCCCATATCAAGAGTGTTGGTTTGTGGGATTAAAGGGCAGGGATTTTGATTTTAAAATGGAAAAATTAATAGAATAATTCTATTTTTAGCCGGTATTTTATTATTGGTATCATGTTCAATTAATCCAGCAATAATCCCACCTTTGACCTTTATATTTTCTCATTGGTCTCTAACCTGTTGGTGACCTACAATCATGGGTAATCTTTCTAATTAAATTCCAATGAGAGAATATGAGGGTCAAAGGTGGGATTATTGCTGGATTAATTGAAGGTGGTACCAGTGGTGGAAGACCGGCCAAATGTGGGATTATTCCTATCAATTTTTCCTTTTAAATTCCAATGAAGAGAAACTTTATGTTTGTTTTTGGGAATAGGGGATTTTGGTAATGTATTGTGGATATTATGGAGTATATAGTTTTACATCGTACCAATTTTCTGCATATCACTAACCGTTAACTTAAAAGAGTGGAAGTTATGTCTGACGTACACTTTCTCGGTCAGAACCGGCGTCAACCTCGGTAACATTCCCATCGGCCCGACGACCATTATGAGTGAACCGACGACGATATAACCCCAGTTCCCAAGTTCCAAATATCCAACCCTAACTTCCCGTCGCTATTTTCGGCAGACTTTAAAACCGTCGGCGACATGGAAACTGTCATAATACTGGAAAAATGAGCTACTAATTTCATTTTTGTTACTTCTTCCGTATCAAAAAAATTGCAATAACTCATTTGTCACGCATTTTAAGGAAAATATTTAATGGTATTAATGAGCAAATTAGTAAAAAAAATTTCAAGGACTAGTAACCTATATTCTCATTCTTGGTAGTATTAAAATTATTTTCCCTAATTTGCTCGTTTATACCATTAGATCTCTTCCATAAAATGCGTGGAAAATGACTTGTTGCAATCTTTTTGATACGGATAAAGCATTAAAATCCAAAAAAGAAAAAGAATTCATGAACATCAAGTACACCTAAACCTAATCATCATATGAGTATGTTTATTTTGATAGACTCATACTCATTTGGAATAACTTATGCTTATTTGGACATTTCCATACTCATTTATAAGCATTTGAGCATGTTTAATCAATGTGTACATACTCATGTGGAAAATTCATACTCATTTGAGAAGGAAAACTCATACTCATTTGAAAAATTCTCATTAGGCTAACTTATACTCATTTGGCTAAGTCATACTCATTTGGAAAACTCATACTCATTTTAGAAATTCCTCTTAAAGATAACTCATACTCATTTGGCTAAGTCATACTCATTAGGAAAACTCATAGAAAAACTCATAATCATTTGCCTTCATACTCATTTAGTTCATTCGTAATCATTTGGCTTCGTACTCATTTTGAATATTCATACTCATTTTGCTTCGTACTCATTTTGACCAACTCATACTTATTTTGCTTCGTACTCATTTTGACCAACTCGTACTCATTTTGCTTCGTACTCATTTTGACCAACTCATACTCATTTGGTGTAAGTACCTCTACGTACACCCAAGGTGTACCTTTTACCTTCTCGGGGATTTTAGGTGGGAATTGAATGAGATTAAAATCTTTTTTATCCTATAACACATAAGCTCGGGCGTTTGGTATGTGAAAATGGGAGTTTGGGGATTAAAGGGTGGGTTTGGGAGTGAGATTAGGAATTGATAGGTGGGTTAAGGGTAATATAGTCTCTATCCCTTATTTGGTATGAATTGGGGATAAAGTGAGATTAAGTGATAATTTTACGTAGATACCCTTACTAACTCTACACTCCTTTCTTTTCATTAAGGGTAAAAGAGTCATTTCCTTACAAAATTTAATCCCCCTCCCTAATACATGTCCCCTTAGGTATTATTTTGGTGGGATAAGGGAGTTTAATCTCATTCTCAATCCCATGGGATTTTAGCTATCCCCCTAAACAAACATGTTAATACTACCCATGGGAATATAAATTCCTAATCCCACCCCTTAATTTCCCTAAATAAACAGCCCGAAGCAGGTATTGTGGGTGGGATAAGGAATAAGGAGAAAAATAACACATTTTCCCTTAATGAAAAGGAAAAATTGTTTTTGATGAGTCAACCTTTATGCCATCTTCTAAAATAAAAGTCCACCTTTCCATTATTCTGGAATAAGTTAAGCTTGTATGGGTATTAACTTTCAATGAGTTAGATCAGGTGTTGGGGTGGTGTTTGGGATCGAGTGGTGGTGGTGATTGTGATTATAGGTGTAGAGGGTTTGTAAAGGGAAAAAAAAGAGAGGAAAATTATTACCTGCTGTTAAAGTAACTGATCACTTGAACTCATTGAATGTTAATACCCATACAAGGTTAACTTATTTCAGAATAAGGAAAAATTGCCTAGAATAATGCAACCTTTTAGCGATTCGCAGATAATAATGCAACCTAAAGATTATTCTGGAATAATGCAACCTTTATACCCCATTTATTTTAAATAGGACAAATGACCGATTACCTGAACAATTGGTAATTTTTATTTAAAACTTTAAATTTTTAATAATATATTAACAAAAACTTAAAATATAAAAAATAAATTCCCCCCAACCCCACCCCCTGCTTCTATCATCCCCAAGGCCCCCAACCCCCCACCCCCACCCCACCCCCACCCCCACCCACTGCTACCAGCCTGCCACCACCCCACGCCACACCCATCCACCCTCTCCCTCCCCTTCCCGGTTAAATTTTTTGTTCTTATTCATCTTCCCTGCTTCGAAATGTTTCATACAATCCCGCCATTGTTAATCCTTCTCTTCTCCTCTCTCCTTCTTCTTCCATTGAAACAATTTCGATCCTCTTCTTCGATTTCAGCTCCTGCATCTCTTTCTACTGCTAAATTCTAGGGTTTTAAAATGGTGGAAGCCGGAGAATCATCCTCATCGGTGTCAAGAGTGACGCCATCGTCGTCGTTCGTGAAACTCGGCGACCGGACGAGGTTTACCGGTGGAGTTAAGGCCTGGTGAGACTACTATTGTTTCATGGAAGAAGCTTATGAAAGACGCTGCTAGGGCGGAAGGTGTCACTTCTTTAACTGCTATCGGAACCGCCACCGCAACCGCTGCTGCTGTTGTTGTCGCTACTACTGCTGCTGTGCCGCAGCCTCCTTCTACCTCTCATCCTGTACTCGAGTCCCGCCTCTCTCCGTTATCGTTATGCGGTACGTGGGTCTGTGGCTGGCCGGCGGGGAGGGGAGAGAGATGTTGCAGTGGGTGCCGTGGTGGAGGGAGGAGAAAGAGGGAGGTTTATGGGGGTATGTGTTTTATTTTGTTTTATTTTTGTTTTAATTTTTTTATAAAATAAGTTTATGACAACCAATTGTTAAACGACACGTACCCATTTCACCTATTCTTCAAGTTATAACCGGTTTTACCCCATTTAAAATAAATGGGGTATAAATGTTGCATTATTCCAGAATAATCTTTAGGTTGCATTATTATCTGCGAATCGCTAAAAGGTTGCATTATTATCTGCGAATCGCTAAAAGGTTGCATTATTCTAGGCAATTTTTCCTCAGAATAATCCAAAGGTGAACTTAATTTTAGAAGATGGCATAAAGGTTGACTTATTAAAAATAATTTTTCCTAATGAAAAAGAAAGAGAGAAGAGGTTAGTAAGGTTATGTAAGTAAAAATGTAGTTTAATCTCAAATAATTCTCAACTCATACCAAACAAAAGATATACATTATTTTATTCTTATCTCACCTTTTAATTCTCAATACTCATCCCTTTTCTAATTCTCAAACTCTCATTTCCACTAGGGGTGTGCAAAACTGGATATCGGAACCAATCCGGTCCGGAAAATCGAATATTCGAATTTCCAGATAATGAAATATTCTATCCAAATAATCCGGTTATCCGAAGTTTCGGACATCCGGATTTTCGGATCAGTTATCCGGATTATCCGAATCCGGATTTTTGTAAGTGACAAGGGCTTGAAGCATGCAGTAGCTACTGCCATGTTTTCATAGTTAGGAGGATTTGGACTTAGTAATAGTAATTAAATAAAAAAAAATTAATAGAAAAACCTTCTCAAAGTCCATATCATGCCTTGAACTTTCAAGTAAGTAGTACTGCCTCTTCGCTCAACTTTCCCTCTCCTCTATTCACTTATTTCACGGCTTCACCTCATCACCATCTTCATCTAACTTTACAAAAAAAAACCATATCATGGCTATATCATTGTCAACCAACAATTATATACATCCAACTAACAACATATCCTTTACGCATTTTATCAAACATGAGCATGACCGAAATCATGACATTTCACATACACATGAATCAAAGAATTGCATATATACATAACATTTCCAAAAGAAGCCAAAAAAATTTATTATTCGGATATTCGGATCATCCGAATTCTCTAATTCGCTATCCGAATCCGATCATCCGGTTGTTAAACCGGATATCCGATACGAAATTTCGAATTCTGAAAACCGGATCTGGTATCCGAAATTCCGGTTCGGATAGTGGCTTTTCCGGATCGGATTATTTTGCACACCCAGTCTCTCAGTGGCATTGTTGTAGATAATACAAACTATAGAATCAAGGTTATAGTTAATTTTTTTTAGAGAAACTACATGATCAAGGATTAAATAAACTTCATTCGGGATTTAGCTGCTGATTTTGTTATAACTAGTAAGTTAATATATAGTTAACTCTTCTATGACAACACCCCCGTTGTCGTAAATACAAATCCTACTGGAAGGAAGCATATATTTCAGAAGAAGATGCAAGGGTGCGGGTTTTCCCACGCCTAGTAACTTCTAAAAAGTTTCTTTTCTTTTTTATAAATATATTTTCCTTAGGTATAGTATTTTGTCTTTTGCCTTTTGTTTGGTGTCTATTTGGAGGGAGTCCAATAGACTCCACCACACAATAAAAAAAAGCAAAATAGATTCTAGACCAAAAAATAAAATAAAACCAGCAAAAAAACACAAAAGCAACACCTTTTTTGGAGAGACAAAAACTCTTGGAGGGAGGACAAATATTTTGGCGGGAAGAACGGGAAGCAAAGAATAACGAGAATTTTTCAGTTGTTGATGCCAAAATTGAAGAAATTGTTTGCTTAATCCCCATTGTTTTGACTTCCATTGAAGCATTTGTTCCATTATTTGAACACCACCAAATTTCAAGATTTTGGGGGTTTTACTGAATTTAGACACTAAGAGATTGAAGAAATGGACTGGAATTTGCCATTTTCGATTGAAGAGAACATAAACAATACACCGATTCTTGCTGAAAGTAGTGAGGTATGGCTCTAAATATCGAATCCTTTTTTTTCCTTTTAGTAAAAAACGAATCTGTTTTTTTTTCTTCAATTTGAAAATTGAACATGGTTTGTTTAATTGGTTGGAAAGTTCTGTGAAATGGATTGTTCAATTAGGAAATATGTGGAACTTTGGGAAATTATTTGGTTTATTTAATTGTTTGAAAATTGAATTAGCAACAACAATGGGAATTCTGGAAAATGGAAAATGGGAAAGTGAGAAGATTGAGATGACAAGAAGCAACAATGATAAGCACTTTATTGTGCTTAATTGTAGGTCATTTTTAGTGTCCTTGCATGTAGTTTAGAGCATTTAAGCCTAGCATTGCATGGTTTTTGTCACCTTTGAGTTATAATATCGCTTCATTATTTGTTTAGTTGTTTTGGATGATTTCCAGGCTAACTAGCAAGTTTTTGAAGTCATATGATCATTGGAAGACTAGTTGTGGACTTTTGAACTTCAAATAGACATAACGTTTGATCCATAAATTCGATTAAGGTAATTCCAATGGGAGGTGTTAGCTCGTTTCGATAGCTTTCCAACGATTAATCATAAGCCCAATTCCGATAAGAGACGAGAGAGATATGATCGTTTGAAGTTGAGCTGTCCGCTGACTAGCAGGTCAACACGGCCGTGTTGATTTCAATACGCCCGTGTTGGTCTTTTTCCACGGACACAATCCTGTTCTGCTTGCCCACTGATTTGAGAAGTTCAAGCTAACACCCCTGATAAGGTTTTTAGTCGTATCATCTATTCAAAAATAAACCTACGGTCCTCTAACTATGGTAGTCAGTGGAAGCAGGGTCGAATCCACAGGGAGACAGAGTTTCTAAATTAATATTCAATCAATCAGCTACTCCAGATGAAATCAGGGAAGAATTAACTGAACTAAAGATTAAACTAAAGAAGACAAATTAAATCAAGGAATTAACTATGGACTAAAAACCTAGGGTATTAGGTCGGTCCACCATGCTTATACCAATCAAATATGGTCAACTACTATCAAAACCTAAGTCAAGAGTCAGGGGATTAGAGCATGTGTTGAGCTATGGTTAAGACTCAACGCTCATAGTTCAACATACGCCGCATGTTCACTAACGTAATCAGAACTACTGACGTGTCCTAGGCCTCTAGTCGTAAGACGAATCTGTGCAAACAACTATTAACCACAAGCAACCAATGATATTGTACACTGACATTAATTACTCAATAAAGAACAAACCACATCACAATCACCCTAATCAAGCCCTAGAAATTGATAGAAATCTAAATCACAATCATGGTATAAACATGGCTTTCCTATCTAACACCCTAGAAAGAGAACTACTCACTCATAATCGAATTAACAACAACAAAACTAATATGAAACCCTAACAATTGCATCATGAATGACTAAATACTTAAGCTAAGCAATTAAGAATAATAAAAGAGATTAGGGTAAAGAAGAATACCAATTGACAGAAAGCAGGAACTTTTATTGAAATCGAATAGGTTTGATCACCCTTAATCTAATCTAAGTGTTTAAACTAGGCTAAGAACTATGAGAAATAAACTAGAGTAATAGCTAATAATAAAAAGATGTCTCTAAAATAATGAGGAAACGATATTTATAATACCCCTCAAGTCTAGCTAAAAACGGAATTAAAAAGACGAAAAATCGCGTAAAATGCACAGGACCCGATCGGGCCAAAGGCCACCCGATCGGGCCTATAGTGAGAGATCTTGGACTTCGTTTCTAGCGTAGCAGCAGCAATTGAAAGGAATCAGCTTTTTGGGCCACCCGATTGGATCGGGTGACAAGCGCCTGATCGGGCCTGGGGAAATAAAACCCAACTATTGATTGGCTTGCAGTACGCAGCAGCATTGGAAAGGAAGTGGGTTGGCCCACTCTTTGTCTTGTTGTGCGTAGCAAATAACAGCAATGCAGCATCAACATTCTTAATTCATGGGCCAGCTTGTCCCCTTTCTCGCATGCGTTAATTCCTTGGCCCAGCTTCAATTCACTCGTGCAGCAGCAATAGAAAGGAAGTTAAGGCCTGCCCGATCGGGTGGGCTTGGCCCGATCGGGTGGCGAGTTTCCAAGCCCAGCCTGGACTCTTCATACGCACAGCAACATAACGAGAGCTAGCAGCATCCGACCCGATCGGGTCGGGCAGAGGTTGCCCGATCGGGTCTGGGTACATATCTTCTCGCCCGATCTAGTCGGGCAATGCTTGCCCGATCGAGTCCGCAACTTTTGTACCCGAACATAATTTCTTCGCCCGATCGGGCCATTTTTGCCCGATCAGGGTACGGAAAACTCCTTTTTGACTCTTTAACTCTCAATTCTTCACGTTTAGAGGTCTTGGGACCTCCTAAACTACCCATAAAGCTCGTGAGCCATCCTACGTGCCTCGTAACATCTCGTAGAGCCGTGGTTGCTTCCATATAGTTCGGAAATAAGGAGAAAACTCCCTAAAACCTGCAATTTAACACTAAAACACAAAACCACAACTATATACGATAGTTAGCACAAAATAGCTCCGAAGAGCTCCAATGACGCACAAATTAGCTTGTAAATAAGGGAGAAAACTCTATATAAATACGTGATATCAACGCCCGTGTCCATTTTGCCACGCCCGTGTTGGCTAATTTCAACGGAGG
The DNA here is from genome assembly GCA_947645195.1 of Patellifolia procumbens. Taxonomy (NCBI): domain Eukaryota; kingdom Viridiplantae; phylum Streptophyta; class Magnoliopsida; order Caryophyllales; family Amaranthaceae; genus Patellifolia; species Patellifolia procumbens. The sequence goes on along the minus strand of CANSGD010000247.1, from coordinate 609,502 downwards.
CAATAACTTTTGTGAAGACTTGAGAATTCTGAAGAGCAGGTCTACACGGCCGTGTCGTTTTGGACACGCCTGTGTCGACCTGTATTCGGGTTTTTTTCCTGATTTTCTGTCTTCATTTATGGGATATTATAAATTGTATTTGCGTTTTTGCTTTGTATTATCTTGACACTTAGACTCTAATTACATAGTTTTTCTCTTTAAACACTCTCAAACTCTTAGTTTCTCATATTGGCACTATCCTTGAAGATTCAATCGTTCATTCAATCCAAGTATATTTCTTTCAATCTCTTCTCTTTACTTTAATTGTTTTGTTAATCATGTTTGATTTCATTAATCTCATTTGCTTTGAATCCATGATTAGTGAGTAGTTTCTTATCTAGGGTTTGGGCGAAAGTATGAATTAAGGGCTTGTTGTAGATTGTTAATGTTATTATGATTCAATTTGATGTTTATGCATTGAACTAGGTATTTTGACACTCTAGGATAGATCTTGATCAAATTTATGCTAGGGCACTTAGGGTTTCCATTGTTCTTCATTGAATTTTGACCCCTTTTGTCATTCCCATGTTTCGACCTAGTTTCTAGGCCAAGGGATTGGGTAGGAATTAAGGGGATCCTTTAATTGGGGGTTTTTCGATCTCGTTGAATCTTTTAATCAATTGACCAAAGACCATTCGAGAGAGGATTTGGTTGATTGATTAATCGATTACTCTTGAGAACCATTCGAGAGAGGACTTGAGTAATTTAGAGGGAGCTTAACCCTGTATTTTTATCGTTCTTGAATCGCTATTGTGTTGATTATCGTTGTCTAGCCCAAGTTCATATGAGTAGCCCGAACTCTAGTATTTTCCTTATTATATTTACATCTCTTTCTTGATTATTAGTTGTTATTCTTTAGTTAGTTCTTAGTTGATAATTATTCAATCCTTTACACCCCCAAATACCCTTCACTTAGGTAGTTTAAGATTTTATAGACCTTAGTCAATCCCTATTTCCTTGTGGTTCGACCCTTGACTTGCCATTATTACGTTCATAGTAGTTCCTCGTTTGGATTATAAGTATTGTTTGTTAAGCGATTCTTAGTGCCTTAACGACACGCTAAAAACCTCTTATAAAACAACAATTAGATAAAAATATTTTTAATACAAGCAAGAATGAGATTATAAGTTAATAATGTTAAAATAATTGTGATTAATATGTTCATTTACACCTTTAAATAACTTCCTTAAAATGCATGCAAAAGTAATTGTTGCCATTAAACTGTTACAGATGGAGTAATTCATAAGACAATTGCAAAGAGCTAGAAGCTCATATTGGAATCAAATGAAAACTACTCACTTTCCTCTATAACTCTCGAGGACCGAAGATTTAAGGCATATAAGGGAACTCTCCCAGAATAATAACTGAGAGAGAAGCACCCTTTTCAAACTATAATGGTGTATTGATTTAGTTGCTACAATTAGAAATTAGAATAGGGTAACAATTATGGTATACCAAAACTGAAACCTAAGAAATGCATTTGACCATAAGCAAAGATCAATCAATTATATATCACAACCTTAGATTAACATGAGCAAGGGTGGGTACTATTCCCATGACCGGTACCCCTTGATGAACAATCTTTCTATTCGTTGTATAATTTGATTGTAAAGTTAATTTATGAAGTCATTTTCATTAGCATATGTATATATAAATTAATCTGATTGCATAGGTGTTGTGTAATGACTCTGAAGAAGTTGATTGTGAAGTATCGGCTAACTTGGCTTATGGTTGTGGTGTGACGAATGTTGGGCGAGGACGAGGGAAATGTACGTAGTGGATAGACGTTTATTAGAGTCTATTGCCACACACTAGGAAGTATCACCAGCTAGCACATATTGCGGAGTAATATTATAGTTCCAACTCCAAGAGTTGGGATGGTCTTTGGTTGTAGGGAAGATATTGATTCATGCTACAAATTATGGTAAGCAAGAACGTTTTGGTGTTGTAAAAGCTTCGGGAATTACAATAAAAGCGGTGAGCGGAGGAATTACATATGGAAATGTGAATGTTACGGTAAGAGAATCCATAGGAGATGGTAAATTGGTAACAAATGTTCTTGGTAGTCCAAATTTGATTGAGAAAACAACGAAAACTAAGAAATGTGGTTGTGAGGCTATGATATGTGGTTATAATAAGTGTGATAATGGTGAGTGAAAATTGAATAAAGTAGTGGTGGAGCACAAGAACCACACTCCGTCACCTGGTAAGTTACGCTTCATTAGTAGGTATCGCCAGGAAGAGTTGGACACACATGTGACACGAAAGCTATTTGGAAAAAAATTGTTGCTGGTGTTAAGATTCCTCAAAAATACAATAGTTTGGCTATAGTGTGGAACATGGTTGAGAATATGGCTCGAATAAAGAGAGATTTGCACAACGTGATTGGTATTAAGAAGAGGTTGAAGTTGAAGGACGGGGATGCGAATGCAATGTTAGAGTATTTTAACAACATGACTATCGATAAACATAAATTCTTCCACATTCATAGGCTAGATTACATGGGGATGTTGAAAGATGTTATGTGGGTTAATGTGAGGAGTGGGGTTGCATGGGAAGAATTTGGAGATGTGGTTTGTTTTGACGCGACATATCTCACAGACGAGTACGAGTTACCGTTTGCCAATTTTGTTGAGATTAACCACCGTGGGCAAATCATCCTCATCGGGTGTGAATTATTGTCCCAATGAAGATGCAGAGACCTATAAATGGTTGTTTCACGGCTAGCATGCATGGGAAAATCTCCAAACGCCCTACTAACTAATCAAGTTGCAATGCGTAAAGCGTTGTCAATTGAAATGCCAGAGGCACGTCATCATAAGTGGTTCTTGTGGCATATTGTATATAAATTTCCAACAAAACTAAAGAGTTAAGAGAACTATGAGGATTTGAAGGATGCAAGGCTTGATGCCATTTACGACGGCCTGATAGAAGAGGTGTTTTAGGAGAATTGGCTATCATTAATTGACAGGCTAAAGTCGTATCACCTAATCAAAAATAAATCCTAAAGTCCTCTAACAACAATAGTTAAGGAAATAGGGTCGAATCCATAGGGAGACAAAGTTTCTAAGTCAATATTCATCCAAACAGCTACTTCAGACAAGATCAGACAAGAATTAGCTGAACTACTAATTAAACTAATAAAAGAAATATAAAAGTGGGATTTAAACTATGGATTAAAGGTCTAAGGAATTAGTTCGGTCCACCATGCTTATACCAATCAAAAGGGTCGAATACCTAATAAAATCTAGGTCTAGGGTCGAACAATCGGAGCCAATGTTAAGCCTATGATCGAGTCATAACGCTCTCAATTCAACATATGAAGTAAGATCTCTCAATCGGGTCATACTCAAGTTGCCAAACATAGTTCATGAAATTGTACACTGACATAAACCATGAAATAAGGAATGAATCATACTACAATTAAACTAATCAAAACCTAGAACTAATAGAAATTCAAATATGGATCATGGTATAAACATGCTTTTCCTCCCTAAAACCCTAGAAATAAAACTACTCAGACATGATTGAATCAAATATAGCAAAACTAAAATAAAACCTTAATTTTTGCATCATGAATGTTTTAAACAATCAAACTAAGCAAATAAGAAATAAAAGAAGGAATTAAGAGTAAGAATAATACCAATTGACAAAAAGCAGAAACTTTTATTGAAAATAATCCAAGGTTCAATCACCTTTAAATATACTCTAAAGTGTTTAATAAAGAGAGCTCTAAACTAAAACTAATTGAAAGCTAAAATAAAAGATGTTTTACAAATAACTAGTGTGTGGCCCCCGACGATGCTCGAGGTTTTTCTTTTTTTTTAATTGAGTTAGAATAATATTTCTTATAGATTTAATATTAAAATTTTAATGGTATAATTTAAGAATCAGATAAACAAATTAAAAGGAACATAATAAATTGTAATGAATGAGGTATCTTTAATTTTTCCCAAAACTTAATCAAGATTAAAGGAATTATTAATTACAAGATGACAACAAAAAGAGATGTGGCTTGGTGGTAGAGCATATGACATTACAACTGATAGGTCGTGTGTTCAAAACTCATTAGTTGCATTTTGTGTATTGCAAATTATCATGTACAATGGTGACGCTGACATGGAGTGACACGTGGCAGATTGCAACCATTGCTTACGCGTTTTAATATATATATATAGATGAGGTTTAAGTATTTATAAACCCCCTAAAAACTAATTAAAAGCCAATAAAAAGATAGATTTTGGGCCGTAAAGCCTCCTGCCCGATCGGGCTAATCCGCCCGAAGCCATCGGGCGAATGTTTCGGACATATGACGTGTTTCCGCCCGACCCCGTTAGGCGGAAAACTTTTTACTTTGTTTTCAACATACGCAGCCAGAACAAAAAGCGATCGGGCCCAATCGGGGTAAACCGCCCGATGCCATCGGGCGGAATTCCTACAATCTTGTGTCAACTTACGAAGGCCATATCTCTCAAACCAAAAGTCTGTTTGGGGCGTGTGACCTATCATTGGAAAGCTCTTGAAGTCTCGTATCCAATACAATTATAATTTCTTTATTATCAATTTTCTATCAATAGTTATGATCAAAATAGTGAGCATGTGTCAGTTTTGGCCATTCTTTCACTAACTCTTTGCTTCATTCCAACTCAAAATTGTCCCGAACAGATGCATTGTGATCCTTGTGTAAGATACCTTCATCCTCAATGATTAATAGGCTTGATTTGATATAATCATAATCAATTTGCATCAAATTAACCTGAAAATCATCGAAACACACAAACGGGGAGTAGTAGAGCACAACTTATGTAAATTCATGTCATTATGCACCTAAATGCTCTAAAATGAGTTCTAAATGAAATATAAATGCATCTAAAAACTATATATAAATGTGATACATCAGTAATTCGTGAGTTTGGAGTAGAAGAGGACATATGGCTCTCATGTATAAGATTACCCACCTAACTATGACCTAAAGGCATGTATTGCTAACAGTCTGCATGGCTTTCTTCCACTAAAATTAGGTACCAATTTCAGTATACTTTGGTGCCAAAATAAGTTTATACTAGTCACAAAATTCAATTGTTTTGGTGCTTTCTAAAAACTAATAATCTAGTTATTTTGTCACTCAAACTATGTACCAAAATAAGTTTATACTGATACCAAAATAACCATGTATTAGTATTTTCTACAAACTAACAATCTGACTACATAGTGCCACTGAGTTTATGATTCCAATAGGAGCTCTTATTAATAGTAAAATCTATTTTAATTTTTCTCAAAATCACGTTTAAATTCTTTAATAGGTTTGTATACAGAGAAAGAGATATGGGTGCCCGCATACTTGAAAGGTACTTTTTGGGTTTTTGGGCTGACATGAAGACCACACAACGGGTGGAAAGTATTAATAGTTTATTTGATGGTTACCTAGATAATAAGCACACCCGACTGTATGATATATGAGGGCAATGGATTCCAGGACGAATGATGAGAAAATAGATGATGCAAATTATACTCGTTATTTGCGGCAGCTGGCCACACGATTTCATGCAAAGAGGGTTTTTTCAGAAACTATATATGGATGCCAAAATTCAGGGAAGTGCAAAAGGAGTGCACAAAATGTATTTACGTGAAAGAGGTTTGGAGAAAGACTTGTTCAGGAAATATTGTAGAGCATATTTTGGAGGATAGTATGGGTATTGTGCAAGCATACTAAGAAGGAAGTGTTAACAAAGTGGTACATGAATTATAGGGTGATACTGAACCTTGATACCCACAATGTCGCATGTGAATGCAAATATTTGAATCCAATGGAATTATATGCCGCCACATTATCAAGGTATTGAACATCGAACAAATAACAAAAATGCCAAAGATGTTCATTTTGAGGAGATGGAGGAAGGACATAAAAAGGGAGTATAGGTGAGTGAAGGTTGCGTACCACGATGGATCGAAGACAGACGAGGTAAAGAGATATGATCGTATATGAGTTTGTTAAAACCTGTCTGTTTGAAAGCTTCTGCATATGAAGATTGTGTTGGGGTTATAACTGAGTGGATAGAGCTTATGTCCATTAGATGTCATGAGAAAAATGCTGCTAAAAATAATAAGGTGCGGAAAGAGGTTCCAATATTGTTGTCAATTGAGAGGCCGGTGGAAGCTAGCCCATTAATTTCAAATAAGCCCATATCATAACAAATGGGCATATGAACACTTAAGCCAATTTTTTATACGCTATCGTGCTTGAGACATAAATATTCTAATAATTGTCATAAACTAATGAGTTTGTGACTTGGTATACACTATTGTGCTTCTGACATTGCTATACACTATGGTGCTTGTGATATAAATATTTAATAATTGTGATTACACTATTTAGCTTGTGACTTTGGTATTGTACTTCTGACATTGCTGTAAAGCTTTTGTGCTTGTGACAAAAATATTCTTACAATTATCATTTACAATTGAACTTGTGACTTGGTAATCATAACCATTGAATTTGGCAAAAAAATGATTTTCATAGTAGGATCTATAGGTCTTCGTAGTACGGCATTTGAACGTAACGCTTCCTAGAGGACTCTTTCTTTGACTTTCAGGCAGTAGAAGGGAAGGTTTAGAATCCTTTTCTATTGACTCGGGTCCTCAATAATGAAGGTGCTGGAGTCGTCGAAGTATTCGGGGTTTGCGATTGAGCTAGCCGATAATGATGATCTCTCCGGTTTCTATCTCCAGCGGAAGCTATCCATTAGCAGCTGCCACCGTTGGAACCAATAAAGGAAATGATTTTGCACCTTGGTAGCGTGTTTGTTTTGGGTACAAAATGTCACGGGTTCAAATCCTGTTATCCCTATCCCACCTGTCCTCATTCCTATTTTCCTTCTCTAGCACGCGGAGGCAGAGCAAGTATAAAATTCTTTCCATCGATGGTGGGCGTCTCATACAGGACCACACTTTGAGGAACCTGATTGGAGCGCCTTCCGCACATAGGATAGAGGAATTCACTCCACACACGAGCCAACTCCCCTAAAAGACCAGGCAAGGGCATTTTCTTTTGACTATCTCCGAGATTGAATTGAATGTCTATAACCCCAGAAGGCACCGCTGCCCCTTGCTTTATTTAATCCCGTAAGTCACTTCGTTCTCCAGTCCGGATTTCTTTTCCTTCTAGAAGCTTGTGCCGATTTCCTTAGCACAAGCACTAAGTAAGCAAGCGCTACGCCACTTTATTTTATGGCCCCGATACAGTTTGAAAGTGGACCTCCCTCTCTAAGAAACTTTTTGTTGGCTTTCTTTCCATTTTTAGTAGAAAGCTCCCCCCACCTCATTAACCATTGATTTGAGATTCGATGCTTGGCCAAAAGGAACAAGGCTTATGAACCCCTGAAACTGGACTGGAGCAAGCTACCAAGCATTCCCCCCGGGCTGGGCTCTCGCGTTTTCGGAGTCCGATCAGATTTGGGGGCGGCAACTAAAGAGGTAGCGCAGGTGGTGAACAAAGAGGCGGGACGCCCTCGCTCTTGCGGGCAGTGGGGATGCGCAATCAGTGCTATATCATGGAGTAGAAGTGCCTTTTACCAGATTCGAGAGTTGGGATTGAGCTTTCTTTTCAGTAATGTAGATCCAAGGGTTTTTATTGACCTAACTACAAGGACGCGACTTTATATAATATAAACATTATTATTTTGAATTTCGACCTCGATATATGGAATCGTATTGCGGAAGTCTTCCTGCTGCTCGAAAGAATGAATTGAAAAGAAGAAAGCTAAGCTAAGGTTCATAAAACCTCCTTTACAAGATTTACTAGATTTTGTACGTTTCGGATATAGCATGTCCTTGGATAAGACTTTCTCAAGCATAGATCCACGAGAAAGAAGTTCCATAGGGGCGCCGGGTAGTGGAAAAAGTGTTTCCTCCTTTTCTCCCAAGTAAGTGAATTGGCATTACCTTCAAACAGACTTGAAAGAAAGGCCGAGTCAAATCTGCTCCTCTTTTTCCGTTGCAGAAAAGATCTAATCGTAGGTTTCGCTGCCCAGAGACAGTCTAACTTTGTTCTTCCCCATCAAACAATAAAATAAAGAAAAAGCTCGCGTGGTTCACCGGTTCCACCGACTAGACAAACCGGGCACTATGGTGAGACGTGAAAACATCCGATCCCATTTCAACCTCGATATATGGAATCATCTTGCGCCATATATACTGAGATTGTAGGAGGGATCAAAGTGTAAATAAACTTTATGTAGACCTAAAGTTTCAGGGTATGTTCGACTAACCATCAACGGCGGGTACTGGTTGAAGAAGGAGGTTTCCATTGATTCGACTATTGATTAACTGACTGAGGCAAGCTCCCTCCTGTCTTAATGGTGTGGGGCGTCAGAGGCCGGCATTAAGAACTGGAATAAAGTGAAGCTCTCTTGTGAGCTGTTTTGCCCCCCCAGCAAACAGGAGAATAAGAAATAGAAATTTTTCTTTACCTTAGGGCTCCAGTTCTTTGGTGGGTGAGAAATACCTCGCACATAATTGAGGGAGCCATTGAAAGGTGACTAAAACACCAAAAACGGGTTGCAAACCGGACGGTACACAACTTGGATTGCTCGTGTGTCCACGGGACAAATCCCGATAAACCCCCTAGTGTAAAATGTTGTCTACTGAATGTTATGTCAATATAAATAAAGACTTTTTCGTAAAAATGTGCTACCAAAACAGATGCGCTGACCAGACTGCGCTACACCTCGTTTTCACACTCCGAAGCGTTGGTTTTTGGGGGGAGAAACTTCCTTCTTCACCCGGCCAGATCCACACGTGCAAGTTTCCCTGCATGTGGATGCACCAGCATTGACTCTTCTCTTTCAAATTTGGCTATGAAAAGAAATCCGCCCACCGGGGCATCCTGACAATTATATACCTGCTAATCCGATGTGAGACTCTAAGTAACATGGCCTCTTGTACGTGGTCTTAGTATGAAATTATCAACAGGGAGAGGAAGGGAAGGACTGTAACAGCTGCCGAATGAGCTGGGACATCTTTGCTAAACTTTCCTGAAATTGAGACTTCTTGAGCTCACTCGGGATTGTTCGTAGAAAAATTCATTAAAAAAAGAAAGATTGCTCTTGTGACTTGGAATGAACCTTTCTCGGTGGATGAAAGGAATAGCGTGAAGTCAGTGCAGCTACCGCTTTTCCAACAAGTGAGGGAGCCCCCTCTTCTCTGGTAATCCGCCGTTGGTCATATAGAGCGCTCCACCCGCCACCCGAAAAGAAAGATAGACCGACCGACCGCCGGGAGAGAATGAGAAGGAGTGTAATCAATATTACATTAGGTTTATGTAGACTGATAGCTTAGTAATCTAGCCTCCGTGGCGGAAACATGAAATGAGGGCGTTCCTTTTAATCGGCGCCAAAAAAACCTTAGCTTCTTGCGCCATAAAAGATGAACCAGGAAGGGTTTCAACCTAGTTGAACCAGATTTC